>JAYRCH010000185.1:0-600000 GCA_037179445.1 Phengaris alcon alcon | reverse complement strand
CTAGCATAAGCTATAGGCAAATCTTCTGATCCTGAGCCTTGTGATAAAATACTTCCTATTGCGTAATTACTAGCGTCTGTAGTTAAATTAAACGTTTCAGAGAAATTTGGGTATTGTAGAATAGGTTCCTCACATAGTTTTATTTTTAATTTTTCAAACGAATCTTGTTGTAAGCTTGTCCAAATAAAAGGTTCGTCTTTTTTCAAAAGTTTAGTTAATGGTTGACTAAATTTACTAAAATTCTCAATAAATCTTCGGTAGTAACCGGCTAATCCTAAGAAAGCTTTAATATCCTTTGGATTTCTTGGTACTGGATAGTTTTTTACAGCCTCTATTTTTTTCGGATCAGGTTTAACACCGTCTCGAGTAATTAAATGACCTAAATACATAACTTCAGTCTTCAAAAATTCGCATTTATCCGGTTGGAGTTTTAAGCTATGCTGTGACAGTCTTTCAAATACCTCTTTTAATTTTATATTATGGTCTTGTAAAGAACTGCCGTAAATAACAATATCGTCAAGATACACAAAACATTTAATTCCTTGTAAACCTACTAAAACATTATTCATTAGCCTTTGGAATGTTGCAGGTGCATTTTTTAAACCAAAAGGCATTCTAGTATATTCGTAGTGTCCCAATGGCACACTAAAAGCTGTTTTCGCTTGATCCTTTGGACTCATTTTTATTTGATGAAACCCTGACGCTAAATCTAGGGTTGTAAAATATTTACTATGACCTAACTGATCAAGAATATCATTTATTTGAGGTAGTGGATATACATCTCCGATACTTATTTCATTTAACTTTCTAAAATCTATCACAAGCCGCCATTTCTTTTTACCTAATACATCAATTTTCTTAGGAACCACCCATACTGGTGAGTTCCATGGACTATTCGATGGTTGAATAATTCCATCTTTTAACAATTTACTTATTTGTTCGTTAACTTCTCCTTTAAGTGCCTCTGGATACCTATATGACTTAGTGTTGATAGGAATGATACTATTAGTAGGTATTTCATGCATTACTGTATTTGTCGCTGTCAATTTGTCACCCTCTAAATGAAATATATGATTATATTGTTTACACAAGTCTATTAACGATTCCCTTTCTTCTTTGTTCAAATGATTCGTTCTTAATGATTCTATTAATTTATTTAAACGGTTTGCTTGGTAAGTTGTATCATTATTTATTTTGTTGACATTAATTATCTGATTTGTTTCCCGTAGCTCGTTAGCTAATGGCTCTAACTTTACTAATAACTTATTTATTTGAACTTCTTTATCTGTTGTGTTCAAACATACAGTTAATGCTTTGTTATTCTTGACTGTAACAATGCTCGGACACAAATATACACCATCTGCTATTTTAATTTTCTCTAATATTATTCCCTCTTTTAAATTAGGGTTTTCTATTGAAATACAAACCACCTTTTCACATCTTGATTCTACAAAAACTTTCCTATTATTTACCCTTTCACTCAATGTTTGTGGCTTAACTTCACAACTACTTCGATTTATAGAACTTTTCTTAATTTTTAATTCCTGTGGATAAACTTCACAGCTTCTTTTATACGTATTATTCTCAATATTCATCTCTTCTTTCAACATATTTTGTGGATAAACCTCACACAACATTTTAGTTTCTAAATCATCACAACATCTTTTTTCTTTTTCATACTCATCATCGCATATATTATTCATATTCTCTCTCAAATTTTCTTTTGTAATATCATGCTCGATTTTAAGCTCTCTACCACATATTTTTATTTTATTCTCCTTATAACTTATTATTGAATCTGTTTTCGACAAGAAATCGCTACCTATCACGCCATTACATTTAATAGGAAAGCTATCAGGTACCACGTGAAGTGTCTGATATACTCTTTTGTCTCCTACATTGAAGGCTAAATAGGTACAACCGATTGTTTCGGTTGGGCTAGCTTCTTTGTCAATTCCTTTTAATTTTTTTTTTCTTCATATATTAATGTTTCTCCTTCTAAAGATGTTATTTTTATTAACATAACTTCTGCCCCTGTATCAATTAAAACCCTTTTTCTATTCTCTAATATACTATCTGACTCTAAGTATACGTATGATGAAATACGCGTATCTATGAATCTTATTCGGCCTGGATTAAATTTGTGATCCTCGGGTTGGCCGCGGGCCTCGGACCGTTGGAGTTTAAATGTTTCTTTTCGTCGCTTCTATTATTATTATTATTTGTTTACCTATTACTTTGCCATCTATTATTTGAATGATTAAAATGATTATTCTGAATTAGTAGGTTGGTAGTTATTACGATTACTATTACGATTTACGTTCGGATTATTCCAACATTGTTTGGCTACGTGACCATGTTTATGGAAATAAAAACAAGTAGGTATATTATTATTTCTTTGATTTGACTGCATATGCCTGATCATTGGAGGATGTCTACATTGATGTGATAAATGATTAAATTTATTACAGTTTGTACATTTTTTTATTCCTGAATTATTATGATACTGTATGGCGCTCATTTCTTGTCTAGATTTAATTTCCAGTTCTTCTGAAATTGCTATTGAAACCGCATCTTCAAAAGTAGAGGGTTTTTGAGACTTTAACAGAATATGAAGTTGTGGTAGAAGACCACTGATAAAAATGTTTAAAGCTTGTCTTTTTAATAATTCTATATTTGCTTCGCGAGCTTCTTTAGTTAGTTTTGAGTCTAAAGATTTAATTAACTTTATATAACAATTCTCAACTCTACTAGAATATTTTGAAATTGGTTCGTTTTAAGTCTACATGAATTTAATTCGAGTTGCCATTGTGCAAAGGTTCTTTTTTCCGAATAATTTTCTAATAAATGTTCTTTTAAACTTTCCCATGACGTAAAAGACCTATTTAATAATGTCTACCTAATATTCCCTTCAATTTTAGATAGAACTACTGACACGAATGCTATTTTATAAACTGGATTTAATAGAGCGAATGCGTTATTACAATTATCTATGAACACTTGTAAATTTGCCTTATCGCCATCATATTTATTTATCATTCTTTCCGCTAGGTTGATATCTATAAAGCCACCAGAAAATTTATCCTCTGAGCTATACATTTTAAATAATTATTTACTTTATTTTACAAAGACAAATTAATAATACGAAATAATCGTCTAAAATTCTATAACCTTTCAATTTTCTTTAAAATTACTAATAATTCTCTATTTAAAAAAAATATACTGTTCCCTATAATACACAAAAATACACAGTATAACAACGATTATACTACTCACTTGAGTTCGTAATTGGTATACTGCGGAGTTCCTTGTTCTGTCTGCTATGTCGTCGCGTTCAAGCGTAGCGTTGCACGTGGAAGCGCGAATGCTGCCGAAGGTCAACTGGCTCGTTGCAGAGGTTGCGGTACTGGCTGGACAAGTGAAGAACCACACACCACACGATGTACAGCTGATGTGCTCGCCGTCTTCGTTGAACGTCTTCTACTTCGTCGCTGTCAAGGATTGTCGACTGGTTGTCGATTGCCTCTATTCGTCTCTTGACTCCTCGTACTCCAGTACGTTGTAAAACGTTTTGAAACTGGATATCCACCGTCCAGGAACAGAGGGACTCTAATATTTCAAAAGTCCTTTGTTATCCCACTTCTGACACCAAATATGTAATGTTCGGTGGTCAGGAGGGGTCTTGAAACACAAACAGCAGCGTGGCGTTTAGACGTTTTATTTATCACAAAACAATATTATTAAAATAATATAAATTTCTTACTTGCGATATTATAACACTGACGAACTTAGTAGGTACTACTGTAGCTGACTCGGTACTCGGAAGGAACTGTCGAACTGTGTGGGTGGAAGACATTATAAACCAATACAATGTAAACATATTTGAGAAAAGCAAACAAACAGTCTCGCGGACTCTGCACTCATTAGTAATTATTGGTAATTTCCAAATGTTCTCTAAACGTTATTATCTAATTACTGTACACTCAGTCACAACAATATCTTGTTACTTACGCGTTTTTAAAATGTACATTCAGCTACATAATATGATATAAAATATCCAAATATTACAAATATATGAAGTTGTTAAAACACCTTCGCAGATTAATAATTATTATATTTTTTCGAACAAATTTGATTCCCATAAAAAGGTTTTAGCTGAATAGTTTTTTAGTTTTTTTATCATCCAGTTGGATTAATACTCGGATTTAATTAAAAAGAACGGCATATAATATTTAAAAATGCGAAAAAATATTTAAATTTTGGGGCGTGCTAAAACCGAATATGGCATACTGAATTACTAAGTTGGCGAAAGAATGCAAGGCATATAAAATTCCAAATCTGGCGACTACATAAAGCTAGTTACCCTTAACGAGATCCGACAGCGAGAATCGACATATTATTATTTTGGCGAACAAATATGAAATAACAAACTTGGCAACAACTTGAAAGCACACATTTTATTTACGAACTAGCTGTTGCCCGCAGCTTCGCCCGCGTGGGGGGGTGTTCGTGGCAAAAAACTTCTTTAGCAAATATACCTACTGCAATATTAGTAATAGAACAGAGTAAAAATATATAATTACTTATAGCAAATATTCACAGGTACTTTTTGATTTTAATATATCTCCTAGATGAGGATTAGGTAATATTGTATCCGTCTTCATAGCTTCTGAAAATGCCACATTATTTGTGATAGTTTTTCTAACCTTAGAATGGGTATAGTAACCTATCCTTAGAGATACACATCTATGCCATCGCGAACTTTTTTGTAGACACCATGGTATCGACTTCAAAAATATGAAGATTAAGTAGAGAAACAGTTAAAATTTTAGCCGAATTTAAAAGGCGAATTATTTGGAAAATAAGTATTATTTCATTACTTTTTGTGCCTTTTTACTATGGATGTCAATTTTGATTTTTTGTTTAAAATGAATAATTTTTCCTTTATTAGTTATATTCATTATTATTAACACATTTTAAGGAGGTTATTAATACAAAAAAAGCTCGGAAAAACAAACTCAAGCGATTTTATGCCGGTTTTCTGAGAGGCCGTGGTATTTCCTCAAATAAGCATTACCGATCTATGGACCAAATAAACAATCACCAGTGATCATAATGATTACACACTATATCATTAAATAATGATTATTATCTATCGTAGTAGTCGGCTGAGAAAATGTAGCAGTCAGAATTAAATATAATTAAGTAAGTAATGTAATTTTGGCTATTGCAAAATTTCAAATACATTGATATCGGTGTACTGTCTATGAGGAGTACCTATGTCACCATCATAATATGTTGGTGTATCGTAAGAATATGGTGGCTATGATGATGATGATGATTGCTGTAAGTGGCATATGCTTGCAGTTCCTCAAACAATGCCGAAATGTCTAAACGTGTATCTTTAAAGACTGAGGAGTTCTGTTCGGTGCTTTTGGATCTAGGGTACACATTGGCACAAAATTTTACTTACTATAAAAGTAGAAATTACTATAAATGTCCTTATAATTTTGTGGAGTTATCTCGATTTCTCATGGATGCCATCATCAGACCTTGGTGACTAAGGAACCAATTTCGAATTATATTCTTTACAACAACAAAAGAATTGCTTCGACAAACGGCAGAGTAATGTTCAAAGATATCCGTGTCGGTGCAAGACTATGAGAAGTACATGTTATTATCATCATAATGTGATGGTGTATGGTGTGATGAAGGCGGTGATGATGATGATTACTTTTATTGACATAGTGACACAGTGAAATCCCCAAACATATATCTATAACGACTCGGGAGTTCTGTTCAGTACTTTTAGATCCAGGTATACCCTTGGTACAAAATCTTTATTTTTGGTAGCATACGCCTGGACTGGAAAAAGTCAAAATCACTATAATATGTGTCCATACAAATTTAGAGGAGTCCCCTCTATTCCTCATGGATCCCATCATCAGGTCACCACTTTGGTGTCAAAAAGACCAATTGGGGATTACACCCTTTACAGCTAAGAACGATTTTTGAAAATAGGTCCACAGGCGGCGGAGTAATCCTTGAACATACATTTTTTATTATAAACAGCCGAATGTAGGTATAACCGCCTTATTTTTGGGAAGTCGGTTAATTAAATTTTAAGTGGAGAGAAGTAACCAAAACGCATTAGTGAAAACCGCATTCAAATCGATTAAGCCGTTGACTTCGTACGCGCAAAAACGAATATCGCGTGAATCGTACATTTTTCCGCAATAAAAAGTAGGCTATGTGTTAATCCAGAGTCTAAACTACTACCATATCAAATTTTATCCAAATCTGCTCAGTACATTCTGAGATTAACGCGTACAGTCAAACAGACAAAAATTCTAAAAATCATTGTTTTGGGTATTATGTCGTTCATAAAGTCCCCCTGTAATAGTTTTTCTCATTTATCTTCCATGTACAGACAGCGACCAGTTTCGATTTTATTATATGTATAGATATAGATGGGCCCAATACATTTTGACGTGATAACGTCTTATAAATCGATGGAGCCGGCTGCATGCACGAAAAAACATGACTCATGCGTGGTAACGCATGAGTCATGTTTTTTCGTGCAGGTATGTTACCCGTTATCGTTACCAAGTACCAAGTACCAGCGTTACCTCGCATTGCCTTTACCTCATTATTATTATTATTATTGTTGTTGTTGTTGACGTTGTCACGTTCAACTATCGTCAGTAAACTGACTTTACAGACAACCGGTATGTTTTTAACTTAATGTAGGTGATTCAAAAATAATAAGCAATGAACCCAGTACATATTAAAAAAAAACTAATAACCTAATCAAGAGCATGTCGGGACATGTCTAAGGAGGGTTCCGTAATTATCAACGCGTAATAGGTTTTTTTCAAATTACTTCAAAAGTTAATGTTCGATTTTGTTTAAAATAATTTTCCTCGAGAGAAATGAACCCAAGACGTTATAAACTTTTATTCCATGTTCAAAAATCGAGTTATAAGCTTGTAATATAAAAGAGAAGCTTTAAAACCTTAAGTTGTTTAGCGCAACCTGTTGAGGCTTTTTTTAAATATTAGATAACCTATGACGTACTTCAAACATAGTCCTAGAGATGGCGTTTTTATTTTTATAAATTAAATGGATAATTTTGTAGATTCGATGCCCTCAGTGTCATCTAACGGTCAGCGAGAGAATTAAAAAATGATGTACGTTTTAAAGTATGGGCATTGTCACTCTACAGTAATAATTAGTAATAATTCCTCCGCTAGTATTATAAACGTGAAAGTGAGTTTATTTGTTTGGTTGTTTCTCTTTCACGTAAAAACTACTTATATAAAGTAGACCACGGAGATGTCGCCTATTTCTCGGCCTCCTTGGATGCCCAAGGCCGGCCACGCGCTCTTGCAGCATGATAGTAGTGTCAGCGCCACCTAGCGGCGACCTACCTTCTCCGCCGTCTTCGCCGCCAGCAGCTGCTGCCGGAGCCGCGCCACGAGCTCCTCGTGCTGCGCGGCGCGCGCCTCCAGCCCGCAGGACCGCGACCGCAAGTGTTTCAGCTCAGTGGAGAGACTGTCGGTGGAGCTCCGCTGCTCTTTGAGCTGCTTGTCTCTCTCCTGAAACGTAGGCATTAGTTTAGCTAATAGTTAGTGCGCTAAAGCTTTGCGATTTTGAGTACTCATTTAAAAAAACCTAACATAATACCCACCATGCGCGAAACTGAGGGTCTATTCAGTGATAATGTCTTGAACAATATCGACAAAATTCCTGCTCGACCAGTTTCTTAACATTTTTCTTTGCCTAGGGCGCCGCAAAAGATTTAAACACACAGGAAGTGACCGCAACGACTGCAGACGTGGTTGAACTTTTTTAGACCTGCAGATACAGGTACACTTCGCAGACGTACCTTGCACAGTACCCCGCCAAAATGAAAGCACATTTTCCTAATTTCTTTGAAAAGAGACATTCACTGCGTAGAACATCATGTCTGTTAAATACTTTAATAGAGAATAAGAATAATTTTACTAAAAAAAAACCTTGCATCTATATATAATATGACAATACACTACATAATAGTCATAAGTCAAACCAAGTTTTACACAGAATTGATTTGAGTTTCTTTGGTGGCTACAGTAAGGTTGGCATGTCAAGATTCAGGCTGTTTAAATCATTTTATATTTTATAAATTTGAATTATTAAATAATCAGTATACCTAATACTTAATACTCTTAAAGAAAGTAAAGAACATTTTTTAATTAAATACAATTACATAGTTACATTAATTACAATAAAGTATTTTCCTGTATATTTTTATTACCTAAATGAATTATGTAATATTATAGTGCTGTGTAAAATAAGACAGTTTACAACAGGAATAGTATACTAAAAATCAAAATTTTCAAAGATACTGCGGATTGTTTGAAGCACTTTTGTGAGTCTTGTAAAAGTCGTACAAGCAGGCGACGTCACAAGCTACTAATGTTGCTACGAAATGTATGGCCAAATGAACAAAATTTCTGATATCTCCGAAGTTTGTGCGTTTATGTTCATTGCTCATATATACCATAGTAAATCTTTTTGTATTTGATGTTAGTAATCTTACTCTAATATCATAAAATTATGTAGATTTTTATACACTAATGTTGTAAATTTAAAAGAACCCGACTACAAAAAAAACATACCTAAGCAACGCTCTCAAAAGACCAAAACAAGATTGAGCTGAAAACCTAAGTGAAGTAATTGACATAATGTTTGGTAGGTAGCAGGTAGGTAGCAAATTATAAATCGTACAAAAATAAATGGGTCCCGCCTGTTACCAAACATAATGTCAATTAATATACCTACTTACGCTTTCAGCTCAATCTTGTTTCGGTCGTTTTAGTGCGTTGCATATGTACCTATGTTTTTTTGCTGTCGGGTTTTTTATTTTCTTCATTATTTGTTTTATTTAAGATTTTTTAGTTTATCTAACACATACTTGGTCGATTTCAACCAAAAATACGACTATTTTAATGCATTGATTACATTCGAATTATTTAATTAAAATGGTTGTAATTATTGCTGATTAAATGTAAATACATTCATTTCCTTTATTTTGATACCCTACTCGATGTTTGGGTAAAAAAAAAATTAACTACTTACAATTTGGCGCCATAATCCGCCATTTTGTATTTCTTCTTTAAAATAGCTATCTAAGGACACTTGGGTTTTTAAGACAAATCTAACGATACCTTAACTGTCGAAATCCATCCAGCCATTTGGAAGATACGTGGGAATAAAGGAATTTACATACATGATACGCGAGAAAAACATAGGTAACCCAGTCGGGTAAAAAATATTTCAACTTTTATATGACTTCAAAATGCAAATACCTAATTACAAAACTACACATAGAATCTTAATTCTTTTTACTTTTATCAAGTTGTGATTTCTAATTATTTCATAATTAAAAAAAAAAAAAACAAAAACCGGTTGTCTGTAAAGTCGGTTTACTGACGATAGTTGAACGTGACAACGTCAACAACAACAATAATAATAATAATGAGATAAAGGCAATGTGAGGTAACGCTGGTACTTGGGTACTTGGTAACGTACTTGGTAACGATTACGGGTAACAGGAAACGCATGAGTCATGTTTTTTCGTGCGTGCAGCTGGCTCCATCGATTTATAACGTCGAAAACTTAATTTTTACATGTAGGAAAATACCCAATCGTAGCGACAAATATTAGAAGTATAGTCCTATAACTCCTATACAATCATTTTCAAAGGTCGATGTGCTTTTTTTTTTCGTTTGCATCCAATGCTGAATGCATATTGTGAAGCAGAAGTATGGTATGGAACTCACATCGAGCCTGTTCTGCAACATCTGGCACTTGGCACGCGTGGCGGCGGCGTCGGCGCGGGCGGCGTGGGCGGCGCTCTGCAGCTCCAGCCGCCCGCCTTCCAGCTCCGCCAGCTGACGCATGTGCAGCGAGCACTGCCGGCTCTGAGGAGCACGAGACCAGCATCAGCGTTAACTTAAATACTATAATAGATTTTTAACATATGAGTAAGTACAACTAATAGCTCCCCACACCGGTTTCGGTGACAGTGGCCGGTTTCATTGAAACCAGGCCAGCTACGCAGGAGTTATTTTATTATAACCGAGTGTGTGCGCAGTACACAATAGCACTCTCTCCTCATTTACTCTCGAAACCTAGTGGGACGGATAACCGACACGATTGGCGAGAGATCAGGTGCAGGTCCGACTTTTTACATGCCTGTCCGACGCATGGGTCATCTTTCTTTTTAGATAATCAGGTGATCAGCCTGCATTGTCCTAAACAAACTTTTTTTCAACCTCCGAGTTGAAAGTCAAGCCCTTAACCACAGGACCATGGAGGCTGTTAGTTAGTGTAAGTATTCAAACCCTTTCAGCTAGCCAAAGAGTTTAATTTTAAACTAGCTGGTGCCCATATATTTACCATATATTTTACCATATATTTTATCATATACATTTAGTGCAAAGCTGTTATTTTGAAATTACAATCAGACACTTCAATTTTCTTTGTTTGTATTGTAGGTATATATAGAATAGACTGATAGGAGGATATTATGTTTATGACTATCAAATAACTAACCTTTACGTTTATATTTTCTTTTAGCTGCTCTATTTGCTCTTGCAAAAGTTTTACCTTACTCGCTAGACACTTGCAAACACTCTCCACATTTATTTTTTCTGAAAATACAAAAATATTTTACTATTAACAATCACGGTCATCTTCTCTGCTACTAATTTAACTACTAGTGATGTTTTATCAATCTCACTATATGATTATTTAAATAGGAACACATTAGCACAAAGAGTTTTAGTTAAATAAGTCATTGCTAAGTAATGAGTAGGTATGTATTTAACTTTAAACTTTATCACACTTTTCTTGATTTTATTGTGTAAATCATTCAAATTTCATGTGGTTTTTTTTGCCAAGTTGTTTTGTATTTTCAATGTAGAAGTATGTATTAGAATATCACTTTCATGAGGATCATACCTTTCATAAATGACTGTGGGAGGATAGCATCCTTAACGCTAACAGAAACAAATGCATACAAAAACTCTAGGTCTTTATGAATATTGTTGGGAGACAAGGAGCAGCAATGGCACTGCTTCTCACTCATGCAACCCACATTCTGCAACTCATTGCTACTCTTATCTATGTCTATATTTGATGTTTGGGTCACTTTCTTTTTGCTGTTTGTCCTCTTTGGAGTTGGTGTTTTGGAGACCTCGTTAGATCCTTTGGATGTAGTGGAGGAAGAGTCATAGTAATGCTTTGTATGATTACTGTATCTTGGACTCAGTTTCAAATTGCTTGAAAAATCTGAGAATATGTCTTTCTTTGCCTGCAAAGTAGTGTACAGAAAATGAGTAATATAAAAAAAATGTGTGTTGATATTAATACATCTTCTAATATATAAAAATGGAATGTAATTCCAACGTCTCACTAAAACTAGAGAATGGCTGGACCGATTTTGGTAATTTTGGTCTTGAAATAATTATATAAGTCCAGGGAAGGTTTAACGGTACAAATATTGGAAAAATTGGGGGGAAAATACTAAAAACTACTATTAAAAACTGTTCAATTTGTCACTCTGTCAAATATTTATAGGTTTGTTCAGTTTACCTGTTTGGTTTTTTATTTTTAATTGACCGGCCCCAGGAGGTTGGTTTGTGTAGAGGTAGGTGTAGGTATAGTTGTATATGTATGTATAGGTTGTGGTTGTAGAAGTTGGTGTAGCTTGTAGGTGTAGTGTAGATGATATAGTTACAGGTGTAGGTTGTATATCCCCCCACACTGATTTCGGTGATGGTGGCCGGTTTCATTGAAACCAGACCAGCTACACCGGAGTAACTTTATAGTGCCCAAGTGTGTGCGCAGTACACAAGAGTACTCTCTATTCCTTTACTCTCATAACCCAGAGGGACGGATAACCAACACGACTGGCGAGAGATCAGGCGCAGGTCCAACTTTTTACATGCCCATCCGATGCATGGATCATCTTTCTTGACAGACAATCAGATGATCAGCCTGCACTATCCTAACTAAACTTGGAAACAACATTTTTGTTGCTCCGGTGCAGGAATCGAACCCACGATCTCCAAGTCGAGAGCCAAGCTCTAACCACTAGACCACGGAGGCGGGTGTAGGTTAGTTATAGTACAGGTGTAGATGGTATAGTTGTGTGTGTAGGTTGTAGTTGTAGGTGTAGATGTTGGTATAGGTTGTAGGTTTAGTTATTTATTTATTCCAGTTCATAGTTAAGACAGAACAATGTGTATTGGGACAGCTAGTAAAATCTAAATATTAACAGATTTGTATAACATAATCTTCTTTAATTAATTTTCATTCAGCAATAATATAAGCTTACGCTAAAGAAGAAAATACCTACTTTTGTTTAATAAAATAGTGCCAAACACACATTACTTACTTACCATGGCATTTTCAATTTCTTTCATCAGTATTTCTGTTTTCTTTTCCAGTTGCTTGTTGAGCTTTTTGAATTCATTTTCACGTTCCAAAAGGCTTACAGAATCCATGTCCAATAGATGTTTTCTTATTTATAAAAATGATTAAAATTAATTTTTCTTTGGATGGTTGGGTGACAAACTTCCACATCATATCAATAGTTTCTATGGAGACGTTTAATGTAAAACTTGCAAACCGCGTGTTGTAACAAAATATATGATACACAAATTAAATTTCATGGTCTGAAAGACCATGTAAAGTAAGTCAAACTTATATTTTTACTTCAATTGTAAAACTTTATAGAAATAAAAAAAAAATATAATAATTTCTTGGATTCATCCATTGCCCACATGCGCTGCCCTCTGTGTATGTTGGGTGAAACATTTTGTAAATAAAGCAGGCGTCAAAAACAGCTGTGCGCAAAGTAAACCAATAGAAATTGAGATAGCAAATGTCAATAAAGCTTCGTGGTTGTTGACAGCGAATGCTTTGTTTCGCTTCACGGAAGAAGGATAATAATGCTCTGAGTTTCCCACCCATATGATTATATTTGGACAATATCACGAATTTTTTTCAGTAAAAATCCGTCAAGTACATACATACTTGTAAAAAAATCATAAATAAACAATATCTACAGCACCATATTGAGGCTAAGCTACTAAAAATAAGTTAAATATGGTAAGCAAGAAAGAGACGGAAGACACTAGAAAGGAAAGGGCGAAAAGTTTACGCCAAAAAGAATCGATCCACCAATGAGAAGCTTCCCTGCCCAGCTGACATTTTTTAGTTCTTAACTACAGCGAGCGCTCAGCGAACGCTCGTTTTGTAGCGAAGCCCAATTGAAATAAAACACAAAGAAAGCGTTCAACGCTACGGACATATTGTTAACAGTGCAATAATGTATATAAGAAGAAAAAGACACGATTATCGAAGTGTTATATTATAGCGCAGGTGTTTTCGTGGGGAGTTGATGGTATTGCTTGCTGTTTAAAAGGTAAATCTTTTGTTTTATTTAAAGATGAACTGTGCCATATGTTTAGATTCCATCGTATCAAAGGCATAATTTCGGAGATTAAAATTAGAATTCCTACTGTTCTAGATGCTTTGCATGCCTGTCGCATTTCGGTCCTGCATTTTAGAAAGTTAAAATGACAAGTTTGCTGTTCAAGTTGATGGTATAATGCAACCATTTTAGATTGATACTGCTCGAATTGAAGTTTTCCTATTCAGATTTCAGAGTGATTTTACAACGCGTTTCTTTACAATAATTAAATTATTCTAGTATGTAATGGTTAAAATATTTCGCCTTAAAGAACAGAGAGGCATGTTTTGTGATAATTACGGCCGTTGTTGGCGTGTAAGTAGAAGCACATCAGCTGATCACGGGTTACATCTCGCTATGGAAACTGCACAGGTTTCAGTCCGCTGCTATTATAACGGGTCGGACAGGTATTGAGGTACAGCTGTTTTTTATTTTTCATTGTGTATTTACGCTACTTTAATTCGTAATGAAGTAGTTGGGATGAAAATCGATCGTCTTTTTTTGTTCGTTGAATTATACTTTTCTAGGGATGTGGTCAGTAAGTTATCGATATTCTGATTTGATATCAATACATAATACTGATGATACAACTAGCCTATGCCTGCGGCTCCGCCCGCGTAAATACAGTATCCCACGGAAACACTGTAATGTTTCGGCATAAAAAGTAGTCTGTTTTAATCTGACCCTACACTACTACCATACCATATTTCATCGAAGTCGTTCAGCAGGTTTTGCGTGAAAGAGTAGCAGACATCCATCCATCCATCCTCACAAACATTCACATTTATAATAGTAGTAGGGTTCTCGTTTTAACCTTTTTGAAATCGTAGTCGTGACCTTGTTGTAAATCGTTGTTCCACGTGTAACTATTAAATGGGTTATTAATTAGTTATTACAATATTCTAAGCTAAATTTGCATTTCATTTGACACTGTTTAAAGTTCAATTAGGTACTTACCTCACTTTTAATGGCCTTCCCGTCTAAAATGTTTTTTTTATTGAAAATGAAAGGATGCATTTTGGACTTTGCTGGTGCCTAGGACCTACATAATGAGGTTAATAATAATAACTAACGTATCAGGTAAAAATGGAAGGCGAGTCGCGACGTTAGGCATACACTGTTTCTCTCTCATTCTCTCTATGTCCTTCCCACTCTCTCTCCAGTTTCGCTAGTTGTCTCGCCTACTGCTTCGACTCGCTCGGACTTCAGAAGGACTCGGACTCGGAAGTTGTCTAATATTCTGTCTATGTGAGGGAACTGTACATTTTCTCAGGAAAAAAGTAGCCTATGTATGTATCCAGAATTCCAGATCAGGATCAAGAATCAGGCTACAAACTGTGTAGTGTGCCTTGCTGTGTTTTTGCGTGAAAGACAGTCAAGCATATATTATTATACATACATACACACAAACTTTAACATATTGATAAGTCATAACCGAGCGGTCCAAAGACGACTATAGAGTCCTAGAATAACAATACCAATCAGGCCTAAAATATTTTAATGACATTATTCAGTAACGGTAAAGTGTAAACTAACGTTTCCCGCTTCCGATCCGAAGGGGACGTCGGACAAAGCCAATCGTACTGTAAACCGGTCTACGTGTGGTAATTATGTGTATATTTATTGGATTGATGTTGTTAATAACCTCTAATCAAAGAGAAGGTAGGTAGTAGGTACTAACTACTAGGTACCAGTTATGTGGTAATACAACACTACAAACTGATGAAACGTTCTACTACACCTACCTAAAGTACTAATAACCTATATAAAGTACTAATTTACTCAATAAACATCTCATTGAAAGTTACTGAATTTAACTAAATTACTACTTCACTTATTCACGATAAACATCTAGCAGTAATATGCAATTTTTTTAATATCGGCAGAAAGGAAAAATTAATGCCAGTTTTTATTGTGTAGTAAAATAGTTAACGACTACAAAATAGTTTGTTAAACGCAAATAGCAAAGCGGGATGTCAGTCAGAATGGCACGCAATAATAGAAATCCAGTGTTGGTTTACTTGGCTCATGGCTGTGATCATCATAACAATAATTGGAACTACCGACTACCGAACAGGTGACAAGCGATATAACGATAAGCCTTATTTATTAGACATGATAAAAATACAGAAGGTAAAGTTCGGTTACAGTATTACAACAGTTTGTTACTTAGATATTATGCTTAATTGCTTATGTAACATAATGGGTCCACATAATACCAGGGACTGTGGAGTATCCCACGGTCACTATCCTGAGTGAATTCCATTTCGACGGTTTGTGCAATACATTACCTACATATCCTTCTTCTTACCCTTGTTTGTTTTCTCTTTTTTGTATTCGGTTGTATTTGTATAGTATTCGGTTTGTGTTGTTTTTTTATTATTATTTTATTTCTTTTGTTTTGATTTTTGTTTATTTAATTGTTAATTTTTTTTTCTGTATCTGTGCAATATGTTTTTCTCGTTGTGTATAGTGTGATGTCGAAAATGTCGATTAAATGTTTATTTATTTATAATGATACTTAATAATTAATATTTAACTTCCTGAATTAATATAATAGTATTTCTTCGTGATTTTTGTTTCTGATTTTGTCCTCCATAGAAATAACATGTTAAAATCTTATTTATGTAATTTTTGACAACAATCTACAGTAAACTCTATAAGTATTACGATGAATTACCACAATATTGATTTCGATTTAGGTTGTCATGTCGCTGTTAGGTTGACTTCCATGAAATGATCACGCAAACGCTGCAAATCACGTAATCAATATGAAGCAGCGCGGTGCATGAAACTCGGTGACGACTGACTGTGTACTGTGTAGCTAGCGCTGCTACTGGCTCTATATCGAGATCTATGGATGCGAGTCACCTTGTGCCGTGTCAGTTATACACGTGCAGTCGTATCATCAGTATCGCCATGATCTGCCTCATCTTATAGGTAGAGTATGCAGCTTACTAAAATGGCAAGAAGTTTAATTTATCTTCCCTCTTACTGCCATCGCTATAAATTTTTAGATAAAGGCCAATGTTCGGTAAAAGTTTTTTTCTTCTTTTTTTGTGAAATTTAATATTAACAAATGTCACATATTTGAACTGACAAACAAAACTATGAGAACGCAAAGTAAGGTCATAACGCAACTGCATGAATACAATGAACATTTTCAATGACTCCTAAACCTGCTTCAATAAAATGTGTATTTAAGCACGACAACCCCTGCTCACAGTTTTTGAAAATCAAAACAATTGAAGGTTAAAATAAGAGGATAGGGGATCTCTAGAGTCTAGGCGGTTCGTTTTAGAAATTCGCCTAAAAAAACTTTAGCGGATATAATCTACTTGTTAAAGTACTTGGTTGTGTCGTTAATGAGTTTGTGTCGAAACGAAACTATTTCAATTTTCAATAAATAACACATTCAGTAACAACGCATCTAGTGCGATCTGTACCAACAATTCCAGTTTCACATTATTAAAGGTTTTTTTTTAAATGAGTTTGTTTTTCACGATTATAAAAATAAATTTTAATCCCAAATTCATTTGTTGATTGAAAAATAAATTTAATGCCATTGTAATGTTTCGAATACGTCATAGAGCAATGTAAATTATTTGTTTTTTAAGTAATTTTAGTTGCAAATCTTCAAAACTACAGTCTCCTGAGGTCTGTCGTTCCATATCGTAATTATTCTTAAATTGTGCGTAAAGTAATGCTGTCTTTATATTATTATTCTTGGTACCTAAAATAAAGCTGTTGAGAGCTATCGTATATGAGAGAAACTAAATACTTCGGCGTGCCAAAATGACTAATTGTCAAAAAATAGTAACATCATTTTTTGTTCATTAAAAATATCAGCGTTTCTATATGAACCTATTTTTAAGTTTATCGATAAAAATAGTGCACGGTGTACAATGGCAGCAGCAAAGGTTAACGATCGGACTATTGATAAATCCCCCACAGACGAGAGGCGTTTCAGTTAGATCTGACGTCAGTTCGGCCTGAACGGATTCGAGTACATACACGGAAAAAATCGCATCCGACCGAACTGACGTCAGTTCGGCCCTTAGATTAACAACGCCTAGATAGTCTTCAAAAAAAATGCATCGTACAAAGTGAAGCAAGCAACAGATATATGTAGGCGTAAGCATTACATACCGACACGCACACAAACAAAACTTTAATGTTGTGGAGTCACTTTAATGGTGACTGTACACAACAGTTTTAAGGGACAATTTCCACGGAAATTGTTGCTCTTAAAATTGGAATTATTGTATTTGTTTTCTTAATATCGTAAAATGTAAAAATATAACTTATATTTCATTTTAAACCATCTAATCATGATTTGTGAACATTATTTATATTAAACTGGTATTAAGGAATATCTTAATACTGGCAATACTTTAAATTGATAGTTAAAAAATTCAGAAAATATTAAAAACTTTGTCTTAGTTGCAACTATTAGTAAGCCATGAAAATTTTGAGATAAATTTCTTTACTACACTTTCACAATTCACATTAGGACAGCAAGATGTCGACATAGTATGATTTTATTTTAAAATGTTATAAATATTAGGCTTGATACAAGTCAAGTTGTAGTACTTACATATTATGCTGTTTCCGAAGCATTTTAATTATTTTCCGATGCATTGTGACACCCAATAACGACACAAACCGTCATAATGTATGCACAGCCTTGACAACTGACGGGTCGTTCGAAAAATCTGAGCCGATATGGCTCAGTATGATTTGCTTCACTTTTCATGCGCGTACTCGATTTCTAGGTGTTTTAATGTAAGGTTCGGCCTGAACGGATTCGAGCACATACATACACGGAAAATTGCCGCGAGCTTCAGTTGTGTTTTAGGGTTCCGTAATACTTAAGAAACGCTTATAATTTCGCTCTACCCGTCCGTCTGTCTGTCCGCCGCCCTCCTAGCTTCTGTAGTAACTTTATGACAATAACTTTTAAAGTAATTCAAAGAAAACCTCTTGCGCGTTGATAGTTACGGAACCCTCCTTAGACATGTCGTGACATGATTTTGGTTAGTTTAGGCTATTATTTTATTTATTCATTTCATACATTTATTCATTATAATCATATATTTAGGGTCATACATTTTTCCAGTAATATGTTATAGAAATCATATACCTTTTTTGTTATAGTAATAGTCTTTAGATTTTATCAACCTAAAGTTTTAAATACTTCAAAAACTCTAATAAATATTCTTTAGACCCCCTGCCATTTTCAGGGTTCCGGACCCAAAGGGTAAAAACGGGTCCCTATTACTGAGACTTTGCTGTTAGTCCGTCTGTCGCCATAACGAATGTCGGAATTTTTTACAAATGTATGATTTAGGTATGAACAGCTATTGCTGTTATAACAACAAATACTAAAAACAGGATAAAATAAAAATTTGAGGCTCACATACAACAAACGTGATTTTTTCCCTTTTTGTACGGAACCCCTCTTGCCGACTGGCACTCGACCGGTTTATTTTACACTCGAATTTTATTACTGTTCAGTCCTATTTTATTACGGTTCAGTCCATCCGTTCAGGTCAGAATTAATGTTGACAACTTAGATGTTTTACAAAGTTTTACTACTAAATTTAGTATTTTATTTTCTCTTTAGTATGAAATTAGTTGTTAGTAATGGTTTTGCAGAAAATAGCTAGGCAGTAATCATAATAATATGCAAAATGGCCCGCTACTATGTGCTATTATGACACCTTATCATAGTAGCACGCATCCATTAAGTCGCTTAAAACTACCGATTTCATTTCTATATACGTAATATTTCCTACTGTATTTTATTAATTTAGCGGTTAAATTATCATATTTTCAATTTGATATTAAAACTGAATATCAGTTGTTTTTTGTTAATACAAGACCCCTAAAAAACTTTTAGGGACTCCTAAGTTTATAGTTATCGGTACTCTTTTAGTAGTTTTTAGTAGAAAACGACGCGAGCTTAGTAGTTTCGCAAAAACAGAGTTGGTGTCACTGGAACGAATCGCTTCAGTCCATACGGCCGACTGATGCGATCTCAAAATTGCACACAGACGATACGATTTTGCATCCGTTCAGGCCGATCTTAAGGAAAACCGGATCGTGTATGGGACCCCTAAGACTTTATTAATTTAATCGATAAAAGCGCATCACCCGCTTCTGTTGACTAGCCAAGTTAATATGGAACCTTTCAAATATAGCTAGCGGAAGTTACTTGAAACTTATTGACCTGCTAATTTTTGATTGGTTGTTGGGACAGAGATCCCAGGGACTCCTGAGTCCTGACTACACTTACATTAAACCGAGAGCTACTAGCAATTTTAGAGCAGGAATTTGAGGCAACCTGGCAATTTGTCCTATACTTCTTCTATTATAACCCAACACGGAACCGTTTAGCTGGGTAAGTCAATCTGAGAGCGTGAGAGTGAGCGCCAAGTCTTTATACTTAAACTTTTAGAACTGTTTTTTTTTTCAAAACTGTGTTTGACAATTTGAAATGTTTATATGTTGTAGTTTAATGTATGAACAGTTATGTTCATTGCTGCTGAAGCCCCGTTTAAAAACTTGTCCTCGGCGACTGGTAGTGAAACTTTTTTCGATCGAGAACCGGGATAGTTGACATACACAAAATACAAATAGCAGTTTCCGAAACTTAAAGAATACATTCTTGCCAAAATGTGTATGTATTTATTTTCATCATGGTTTATTATGGCAAGCATCCAAACTTAATTTATCTTGAAATATCGATTCATATTTTAGAGTTTTGCGTGAGAAGGTGGAGTGGAAATCAATTATCCCTTCCAAAAACCCCGCGTCATCACTCTACAGTCTACAGTGGGTTTCGTCTCGAGGTTAAGAGATTTTAACAGCAGACAATAGGCTTAATTTTATCGACAAAGCACCCCCCTTTTGGGGATCGCAACCCTGTCCCCCCGAGCTACAAGCAATTGAATATTTTATATTTTGTTTAATACCTTACGTTGAATAAACCCAAATAAATAATTTATTTATGACCTACACTCATCTAAAGGGTCTCATTTTATTCCTCGTGCTACATTATTGAATAATGAAATAAAATAAATAAATAAAATGTATTTTTGCGGGTATCATAGACCCATAAAATTTGACTTACAATAAAAATACAATATCACATCACAATACATATTCAGAAACAATTTAATAAATTAATTCATGCGTGGTAATGAATTAAGAATAAAAATAAATCAATAATTAAATTTGAGAGATTGTCATGGCGAGAAATTAAAATAGTTAAATTGAATTTATTAAATTAAAAATAACATAAATTACTATTAAAAAGTTAAAACCAAAATATAACAAAAATTAAATAAAAATTAATATTTCAAATTGTAATGTTGCAACTGCCTCTATATCATATATGTTTATCACAGCAGTGCTTGATATAGGGACAGCCAAGTCTATCGGCTATCATGGCCAGCACCGTGTTGGAGCTGACCCGGACTCTGCGCACAAGGGACGCGCATCGTTTGCGCATGGTTGCATAAAAGCAATCGGTACGCACCGCAGCAAACATGCCCGAGGCGCTGCAAAAACGGGGCAGCCCCAGCATGGCTCTAAAAGCGTTGTTGAACTGTACACGTATGGCGCTGTATGCCCGCTGCGTATATTCGGCCCACAGAGCGCAGGTGTACAGCGAGGTGCAGTACACGCGGAAAAGCGTGATCTTCACCCCGTCGGAACACAGCGCAAACCTGCGGGCCAGCACATTCGCCCGTACAGACAGCGCCCTCCGCTCCCTCTCCACATCAGCGTCATCCCTGAGGACGGCGGTGACTATGTGTCCCAGGTATTTAAATTCATAGACTCTAAGGGAGCATTATTCAACCACACGGATGGTACGCTCTAGGGACACCTAGCACCGCCGGACTGAAATACCATAAACTGACTCTTGCTCGTATTGTACCTCAGACCGTGACCACTGGCATACCTCTCACAGACTTGTATCAACTCTCGCGGGCCGCATACCGACGCGCTCAGCAGCACCATGTCATCCGCGTAGCCGATATTATTGACACAGTGTCATCAATGTGGCAACCGACATACTTGCCGCTGAGCTCGCCAATCAGCGCGTCCACGTAGATATTGAACAGCGTTGGTGAGGGCAACCCCCCCTGCCTCACACCGCACTGAAGCCAATACGGCTCCAACACTGTGTCAGACCATCTAACGTTATTGACCTGGTGCGCATACCAATACCTAAATATTCCGATGCACTCACGTGGCAGTCTAAGGTTCTCCAGAAGTTTCTTCTCCAGAAGAAACTGGGGAACCTTAGACTTACATACCATACATGACCAGGTCAAACGCACAACGCCACGCAAACACTGGAGTCTTCCGATTTGTATAATATTTAACGGTGTGCTTGAGACATAGTATTGCACTCTCAGTAGATAGTTTGAGTCTAAAACCAAAGTGGTTGTGGTGCAAATTGTGGTGCAAAATAAAAATTTATTTCATTACTTGCTTAGAAAAAATCTAGCTTGTTTACCCCAGAATTTTATTTCTTATCAGTATTTCTGATCATACTGCCTACAATATAATGTTAAATACAACAGCAAAAGTTCATTCCTTTTACTGGAAATCAGCTGTTGAAAGTAGGTATAGGAATACCCATATAACGTACAAAAATAACCCTCCTGTAATTTTTGTATGATTATTAATTACGAAAATGTAATTCAGTAATTAAATTTTATAATTACTAACAAAAAAATTCCCTAAAACGTGTTTTTTGTCGATAAAATTAAACCTATTATCTGCTGTTTATATCTCATAACCTCGAGACGACACACACTGTATATAATATACAGTACATATATATTATAGTATTCAATATTTATTGACGTATTACAATGTAATAAAAATATTTATTGCAAAATTTGTGCGGAGGTGCAGTAAATGTCGATATGTCGATACGGACGAGCACATCATTATTCCAATTTTAGCCCGGTGCGTGCGTGTCGAAGCCCTTGCCGGGGTCCATAACCCCACCCCGCCTTTGGAAAAGTCGCGGTGTTTTTGTTTGAGACCTAACCTGTACCTGAAATTGTTTAACGACGGGAGGGGGTCGCCCAGGCCACCGTGAAAATGTGGGGGTTCCTGAGCTGAAAATGTATTATACGTTGTCCTACAGAATACAGACGTACACCCGAGAGAGTATCCTTGCAGGTTATGCGTAGATTATGTATCTGTGTGGGTACAGCTGTTTATATGGTAGGCGGTAGCAGCTGACTCCTGAGCTTTATGTACTAACTAGAATAGTAAGTCAGGTTTATTTTCCCACGGGAACACTTCTTTTTCATAATAAAAAAGTAGCCGTTGTGTTAATCCAGAGCTTCAACTACTACCATGCCAAATTTTATCTAATCCGTTGATTAGTTTTTGAGTGAAAGAGTAAAAAAACATCCATATTCCATACTCATAAACCATTTATAATAGTAGTACATAGGTAACCAAGCTTTGCTCGGAGCTCTAGTAGATTAAAAAAAAACAGAATCACAATAATATTTTTCTGGGGTTCGACCCCACCCATTCCGAATGTCCGAACAACGCAAAATTTTACCAAACTGCCAATCGGACTGACATTATAGAGTCGAAATTATCGTATATATATATTGTTGCACAACGAAATAAAAAACATATATAACTTAAAAATGCGCCGTTTCCCAGGGATAAAACCTAGCTAGACCGATTTTTCTCCCTCAAAGTCTCTGCATACTTATGTAAATACTTGCAGTCGTTGCCGAGATTACGATTATATAATATAATATACAAGATTGTCTCGTTTAAATAAGCGTTTAAACCATAAGATGTAGTTGGATACGGTTTTTTTATATCGTTGGTCGTGGTATAAACGCCAGGTCTGGTTGAACGACCTGAACCGGATCTAGGGTTGATCCTGACTCCTGAGCACTGAGCAGTGCTCAATTATGCCACAATGTGTTCAATTATTTTCGCCAGTCGCCACGTGGTGTTTCTCAGTTAAAATATTGTGATCGTCTGCTTTGCATTGTTATACATTTTGACCGGGTATTTGAGAAATAAATATAACATACGTGATATGAGAAATTTCTGTAATAAGAAAGTAAAAACTATTTATAAATGTCTAGATGAAGCCTAGATGAGTGACAAATATCATGACTTAGTTTGTTATACGTGATGTACGCAAGTTCATACACCTTAGCCCGCGCTTCCTCAAGGTCGGGTATTTCGGTATTTGTATGGATTTTTTACGTTCCCAACCATGATAATGCCGAGTGCCGACTGCCGAGTGCCGACTGCCGACTGCCGAGTGCCGAGTGCCGACTGCCGTGTGCCGAGTGCCGAGTGCCGACTGCCGACTGCCGAGTGCCGAGTGCCGACTGCCGACTGCCGACTGCCGAGTGCCGAGTGCCGACAAACGCCATTTCCTACGTTTCTTTCACCTCGTCTTAATGTTACAACTCCATTATGTGTAGTTAATTATTATAGAAATACGTTACATTATTAATCCCATTAGTATATTGTTTGAACTTGAAAAGTGAATTAAAATTCCAGGACATTGAGTACTTTACTCGTAATTTGTAATTAAGAATACTTTAATGTCCTGGAATGGTCGGAATTGTTGATAACAGTAATTGTAAGTTAACAGGAATATTATAATCCCGTTGGTAGTTCTCGGAAGGGCCCGGGCAGTGTCATTGTTCAATAATTTTCGTTTCCTTATACCATCTTATACGTTATTTTGGTCACACACAGGTGTGCCCTGCACGGTAATCTTTTTTCAAGTGAGAAATTAAATAAAATATATGGAGGATTGCTCATTAGAAACATGAAATTTAACTGGCTCAGTAGAACAATCAAATAAATAGTGAGTCAGTGATTTGAGGCGTGTTGAATGACGACACCCGCCTCGGAAGTTGGGAAACTATGCACTGATGACTCCCTTGGTGACTACCGAGTACTGACTAATCACTATAGAGTATTTAAGGGATATTCAACTCGACTCGGACACATTTTTGTTACTGCCGAAAAAGCCATGAGTAACGCTCATGCTGGGAGTCTGGCACTATATTGTCCGGAATTCAGAAGGCCGTAGAAAATTCAGAGCATTGAAAATAGAAATCTGGATTATTACAATAGTGTTGAAAATCGAACACATAAGTGTCGAGTTGTCAGATTTCACATTGACATTTGACTTGACACTCGTGTGTTCGATTATCAGCTAGGTTTATTGTATTACTTCAGAGTTCTATTTTCAATGCTCTGAATTTTCCCCGGCCTCCCGGATTCCGGGCAATATAATATGTAGTACCATCCTAAGGCTCTCTGCGCTAATACAATAGAGGTGAAAATCGAACACACTAGTGTCACGTCAAATGTTAATGTCATACACAGCTCGACACTCGACACTTCGATTTTCAACTGTATTGTATTAGTGCAGAGTTCTATTTTCAGCTCTCTGATTTTTTCCGGGCCGCCGGATTCCGGATCATATTATAGTCCCAGCCTTAAGTATACTTATACTAACCTAGGGTCTTTTGACCCTAGATATTATACTTTACTTTTGAAAACACAGGAGCCGATAGTGGATACCCTCTCAAACTGAATTTATTGTAGATTCCAGCTTAATATGTCCTATCCTTTGCAATAAAAGAAATGTTGCACTGGAGACTGCTAGATGTCACGTGAAAGCGTCCCACGACCGCATGAGCTGCTGACTCACGGCGCGTCCAGTACGGGGAAGTGTATTTGTAAACAGACCACAGCGCGCAGTGTGAGGTCCGTGGTCCGCCGTCGTCACCCGAACTACATATTCACTGTTGTCCTACATTCCTATTGTACTGACCGTGGTATTGACTGATAATTGTTATTAATGGGTTGTGCGCTTGATAGAACTAAAAATTGGAGTTCTTTGAAACGTTTTTTCTAAGTCATGGTCGTATTGAAAAATCCCAAAAAAATATATGTTAATCTGCATTATATTTAGCCGAGGACTGTCTTTTTATAAATTAAAATTTTTATTTCAATATTGATTTAAAAATATGCCAAGTCCAGCCTTTTTTTTTTTAAGTTAAAACCTTTTTGCCTTTTCTTCTATAAGACACACGAGTGTGAAAATTATTTCTGTATTTTAAGTAAGACAAGACTCAGGAGAACATCGTTTTACTTTTTGCAAGTTTTGTCTCAAATATTTATATCGGTTTTTTATCTCCTTTCGGCGCGATACGCTCTTGTCGCCTACAAAATTAGTATGGGACTTGACGCTCAAGGTCACTGGCGTTATACAGACCCTTAATGTTCATTACGTTCGAGAGCGAAAGCATGGTATTTTCAACTGTCTCGTCTTCCTCGGGCTTAGCTTAGACAGGTTTGTGGTGAAGCAACTTCGCACTCTGCTGACTCTGCAGATATATTCAGTCGCATAATCCACGAAGTTGGGATGTAGTTGCAACGATTTGACCTTAAACTTAGCGAGTACTAGGAGCTACAGGCCTGAGCTATGAGTTGTAGAGCTACACTGTAGTAAATAATTACTAATTAAATTAGAAGCAAAGGTCGTTCTCCGAAAAATAATTACATTTTCACGGTAAAATACTCAAAGCTTGTTACAGCTAAACGCTCGACTAAATTATATCGACCGCGACATAAAGGATTAATGCCTACTTTTTTTTGTAAAAGCATCAAAATAACCGACCAAGTGCCAGTCTGACTCGCGCACGCACGTACAAAACGGAAAAAAATCACGTTTGTTGTATGGGAAATCCTTTAAATATTTACTTTATATTGTTTCTAGGGTTCCGTAGTTTACGTCTCGGAACCCTTATGATTTCGTCATGTGATCATTTCCGGACGGTAAGCCGAAGACTTACCAAACGTCGCCGACAGTCTTCGGCTTACCAAACGACGAGCTTAAAAAACGACGTCCAAACGGTTAGTGCTAGAATGTTGAAACTTTGCATGGACATGTGTGATGTGTGATGTGTGATGTGTATTTACTAATTACTACGTCGACGAAGTGCTAAAATAAAATCACGAAAATTGAAAGAAAATAGACAGAATTATTTTTGGGGCACCTCTTCTACACGTAAAATGGGGTGATGTTTTTTCTCGCGGGGTAGACGCAAGAATAGTGAAGGGTATCATTAGATAGGTCTTTAAAAAAATATATATTTAGGTATCCGTTTGCGAGATATTCAACTTTGAAGCGCATTTTTTTGTTAAAATGTCCCTCTAAAGTCTAAAAGCTAAAAAGCTGGCTCTAAAAATCCGAAAAAATTCATGACGGTTGTCCATGTGATGAATTTTAAAGAAAAACTATAACGGCTTATGTAACTTTATTAGTTTAGGAGTTATAGATGCCTAACTTGTAAAATGCTTAATTCGTAAATTACTTGGAATTTGGAAAACATCTTACAAAAATAACGATATAATAAGTAAACAAAAAATATTGTAAAATTGTAAAATATTGGTATAATAGTACGGAACCCTACGTGCACGAGTCCGACTCGCACTTGACCGGTTTTTAGTGTTTGTCGTTATATCGGCAACACAAATGTGTCATCTGTGAAAAGGACACTGGCGAATCTAGCCTGATTTTTCATAAAGAGCGGCCAAGGTTCTACTAACATAAAATATGGTTTTATAGTACTTAAAGTTATTATATACAAAAATATATTATATTTTTAGGTCTTGGGAATAAAAAATTATGAATCTCCGAATATCAGAGAATTGATGTACATAATACGTCGTTATGAACCTGTATAGTCTATAATAATTATCAATTGCTGTAAATTGTCAATTTGAGGAATAAAACCTCAGTCTAGTGGCCCAGTACATAGATTTATTTTAATTGGAGTACCTATAAGGTTATTTTCTTTTTCTATAGCTCAGTAGTTTCGTAATAGTTTTATGAAAAAAAAGTTACTTGGGGTGTGAAATAGATCCCTGTATACTATTTATATGCTAAGAACAATAAATTATTGTTTTTGGTTTTCATAACGTGAAAGCGACATCTATCATTTATCTGTTAGCATATTGCGTTTCCAAACAAACTAATTATTAATTTTATTACGTAATTGACACCGCAAATAATAGATGTCGCTTTTCCACAACCCGTCCCTAGACTACATGGAACAATAAGTTAGGTTATATTTAATCAATTATCTTTTATCGCCCGAGTTTGATGTATAATATTATTGCTTTTTTTGTTCCTATGTTCATAGAGTACAACTTACAATAAATAGTTTTTGTAGTCTCGTATTTTAATTACCAGGCAGTAAATGTATGACGACTTGCCGATCTCCTTTCAATTGCCTAGATATCACGGCAGCCTGGTGATAGACAGACGCACCGACGGAGAGTATGAAGACGGAGAGGTCCCGTTTTTACCCTTAGGGTGCATACAGTAGAAACCCTAAAAAAGGTGTGAACTTTCATTTGTTCCACGGTACACTTGTTTACTAACACGAGATGAATGTATTTCTGGTTGAAATGCCAATAAAGTTTATCTATCATTAATTTTTCGTTTCTAACAAAGACTTGGGATTACCAACCCGCATCATCCGTCTACCCTAAGCGTAATATTTTTTAAACAAAACTCCGTAAGCATAACTGCTGCAGCATTATGATAAAATATTCAATTTAAAGTTAACAAAGTGAATGCATATACTCGGGATAGTTTTACAAAACGTCTGGAGTCTAGACTAGACCTGTGGCTGGTGGCTGCACTAACAGCTGATTTGTGTTTGGGAACAGTCAGTCTGATGCGAGCGCGCGCGGGATGCGGACGTGCCGGGTGCGCGTCCTTTGTTCAGGGAATATTAATTAGCATAACTAGTGGATAGCTAATTTATTTTATATTTTTTTACATAATATAGTAACTATGTAAACATTTATGTATGGTGTTTATTATTTTCTATAATGCATGATATTTGTACTTAAAATATTATATGGACTTATTTATAATATGCATTAGTAATTTACACCAAACCATGATCCTAAAATATTTTTAGTCTTTTATAACCTTACATAACTTATTATTGTTATTTATTTTTCGTTCTGTCTTTTTAAATGTCTTTGTCTTTTTAAATGTTTGACATCCCATTTTTAGTTTTCAGGAAGTTCTCACATCCTTCCTTTACATTTTTGACTTTCTAAAAACTTTTGACCTCCTACGATCTAAAATTAAAATATTTCTATAGATTTGATCTTTTTTAACTAAAACTATCTTTACTTGAAAAACCTTATACGCCTTATGGGTATTAATAAAATTAAAGCGATCGTGCGTTAAATCGTAAAGTGAGGTCAAACATCCTTCGACATTTCAACAAAGAAACGAGTGTAACGCACTGTTGATTCACGGATTTCGAAGTTTAATAAACCGTATATTGTTCAATTTAAAACGTATTCTTTACATAAATACACAACCTGTTCAGTGTCATCATCTAGGATGTCTTCATTGTAGTCTTACACTCTTGAAAAAGATAAACCTTAGTTGGGTAAGAACTAGATGGTGGGATAGTGTGTCGCTAAGATTGAGCGTTATTGTCTAGTGCCAAACAATACCTTTTCACATGAGGCGTATTTTTACGCTCGAATTGCGATTATGAGTCTGCCTTCTACGGTTTACAAGCCTCGTTAAATCTAGTTTTCCTAAACAGTATCGGTGAAACAGTCACCTGCGACTGCACGAGTGACCTGACCTGAATATGGAAATAGATATCACTTATTACCCACATCAGTTTACCCCGAGACCGGGACGGAAGTTGCTTGTTTTTCGTCACGAAGATGCTATTTTATTCATAGTTCGTGCGACCGTTTACCCACACTAACCCTGTATATAACAATGCTGTATACGTAATTATATTTATAATACCATTAATTACTTGCGATTGTGTGGAACAATAGTCGGGAGTGATAAGTGCGCGATAAGATAAGATGAACGCGCTGTGTATTTTCGGCCGGAGTGAGTATCTGCAGGTATAAAATGGTCACATTAAGTGAACCGTACTAAAAAGTTGCTCTTACATGAACTTTTAACAATTCTATTGTGACAGTTTTCACTAAAAATGCGTGAAATGGTTCACATAATAAGAATTGCTCAATTGTCAGTTTGGATAGTTATTAGAATTTACTGTAAGAGCAACTTCTTAAAAAGTTGATTTTTCTTTGTACGATTCACTTAATGTGGCCATTTTAGACCCGCTGATGTAGAGTTGTCCACTGCAACGCTGGTGCAATTTGATCTGGGTACAAGAGAACTGGATATTGCAACCATTTTCTACATAATATTTCTTGGACTTGACATAAGCTATGTCTTCAGTAATATTCATAAGCTTCAGTTTGAAACGATAGCATTACCATATTATAATTAAGGTTTGTAATTTTTACGGACTAAGACGAAAATATAATCCTACACGGGACTTTACATTAGAATTTTTAGAAAAATGGCATTTGGTAATTTCTATAAATATTGATTTAAAATTAAAAGACAACGGCAAGAGATAAAGGAGTCAAAGTGCAGGTCATGACGTGACTTAATCTGCTCGTCGCTTGATGGCCTGAAAAATTGACTTAGCAGGTTGAACGTCTGCACCGTCTTTGTTGTCCGTGCGTTGACCCAGGCCCTAGACTAGACTCAGCCCTGCGCCCTGCCTGCCCTGCTCTGCCGTCTGACTTCCGCACACAACTACAGCGCACCCTGTAATGAATATGCTTACATGCCCTCCTGAATTCTATTGCACTGCGGTCCAAAAGCACTCATGTGATTACTTTTCTCGTTTTGGTTTTAGATTGGCTCGAGCTGCAATAAAGTCCTGTTGTTTTCTAATTTCTAGCCATAATGTTGATTAATGTTTAATTAACTAGTAATATACACATGTTTTGTTTACTAAATAGCATAAAATAACCAAGATTGTGTTTTGTTCCAGGTGAGTGCACAGAGATCTTTGCCACCGAGAAAAATGTCAAAGAGGTATTTATAGATTAGTTGTACAACTCGAGTGATGACTCAATTATTTACGATTACTATTACGTTAGTATGTATTTGTAAAACAAAATTAATCGATTAAAGGTTGGCAATAAAAAAGTAGCTGCGAGGATTCTGAAGCTAGGTATGAGTAGTATGAGGTGAGAAAATTGATAATTATTACAATGACGTACATTTGACAGAAAAAATCTTCATACAAGAATAAGAATAAGTTGTTTCAGAAGATTTTGTCACTTAAATGCGGACTTACTAAATTGCGAAAAGGAAATGTATAAAATTACAAAATATGTCAAACCTCAACTGCCCCAAACAGCCGGAAAAGTGGGGCAGTTTGAGTGTGGACTCTTTTTGCCTCGACATGCCTCGTCTATAATATAATTATATGATATAGTGTAAATAAAGTAGAGATCCAGAGTGGAAATAGAAATTTCTACGTATGTAATTCTGCGAGGCGGATTATAATATGCCGGAACTTGTAATGAGCCGTTCTAAAACATTGACTATCTAATGTAACAGGTTTGTGCAACATTATTTTAATAAAACCAGTGAAAAATAAACTCGACGACACACATCGGCCGAGCTCTAGCGATGTAATGCTTTCACTCGCCTCGTCTCCGCACGCTCATGCCCGAATATTGCTGAGGTTTGCAATCGTAGCTCCTTTGAAAAACGCGCAACAGAAATTGTATTTACTCCTAATATAATATTGCTTGCAAATTCAAGGGCGTACCCAGGATTTCAGCTGGGGGGGGGGGAGCTCATACCTGTTTCGAGAAGATGGTTGGACTGGTATATTGAAAATTGGAAAATTGACGTTTATTTTATCTTCTAGGAGGGGGGCAGCTCCCCCCCCCCCCCCCCCTACCTGGGTACGCCTATGCTTGCAATAACAATCAGGCTCCAGATAAGAATTTAATTGACGTCTACAGAACAGAATGGCGTTTAATACTGTCAAAACAGATCAATAAGAAGAACTTGAGCGAGTCCTCTCTACATTAATTTACCCCGACTACATTGTAGTTATCGCGGTCGATGTCGGAAGTGGACGCCACGGCTCGCCACGGAGTGCTCCACTATCTCGATTCTCAACCACTTACCACATCCCTCGACTGATCGAGGCACTGATAGCTGATAGTCATTGTGACAGTAAGGGTATAATTTATAAAGTGATGTACGATACGTTCGGAACAGTGACAGGCGACAGTGCATCGTATTGCTTTGCAACATTTGATTTTTGTTGTAAATGGTATCTAATCTCTAGTTCCTATTTATGTGATTTCTTCGCTTTCGGGTTTAGCGCAACTTTATCTTTTCTGATCATGTGATTGTTGTGAAATTCGATGGTGAATGGTGTTGATGACGTGCAATGGACACTCCAGTCCAGATGGACAATCGATTGGATGTGAGAATCAAAATAATTCTTTCTTTCAATTTCAAAGGCAGCAGCGATAGTAGATATATTAATACATTATCATTTTTTCTATTATCACTGATGCATTTTTCTGAACAGTATTATTTCTAACCAATTCCACGCTTTGGCTGGAATTTGGGACGAAGTCGATATTATAAAACCTGCATAATATTTTCGATTGGAATAAATTGTTACTCTGTCTAGATTTATTGAACACGTGTATGTACAGAGTATCTACAGACTATAGATCTTCTGCTCCAAGGCTCTGGCTCGTAGCGCTACAACTTGGCATTTGTCAAACAGTCGCCAATTGCTAAGTGGCAGATGATAGACGCCCTTTTGGGGTCTAGTTTGGTTTGGAGGAAATTAAGTAAGCTCTTGTTTTGGTTTCCCAATATTTGGTAATAAATCTTTCCGATTTAATGCGTGACTGTCCAGTTTTTAACCATCGACGAAAACAGAGGGGTGTTATAAGTTTGACGTGTCTGCTGTGTGTGTCTATGTGTGTCTGTCCGATGCATCGTAGCTCCCAAACGGATGAACCGATTTTGATCTAGATTTTTTGGTTTCGAAGCTGACATGATCGCGAGTCAGCTTCATCATCATCAGCTCGCTCACTGCTTGACGATTATGGGGTTATGTAAAACTTTTTAATTTTGTTTTTTTAGGTAGTGACCAAAACCAGTCCTCTAATTTATTAGTTTTAAATACACTTATCGAAGACCTTAAACTTTATACAAGCTTGCGAGGTTTACCGTTTTTTATCGCCGACACGTTTTTTATCTATTTACACTGAAGATCGGTTCTGCGACGGTCATTGTACCCAGGCTCTCGTAGCGTGCTGAGAGTTTAGAGGTGACGTGATTCGGATTAGGAGCAGCTCGCGCGGACAACTGGAATTGGCAGACCGGCCCGCCCTCCGATATCACCGAAAACCGTCTGTTTGCCGGCCAGTGCAATTTGCACCCTATCGTCTATCGCCAAACTCATATTTCGTCTCCTATCTCCGCCGGTAACCGTGCCAAGGTGTAGTTGCGTCAAAGTCGCATACTTTCGTAGTCGAACCTGTCTAGACCACTCGACGCCTGGCTGTCAATGTTTATTTAAAACGTATCACTACACGGTAATCGCCGCTCTAATGCACGAACCGTGCCGTGATGCCGGAGTATCGCCTCTCGCCGCTGTTCCCGGCCTGACGACAGTATCTGTGTCAGGAGGGCTCGGGGGGTCGTGACGTAAAAGTGCATTCGAATTTTGCCTAATATTCAAAACGCGATATATCTCAGGCCCGCGAGCGATAATAGACTCAACGCTGACTATTATAAGGCTAAAAATAACGCGAATGAATTTTTAATGATTACCTTGATATCGCTCAATGTAAAACGGTCATAAGCAACTTTGCAACACAGTGTTTTGAAATCTGTTATCAACGCGATAAGCTCCCAATTGGATTGATTGATATAAGATGCGACTATTGAGTAACGATTATCATACAAAGGTTCGGTTCCTGGACATGACGACTAAGTATGAGCACATAGGAACATAGTAGTAGTAAGTATAATTAGTGCTAAGGTTGCCACAGGCCGTGGTCACCATGATTAACGACCAGCTCACGTGGTCGCTACCGCACGCTCGTACAACGCGTTGAATTTAGTTGATGATATTCGCTGGGACTTTGATCTTGAACCGGCGCTCGCTGTGTACAATTAGCTAGCGGTGCTTGTTTTGGAGGACGTGAATTTATATTACGTTCGACACAGACACACAGTCAACTACCGACGGTCTTTGAGCTGCTTTAGCACGAGAATCATTGTGACGTGGCTTCAGTTAGTTTGGTGCAATAAGACGTAATAATAACTAACTAGGAGAGACTATCTGCCGTGTCATCACTCATCAGACAATTTAAGATATTAGACTATAGTATACTTCCGTGACACATCACACAATAAAGAAGTAGAATTCAAATTTACAAATGATAGATGATTATTGCTCAACTCTTTGAAATTGCCAATATTTAAAAATTAGAAGGCAAGTTTTTATGGAAATGCTAACGTCAAGGTTTAAAATGTTTCAAGTGCCTTGGGTTATAACTGGAGAAACAATTACTCAAAAGTAGGTTACGTCAATAATTTCCAACTTTTTTTGTTTATGCAACCTATGGTTGAGTACTTGAGTCTGGACCGATATTGTAATATTTTTGAATTTATTGTCATCAAAATGATCTGTTGAGTGATGATTTAATAATTTAATTGTTTTACCATTCCCTGATCACGAAACAATATAATATTATTGTTTTATCATTGACAAAGAATGCTCAACTGTTTTTGTAAATAAAAGCCAACATAAAGAAGCATATCAGTTCAGGTCACATAAATTCAGTGTTGTGATGTTATTATTGTGTTGTTAAATATACATCTCCTATGTTTCACTATGTGTGCGAGCGAGACGGTTTGATCGGAATTCTGGTGTGTTAGAAAAGTATAGGATACTGTTTGTCAACATTGTGTGCGATTATATATTTAGAGTCGGCTTCCGCGTTCTGTTTGCTTCAAGGATTTCTTATTCCCTGGTCAGTGGTCGTGTGCTGTGACTGGAATACATGTATCATCATTATTTTGTACGAAGTACCAATGATTATCTACTGGGACTGAGTTAGTAGTGCGTCTGATCATATTTTTCAACCTTAGAGAAGTTCCTAATAGGTCATGCTGGCTTTTTCAAACTCGTTTATCTATTACTAGTTGTTTCGTGTAAATGCTCTATATGCCAGTCCTTTAGTCGACAAGTGAATCGATAATATGTGTGAAGAAAAATGACAATAATATGTTCACACTCACATAGCTGGAAGTTGTATCTTTCCAACGCTTGTAAATGGCATAACTGATTAGGTAACAGACGTCCTTGAGATAAAATCAATAAAATAATGCTGATAGGAGGTTCTGGGCTTTTGGGTCATTTACTACCTCGGACAATTGAGCACCTGAACGTTTTCAGTGTCCCGTTCTATCCAGAATTTTATTGTCTTTTTCTTCTTTCAGTTCTTTATTTATTTTTATTATTTGATGGTTCGTGTTTGCCCCAATTTACTACCAGATGTTTGCCTAGCCTAACATATACTTCCTGAATTTCCTGATTGAATAATACAATCTCGACCACGCTCATTTATCTTTCGCCTTATTTTCGGGTAAAATATCTTCTTTTCTCATCTCCAGCATATGAGTTTAGTCTACGTGTAATTCTTCCGATGCAGATACGAGTTGTTTGCCCAATGATAATGATGTTGCCCGCATGCTATCGCCGGCAAAACGACGAGAAATGCCAATATTAATCGTCACCTCTGAAGAGTGTTTGACCTACATAACTTTATCTCTCGCCGTTAAGTACAAACTACAATTGCGAAAACAAATAGACCATTGATTTTTCCACAATATTACATTTTATAAATCCTACTCCATGGTTTCTATTTCGGATTTACGTATTCAAATGGCCTGTGTGTTAGAGGATGTAGGTTTATCTAGTAGGTTCTCTCTGTTTAAAAACATTTATACAGACCTGTCAGAATGGAACACATTTTCCAGGAAGGAAATTTCTAAGGCTTGTTAAGTTTAGAAATAAGAAGATTACATATGTTTAGATCTTTGATCTTTAATACACAATACAAGTGCTACACAAATATTAAAAATGGAACTACAAACATGTAGAAGAAAAGACATTGACAGACAACGTGACAGATGAGTATGACATAAGGTTGTCATTTTTCTTTTTTAAATATTCTTTATTCTATTTGCGTTACACACTTAAAATGTATGAAGGTGTTAAAGTTTAAATTTACATTTGCCAAGACAGAACTTGCCACGTGCGGGCGATAATTTTAATACGTCAACGCGACGTGGTGCCGATATAACATCCATTAACATAAGCATAATATTTCGTAACTCGTTGCATATAAGTTTTTGCTAAATTTTCGGACTCTCAAAAGCTTGACATTCCTTGGTACAAGTGCCCCATGAGGTTCTCCCAATTTGCTATAGTCTTTTTTGGGGATCCAGACATTTTTTCGGTATTGGCCTCATGGCTCATGATATTGAAGTTTTACTAAATTTTGCAGTTTCTCAGGATTCTGGTATATATTGGTGCAAGTCACGACACTTCATGTGTACAAGGTTCTGCAAAAATGTTAGAGATTGTATTTTCTCAGGATCCGGATGATTCTTGGTGCAAGTACTTGCATACGGCCCTGGCTTTACCAACTTCTCGCGCTCTCTGCGGATTCAGACGTTTTATTGTGCAACAAACTGTCTATCTAATGTGCTGGAGTTTCCGTAACTTTTGTGTAGTTTCTCAGGATGCTGATAGTTCTTGATACAATATTCTCAAGATTCTACCACTTTGTTACGATTTCTTAGGATATTCAGCCTTTTCTCGGTGCAAGTGCCTCAAGGTCTGCCAACTTGGTGCAGTGGTTTAGGCGACGTGTTCGACAGCCGGCAGCCCCATTCGCATTGACCTTACGGAAAGTAGGCTAGTTTACGAAACACCACGCGACTCGCGAGGCACTACTCTTAAGGGTGTGACATTTTAATATTTTAATCATTTAACGTTTACACGCATTGTTAAGTTGATCGTATTATACTGTTTCAAGTACTTTTTATTACGGTTGGTTGCTACTTGTTAGTATAAAGTACGTAACGTCGTGGAATAACAGCTTCGATGGTGAGACACTCACAGACTTTGATTATCTACATTTTATGGCCAAAGTTATGTATTATTCTATGGTTATTCAATATTATTGATTGTAGTTATTACATGGATATTAGTATCTCTATGCATTACCACTTCTCTAATGCTGTTGCTAAGGGGTAATAAATACACTTTCTCTCTTAATAATTACGAAATTTTCAGATTTTGAAATAGCTACCGGAATTGGATCATTAACACAAACGTAATATGTCTAACTTAGTTTAAAGTAAGTAATTCATCATTAATATTGGCAGTAAATAATAATATAACTCGTTTATATAAAGAGAGCGACCGAGTGATTAATATAGGTAATATTTAGACTTCTTTTGCCTTAGTCCTTCTCGTTATTGAAACTAGTTATTATAGGTACTAATAGTCAATACGACTCGATTTGATCCACAAACGCTCAACTTATATGGCGTGCGGTAAGGAGTAGCTCCCGCGTTGGGGCACAACTCGCAACTCTCGCCTTGACCCGAGATCGGAGATGAAAGTCGCGTGAACTGGGTCACCGGTGCTCAAATCACAGTGCTCATAAAGACCCAGTGTTGGTCCGCCACTGAGTATGCTGATAGTTATTTATGTTATGAAATATTGATAAAGAGATTGGGACGACGCCTTTGAAACTTTGCCTTTATTTCAGTAGACGTTAAAAATTATGAATGGCATATTTGATAGTCTTGTTGAATGAAAAGTTCTTTGTTCAGTGAATGTTTAAAATGAGTAATCTAATAGATCTTAGTCAGATAATCGTATGCTGTTAACTCGGTAAATCAATTAAACGAACAAAGGAAATGCATTAACATATTATTATAGTATCGGCGATATCATTTTCGATCATATAAGCACCAGGGTTGCCAACTCTTGAACTTTCGTTGATGAAGGAGTGTGGATTCGATCCAATTAATGTGCCATTGTATTTCCTTAATACACTGTAAATCAACGACATTTATACTGGAAGCATTATAACGCGCTTACTGTTTCTTTGTTTACGAGATTAACTTGATCAGAGCGGAGCAGAATAAAGGAGTTTGTGGCCGAGATTTGGTGATGTTGGTAGCCCTAGCTGCAGGTTACGTCACAGCCCTTCGTTAAACTAGAGCGCTGCCAGAATCCAGGGCGTGGCACGTGCCTTGCACTGTCCTTGACACACATTCTATGCACCCTCCCCCCGCCCGCCCGCCTCACACCGCCGCGCCCGCCCGCCCTCCGCTGCGCTGCAACACCACACGGAACTGAAATGAGAAATATTTTATGTCCCGATTAACTCTTTATTGTACTGGTTTATCATGAAGTATATCTTTATAATGTCTCTGTGGTCGGCAGAACATTATAGCAAAGTACTATACTCAGCTCCGTTCTGATCCAGTTTAATCTAAACGTAAACAAAGAGAACAATAGCGCCCTATGATGCTACTAATTTAAATGTCAATGAGGATCAGACATATTTTTTGTGGGGTATGCAGACTTATGGCGACAAAAAAAACAGTAAATACTGTAAAGAAAACATTTAAATCGGACCAAAAATGACGAAGATACAGCAATTTTAGTGCATTAGTTCCAAAAACGCGCCCGAGAATGAAGCGAGTCGCTGTGACGTCATCTGTCGTCGTCACCTCCCCTCTAAACACAACTAAAATATTTAACGTAAACAAAAACAATGCACGCGAGGCACAAGCGTCAAGAATTGGATAATGAATACTTAAGCAATACCTATGAAGTATCAGTACAATCAAGCCGTCGCGTTGTCGCACGGATCTCGACAGATGACGTTATCGCAACCAATTCAGCGGAAGCGCGCGTTTCAAACGAGCCGTTCAGAAAAACTTTAGTAAATCCACCATTTCTTGACGGATTTTAATAATTAAAAAAATGAAATGCTCAGTTAGTTAATACACATTATGTACTTAGTAAATATCAGATTTGCTCCTAAGTGATTGATCCTCAATAGGGTTGCCAACCGCCCTGTTTTCCCAGGACATGTCCTAGTTTTTGCAGTGTCCTCGATAGTTTTAAAGCAACTTCCTGGGTTTTTAAAGCGCCCTGACAAGGTCATGTATTTTAAATTCGCTCGCCACTTTTACAATTTTTCTTTAAAATTTAATTTATTCAAATACTTTTATAAAAAAAATTGATTATTAGCATCGCATGTATTTCATTTAACCTTTTTTCACTGCAAATTAATTTATCTGTTGCAACTCTATTACTGCGTCCTGTTTTTTTTCCAACATCCAATCCTAGTTTTTTAAATTTGGGGTTGGCAACCCTAATTTAGAGTGTACTAGAGAAACACTATGACACATTCATTTGGTAGAATTTTATGTTCTGGTTTACGTTTTGATTACACTTCGTACCGCCATAGAATTAAATTTGTTGACGTACTGACAGCAGCGCCACACGCTATTGGACCCGGTGGTCCATTGAAAATCTAAACCATTCTTGAATCCACTTGAACACACGTAATAAATTCATAAAAATCAGTCCAGCCGTTAGGCCGGGACTATAGTGACCGGAATCCGTAAGACCGGGGGAAATTCAGAGCACTGACAATAGAACTCTGCCCGAATTCAATAGAGCTGAAAATCGTACACACGAGTGTCAAATCAAATGTCAATGTCAAATCTAACAACTCGACATGTGTTCGATTTTCAACTCTGTTGTATTAGTCCAGAGTTCTATTTTCAATGCTCTGAATTTTCTCCGGTCTTTCGGATTCCGGTCACTATAGTCCCAGCCTTATATTATTCTGAGCAGAGTATCACATCTCTGTGATCGTATGTAGTTACAAAGTTCTATAATGTTATAATGTAGATTGCCGCGAAGGTGGACTGCAGTGATGAGCAGTTTCGTAATAGGATACCTACATGATCTTACCGCCGAGACACGCGGCACGCGGCAAGCGGCACGCGGCATCGTGCATCGTAACGACTAATGATGTGTTGCTTAATGCCATAACATGTAAAACAAAGGCGAACTGTGCAGCCTTCTTTGAAACGTTTTACGCTTAGTAACATGGCAGCAAATCTTTGTGAATTACATAAAATAATATTATGTTTATTCAAAAGTAAATTACAGAATATTTTTACAATGTTATGTATTTTAATTCAGCTTGGATGTACGGTTTAAGGTCATCAAGATTAGGTGTTTTTCTAGTTTTGCATACATAACTAGTTATTACACTAAATATTCGTTAGTTGTAACCAATTATGTTGCAGGAATTGTTATAAAGTTATAGGCCATAGCAGACTGCCGCATGTACGGTCGTCGACAGATGTGTAACAAAAATTATCGACCTTATTTACAATGACGATAAGGTTCACAAGTGTACATCGGCCTGTCGGCGACCGACGACCGCACGATCGCGGCGGGGGATCTAGGTCGCTGCAGCGCTGACTGTTCTATTTTTGTACCTGCGCGCTTGGCAACAGGGCCTCCCGAATGAGGGCATGACCACCTCCGGCCCATGGCGTCGCACTACCCAAAATCTTTGTTCGACAAACGGGTAACTTGTAACGTCACAAGTGGAATGGAGTGACTCATTTTAACGCTGGGACTATGTGCTCCGGAATCCGGAACGTCGGTGATAATTCAGAGCACTGAAATAGAACTCTGCACTACATACTAATAGAGTTGAAAAAGTTTAGTGTCGAGCTGTCATATATTATGACATTGACATTTGATTCGAGACTCACGTGTTCGACATTCAACTCTGTTGTATTACTCTGTTGTGTTATAACTCTGCGCGAGTTATATTTTCAATGCTCAGAATTTTCTACGGCCTTCCGGATTCCGGAGCACATAGTCCCAGCCTAATATCTGGGTTACCGGTTAGGTGATATGTAGGCCTCATCTACGAAATATATTGTAATATTATGCACATCGCTGGCGCTGCGCCGCGCCGGCCGGTGTGGTTACCGTGTTGCGCCCGAGACGCCCACGAAATGTGCATCTCATGAATGAGCTCGCGGAAGAGCCGTGCCGTGGCACGCCGCACGATGCGACGGATGTATCGTGTACGGGCTTCGATCATTAATACGGGACGCAAGGAAATCGGTGTGAAATTTTTCACCAAGTGAGTGAGGGCGCTGGACGAGTAAAGGAAGTGTGGCGGTCGCGTGCACAAATAGCATACACTCATTCATATACTCGGCTCAAATTCAATTTAATCTAAACGTAAACAAAAGTATAGTACGCTATAACGCTACCAATTTAAATGTCACTTATTTACCGCGCAATAAAGAAGTACAATTAAATTAATTTGGTAGTATTTAATATTTTTGTTTACGTTAGATTTAAATTTGATCTGAATAGAGTATTCATTTCCTCGTTTGGCAACCTTTTACAAAATAACAACTGTGTATTTTACAGATGCACAGTAACGAGTCGGCCGGGGGCGCGCCGGCGACCGGGCCGGCCCTGCTCAGCCGGCTGGGCAGGCTCATCGTCCGCGCGCGCAGCACCAGTCCCGCGCACGCGCAGCGCCGCCGACACAAGCTCATCGCGGACCCCTCTACCAGTCAGCAGGTACAATTTTTTAGATGATGCCAGAAATACCAGACTACCGGACAAAATATTGTTGTTAGAAATAGACGGTAGGGAGCTTCGACTCTTCGGAGTCATGGCACCCACCGCCAATAAGCCTCTGCCCTACGGTTCACGAAGGGAGATCATAGTCTGAGGCCTCGTGGCCCACCCCATTAGCGCGTTGCGATGCGTCGGTCGTCGCATACAATGCGTTAATCCGTTGCGATGAGCTACGCAACGCGTTACGCGACTCTTTAATGCTCAGTCAGTCACTGCAAAGCAATATTACAGACACCAACGAACTGTGCAAATACACGGAATATCGTCTAAGTTCACGTTGTTCTTATCAATTTCGTCTGTATGTAAGTAGGGTTTCCAGTTTTTTTAAGCCTATAAGGACAACTGTTTATATGTAAAGAAATCGGGATTTCAGTCTTTTACCCGGGACAAAAAAAAATGTGATAATTATTTTTATTATTTTGCCGAGGATCGAGCGAGTTTCAGCCATAATATTTTAGTTTTAGGGCGCCCGAGCTTATATCCTACTGCCATATACTATTATAAAATATGTGAAAGGTTGTGAGAATGGATGGATGGATGGATGTTTGTTACTCTGAAATTATTTTAAAGCAATTTGGTATGGTAGTAGTGCAAGCTCAGGCGATACATATAGGCTAAATTTAATCCTAGAATGTACAGTACGCGGGTTGACCCGCCGCAGGCAAATCTAGTACTTATATAATGTGTGTGTGTGTGTGTGCGTGTGCGTGTGCGTGTGCGTGTGCGCGTGTGCGTGTGCGTGTGCGTGTGCGTGTGCGTGTGCGTGTGCGTGTGCGTGTGCGTGTGCGTGTGCGTGTGCGTGTGCGTGTGCGTGTGCGCGTGCGCGTGCGCGTGTGCGTGTGCGCGTGCGTGTGCGCGTGCGCGTGCGCGTGCGCGTGCGCGTGCGCGTGCGCGTGCGCGTGCGCGTGCGTGCGTGCGTGCGTGCGTGCGTGCGTGCGCGTGCGCGTGAGCGTGCGTGTGCGTGCGCGTGCGTGTGCGTGTGCGTGTGTGTGTGTGTGTGTGTGTGATATGCGAGCGCGGTGTAAAATTTGTGAAGTTGGATGTATGTATGGAAAGATGTTTGTTACTCTTTCACGCAAAAACTACTGAACTGATTTTGATGAAATTTGATATGGTTAGTAGTTTGAGCTCTGGATTAACACATAGGCTACTTTTTATCCTGAAAAAGTACAGTGTTCCCGTTGGATACTGTATTTACGAGGGGAAGAGCCGCGGGCGCTAGTTTTAAATAATACCTAAAATACGGGACGTCCCGGGAAATACGGGACGTCTGGCATCCCTATTTTCTATAGATACCCCTAAAGACAGTTGTATTCATTTCGCCTTCCAGATTCAGCAGTGTCAGCCCAAGCCGGACGCGGAGCCGTCGCCGCGGGTGGTGGCGCAGCTCGACAGCCACGTGCACGCACTCTGGAGCGACCACATCCCGCTCTGCATCGAGGTGAGCGAGCTCTCACATCGCCTGATGGGAGGCGGTCACCAGAGGAGGGAGGGACCCTCGCCGAGTACATAACAGTCGTTAAACGGTCATTAGAGTCACATCCACCAGTTTGTCTGAATTACAATTTTAGAGAACCCAGCAGCCAGCTATTAAATGAGACAAGCCCACCTTAAGTGTATCTCATACTGTACCATATGACATGGCCCTCAGATCCTGCTGGGCCCGGATTGCGGGTCGTGTTACGCGGCGCTGTGCGCGGAGGCGGAGGCGGGCTACGACAAGCCGCACGCGCACGCGCCGCGCCCGCTGCTGCTCGAGCGCTGGACCATGCGCGTCACGCCCAACAAGTGAGTACATTATAGTTGGCATAGTTAGGATTTAACTAAATAGAGTACTCCTTTGGGGATGCGCCATAAAAATGAAAAGGAGATAGTTTTGTGAATAAGAAAGCATGGTTGGAAGAAGATGAAACTTTTTCTCTTATTTGTTTTGTTTCGAGTCTAAAGATTTGTCTCTCATCATCATCGTAATCTCATATCATCGTCATATCATATCAACATAGAGCAGGAGTATATTTACTTATATATTTGACATGTTTGCGACCACGTTGCAGGAGCGAGGAGCCGGCGCCCGCGATCACGCCGCACTGGCTTCTGAACGCCGTGCGCTCGCAGCTGCACTTCTCGCAGCTGTCCGCCTGGCGCGCCACCATACAGAGCACCAGCGAGGACAAGCCCGCCGAGCGCAGGTGAGACTCGAGCACGAGCACGCAAAGATTGGTCTTGTGCGAGTACGTATTCGTGTGCGTATGTATACGCACGTAGATTCTAACGTTTTGTTACAAAACCTTTTGTTATTTTTCTAATATCTATATATCTGCTACTTTCCCTTCAATAGTACACAAATATTTCTAGGAGGAAGCTGAGCCGCGAGACGTGCAACTTCAAGAAGGTGGAAGCGAACTGCGACGAGAGCGACCTGGAACGCAAGCTGAACCTCATCTACCTCATCCGGCTCCCCGGCGAGAGCTACGAGAGTGCGGAGTTCTCCCGCCCGCCCGCTGAGCACCGCTTCCCCGTCACCGAGCTGGGCGGCGCGCGCCTGGCCGTGCGCTTGGAGTCCCTGCCGCGGCTATCGCACGTGCCGCGGGTGCGCTGTGTGTGCCGCCCACGCCGCCCCAGCCTGCCCCCGCCCGGCGCCGCGCCCGCGCCCGACGACCTGGCCGCGCAGCTCGGCGGCCTCACTATCGGCCCGCGCCCGCCGGGCCCCGTCGACGACCGCATGCTCACGCCGTGCAGCGAGAGCGGCAAGCACCGCTGCAGCTGCGACGACGAGTCCGACACCAACCGCTCGCCCCCCGCCGGCGGCCAGCCCGGCGAGCCGGACGAGCGGCGGCTGCGGGAGATCGCCAAGTACAAGCGCCGCCTGCGCAAGGAGAGCAAGCTGAGGAGACTCTGTGATAGCACGTCGTCCGAGGGCGACGGCGCCAAGCGCGAGACGCACACGTCCATCCCGATCCTGCAGGCGGCGCGCTTCGACCGCCTGCGCGCGCTGGGCTGCCTGCGCCGGTACGCGCCGCCCGGCCGCGTCGAGCCGCGCTCGCAACCCGCGCCGCGCACGCGCACCGTCGCCACGCAGACGGACGCCCCGCCGTGCGCGTGCGGCGCCAGTGGTATGCGGCGCTCCGACGGCACCTACGACCTGGTCGCGCTCGAGAGCGGCGCGCGCCGCAAGCGCGGGGAGGACGACGGGCCCTCGACGCCAAAATGTGATAGCTCGCAGTGTGATAGTAACTTAGATAACGCTAGTTTTAAGTCAGATATTATATTGAAACGGCCGAAGCTGCGGCGCCACTTTCCGCCTACCGACCGCATCGAGCGCGTGATCAGCGACCGGCTCGCGCAGAGCGCCGACATGCGCGAGCTGAACCTGCGCGACGACGACTCGGTGTTCTCGGCGCCGCGGCCGGAGCCCAAGCGCCAGAAGACGTACTCCGTCGGAGACGACTACGTCTGCTACGAGAAGTGCGACTACGGCACGGTGGACGAGCTTGCGGGTGGCGCGGAGGACGCGGGGGGCGGCGGGGAGGTGCCGTCGCCCACGGAGGTGGACCGATTCCGTTGGCGGTTCGACTCGGCGGCGTCCATGGTGTTCCACCACAAAACCGGGCTGCCGCTCACGTCCAGCCCCGCGCCGCTGCGCCGCGGCAACACCTGCTTCGACTTCGACGACTCCATCAACGGTGTCTCCGGGATCAAATCGTGAGTACTTTTAGTCTCCTTCTTCATTTCGCTGGAAAACATTCTAGTAGGAATGCTTAAAGTCAGGTATAGCGGGGGGACTAGTCTCACGTTTTATGAGCATAGCAGGATATGACAATACGGATATAGTATGTATGTGCGGCCCGTGTCCCGCGTGGCGTGTAGTGACGTGTGCGGTGTTGCAGCGCGCTGTTCCACGGCCCGGCGCCGCCGTCGCCGCCCCCTGCGCCGCCCCGCGCGCCCCGCCCCCGCCACGGACCCAGCTCAGGCCTGCTCGGTGAGCGCACGCACACACAACACCTAACTAACTTCTCATAAATAGAGAGCAATGCAGAGGTCAAACCTCGTAAACCGGCGTGAGCTTCTTATGTATTTATGTATGTTTGGATATCCCTCACCATTATTTAAACTGATAACATACCTACTCTGTCACTCTACTCGTCGAGAGTTCATAAATAAGGTTTTTGCAAACTGAATGACGACCATCGCTTGGAAAGAAGCGCGTTTGCCTTTTCCATAGCTTGGAGCACCCACTTGATGCGGTAAATAACATTTGATATGACCAATGAGTACCCTCAATTTATCAACTCTCGGCAACTATTTTTTCAGTTGGCACGTGTTCTTGTACGTTAGGCATTCGTGTGCACATTGCAGGTAGTTTCGAGGAGTCCGCACTGAAGGGGCGGCTGGAGCCGGTGGCGACGGTGGCGGGGTTCAGCGCGGAGCTGGGCGCGTCGGGCGCGTTCTGTCCGCCTCACCGCCGCCTGCCCGTCACCGTGTTCTTTTACGCGCCGGGCGGCACCAACGCGCCCTACATGGGCCACATCAACCTCGGCGCGGGCGGCTACCGTGTCGCGCGTTCCGGCACTATACAGGTACAGTACCCGGCGATAAATATTGCACATCGACCTTTGGAAAGAGACAATCGGCTAATTTCGGCTTCGTAGAGCGTTATCTCTGTCGTACGAAATACAAACAGTCCGGTATCTTTTAGGAGCTGTTAAAACAATTATGATTTGCTTCTTTTGATAATTCTTTTTATTATTTGTATAAAATACACCAATTTTTCTATAAGTTATGGCTTTAGGTTGGGGTAAAATAAAATAAAAAAAAACATGTTCACATTATGTTTACGTATATTTTGGAAAATTACAGCTGTAGTGTACACAACAAACACCATCATACCTACTGTTAGAATGAGGCATTGTAATAAAAATAATAATAATTCTAATTCTCAATCCATGGAAGTATCCATTTCACTATCTGTGCTCTCAAAGAGGTCAATATCACTGGCACTGTCGGCCGTATTTATCACTAGTCTATCCGTGTAATTGTCTAAACCGTGTTGGATGCTTCTATATTCATTCTCACATTTTATTGCATGATCGCAAACCTTTTTCCACTCTTCAGCCCCGATCATGTTTCAATCAATAATGTTTTTACTGTAGTTAAATTCATACCCACATTTCTAGAGGCTACATAGCCTTTCAGTTGAGACACAATTGGATTAAAATCCGGATGATATGGTGGCAATCGCAACACAGTGTGCTCATGTTCGGCAAGTACTTTGTCCACGGAAAACTCTGTATACCTCTCCTTGTACTGACATATAATAGCGTAAATCTGGGTTTTTGTTAATTTTGGATCAACTGGAATTTCGTGTCTGTTTTAACAAGTTGATCATTTCCTGTTTAATGGTGTTTGAGTTGGGTCTTTCAACATATTTGTTGTGATAACGATAATTAATTGCGTTGTCGATAACTAGAACACTACTGATTCGCGAAATTTGCGTATTTTATCGAGGTATTTTATACGTTTGTGACTTACATCGTGCTTTTCCATTAGAACTTTTCGATTATCTTCTATTTTAGTGAACCGAAATCCCATCTCCTGAAGTATTTTTCTCAACGTCTTTTCAGACCCATTGTAATTAATAGCTTCAGATAATTTAGCTTTTAATGATTTTATTGTTGGTAGTTCATTAAATCGTAAGTGAAAATCATACACCATTCTTCGAACAACCTCATAATCAAAATCGTCCATATCCAAACGAAATTGCTTTTTTGATCTCCCTTTTTTTGGAGTGCTGAACTTAATTTCAGTAGAATGTGTTTCAGTACTGACTTCGCTTAATATATTGTTCAAAGTTCTTCTTGAAATTCCAGTGGCATTTGCAACTCGCTCTTGAACCTTCTTAAAATAACTTACATTTTCATCTTCATTTTTTTTAATCTGTCAGCTTCGGTTACAAAATATTTATAAACATTGTAGATAATTTCGCGTGACTGATCTTGTAAAGGTTTCCCTCTTTTCCCTAAAGTTGCCATAGTAAAACTTTAAATTATTTAAATTTGGGGGTGTTACAACTCTAAATATATATTTTGAACTGGACGCGGCCGCACTCTATCGCATTTGAACAACGACAAAACGTCACATAGGTAGTGTGCGACAGAGATACGAAGTAGATTAAGATTAAGATACTCTACGAAGCCGAAATTAGCCGATTATCTCTTTCCAAAGGTCGATGTGCAATATTTATCGCCGGGTACTGTATGGTGAAACTTATTTTGTATTTTTTAAATTTACTTCTTTGAAAAGAAAAAAAATAGGAGTAATATTAATAACATTGCACTCTCTACACACAGAAGATATCAATTTAAATAAATGTAAAGTATAATGAAATTGTTATTAATTAGGCAGTATTTTTTACTAAAAGTAATGTTTTGAAATCAGCTGCGTGACGTCAAAGACCTTCTCAGTTTCGTGGAGAGTGCAATGTAATTTTATTCAGTTTTTTCTAGCTAATCACTAATCAGACGATCCGTCTACGCGTTTTGCGATCTTATTTAATAAGAAAAAGTAGAAATCAGGATAGAGCGCACCATCAGAATAATGGTAAACTTATTACTTCTTATGTACGAAACTAAGTTACTGACAAGTTACTGGTGTTGCTGGTGTTGCTGGTGTTGCCGGTACAACAGGTGTCGCTGTTCAACCCGCACGGCACGCTGGTGAAGATGTTCGTGGTGCTGTACGACCTGACCGCGATGCCGCCGCACGCGCGCACGTTCCTGCGCCAGCGCACGCTGTACATGCCCGCCGGCGCGCCGCCGCCCACGCGCGACTGCAACAAGTGGCTGCGCTACCTCATACACCTCAGGTGCTCATTTCACAGTCTACAGTCTACAACTCTACACTATATACTCGGAGATTTCAAAATTAAAGATGGGCTATGACGTACATCTGTCAGAAAAAATCTTGATTTCACCACACCTCATATGTCAAAATGGCCCCAAACAACCCCAAAAGTGTGGGTGTGGACACTTTTTGCCTCAACATGCTTCATAATATACCGGGTGTTTTTCCAGTCAGTGTCCAAACTTTCTGGAGTGAATATACTCTTGAATATAAGCAACTTTTACTATGGGATCAACTTTCCTACTTGAAAAATAAAAATCAGCTGTTTCCTACAAAATACTATCTATTCCGTAGCCCTTTTGTATGAAACAGCTGATTTTTTTTCAAGTAGGAAAGCTGAACCTCTAGTAAAAGTTGCTTAGAGTATATTTACTCCTGAAATGTTTGATACTGACTGGAAAAACACCTATATATAAGGTTCGGTACAATCAACTACGGACATGTTGGGCGCGTGATCTACCGCTCATGTACAGACGTTTAGGCAGAAAAATAATTATTGTTGTATTCGAAAAAAATAAATGTTCCTTTATATGGGCGAGTTTGCGTTGAGCGGAGATTCACCCATTATGAGATGATTTTTAGGGTTCTGTAATACTCAAGGAACCCTTATAGTTTCGCTCTGTCCGTCCGTCTGTCTGTCTGTCCGCTCTCCTAGCTTCTGTAATTAAGAATATAAATTGATGAAATTCGATATAGTTATATATAGTGTCTAGATCTCGGTTTTGGTATCATAAAATAATAATAATTTTATATTTTAGGGGTGCCTCTCCATACATGTGAAGTGGGGATGAATTTTTTTTCATTCTACCCCATCGTGTGGGGTATCGTTGAATAGGTCTTTTAAAATAAAGGCATGGTTTCATACATTACTTTTTTACAAAATCAACTATTTTTGAGTACTTGGCCTCCAAAGTAGTTTATAAGTTGGTCTCCCATGGAATTTCTAAACTATGATACTTAGAAACTTGCAATTTTCCGTGCTGATAGATCGTGCTAAATACTCTTTAGTCTCCTCTGGAATTTCTAAACTACGAGACTTAGAAACTTGCAATTCTCCATGCTGATAGATCGTGCTAAATACTCTTTAGTCTCCCCTGGAATTTCTAAACTACGATACTTAGAAACTTGCAATTTTCCGTGCTGATAGATCGTGCTAAATACTCTTTAGTCTCCTCTGGAATTTCTAAACTACGAGACTTAGAAACTTGCAATTCTCCATGCTGATAGATCGTGCTAAATACTCTTTAGTCTCCCCTGGAATTTCTAAACTACGATACTTAGAAACTTGCAATTTTCCATGCTGATAGATCGTGCTAAATACTCTTTAGGAAAATTATAATGAACGAAATCGGACAGTAACTTTTTTTGAAGCAATTTGCAAAAAAACCTATTACGCGCTTATAGTTACGAAACTCTCCTTAGACATGTCCTGACATGTTCTCGATTAGGTTATTTACTTTGAGTATGACAATTTTTTTTTGTCTAAACGTCTTTATATGAGCAGTAGATCATATACCCAAAATATCCGTAGTTGATTTTACCGAACCTTATTTAAGCGTCTATGACTTTATACTTGCAACTTCCAACTACACGTTACTGATAATTTGACGGCTTATATTGACGACTACCTTCTGCCCGAGCTTCGCCCGCGTTAACACGTTACTGATAATTTGACGGCTTATATTGACGACCACCTTCTGCCCGAGCTTCGCCCGCGTTAACACGTTACTGATAATTTGACGGCTTATATTAACGCCCACCTTCTGCCCGAGTTTCGCCCGCGTTAACACGTTACTGATAATTTGACGGCTTATATTAACGACCACCTTCTGCCCGAGCTTCGCCCGCGTTAACACGTTACTGATAATTTGACGGCTTATATTAGCGACCACCTTCTGCCCGAGTTTCGCCCGCGTTAACACGTTACTGATAATTTGACGGCTTATATTAACGACCACCTTCTGCCCGAGCTTCGCCCGCGTTAACACGTTACTGATAATTTGACGGCTTATATTAGCGACCACCTTCTGCCCGAGTTTCGCCCGCGTTAACACGTTACTGATAATTTGACGGCTTATATTAACGCCCACCTTCTGCCCGAGTTTCGCCCGCGTTAACACGTTACTGATAATTTGACGGCTTATATTAACGACCACCTTCTGCCCGAGCTTCGCCCGCGTTAACACGTTACTGATAATTTGACGGCTTATATTGACGACCACCTTCTGCCCGAGCTTCGCCCGCGTTAACACGTTACTGATAATTTGACGGCTTATATTAACGACCACCTTCTGCCCGAGCTTCGCCCGCGTTAACACGTTACTGATAATTTGACGGCTTATATTAACGACCACCTTGCCCGAGCTTCGCCCGCGTTAACACGTTACTGATAATTTGACGGCTTATATTGACGACCACCTTCTGCCCGAGCTTCGCCCGCGTTAACACGTTACTGATAATTTGACGGCTTATATTGACGACCACCTTCTGCCCGAGCTTCGCCCGCGTTAACACGTTACTGATAATTTGACGGCTTATATTGACGACCACCTTCTGCCCGAGCTTCGCCCGCGTTAACACGTTACTGATAATTTGACGGCTTATATTAACGCCCACCTTCTGCCCGAGTTTCGCCCGCGTTAACACGTTACTGATAATTTGACGGCTTATATTAACGACCACCTTCTGCCCGAGCTTCGCCCGCGTTAACACGTTACTGATAATTTGACGGCTTATATTAGCGACCACCATCTGCCCGAGTTTCGCCCGCGCTAACACGTTACTGATAATTTGACGGCTTATATTAACGACCACCTTCTGCCCGAGCTTCGCCCGCGTTAACACGTTACTGATAATTTGACGGCTTATATTAGCGACCACCTTCTGCCCGAGTTTCGCCCGCGTTAACACGTTACTGATAATTTGACGGCTTATATTAACGCCCACCTTCTGCCCGAGTTTCGCCCGCGTTAACACGTTACTGATAATTTGACGGCTTATATTAACGACCACCTTCTGCCCGAGCTTCGCCCGCGTTAACACGTTACTGATAATTTGACGGCTTATATTGACGACCACCTTCTGCCCGAGCTTCGCCCGCGTTAACACGTTACTGATAATTTGACGGCTTATATTAACGACCACCTTCTGCCCGAGCTTCGCCCGCGTTAACACGTTACTGATAATTTGACGGCTTATATTAACGACCACCTTGCCCGAGCTTCGCCCGCGTTAACACGTTACTGATAATTTGACGGCTTATATTGACGACCACCTTCTGCCCGAGCTTCGCCCGCGTTAACACGTTACTGATAATTTGACGGCTTATATTGACGACCACCTTCTGCCCGAGCTTCGCCCGCGTTAACACGTTACTGATAATTTGACGGCTTATATTAACGACCACCTTCTGCCCGAGCTTCGCCCGCGTTAAATTGTGTATTACACGATATATTTATCATTTATAGCCTATTCGTCATTATAATGTAATGCTATATTACTGTAGTTTCATCTAAATCCGTTCTGTAGTTTTGCGTGCAGAGTCACATCCTCAAAAACTTTCACGTTAATTAATAATAATAGTGGGATTTTTCACGTTGGCCAGTTCTAGCTGCACTTGGCAATTAGTCCACCCCTCGTACCATGAAAACGTCTTAAGGGCTCTCGCTTATCACCGCAGCGATAGCCGCCACGTAGCCTATTGACAGTCGCTATTTCGAAAAGTATTACAATATTAGTCTCTTGTGAACCGCGAACAGAGTCGAACTCAAACTCAATCTCAAATAATTTTATTCAGAATAAATATGATTTTTTATACATACCACCAAGTATATTATATAAATTAAAATTTAATAATATCCTCGATCGTTGCAGGTTCATGACGTCCAGATCCGGCAAGCTGTATCTGCACACGGACATCCGGATCATCGTGTCCCGCAAGGCCGACCTGGACACGGCCACTGCACATTCCGCCCTCTTCCGACCCATCGCCCCGCCCGACAGTCCCACTGATGAACTGACCGATGGTGACGGGAAATTGCCCAATGGTGGCGAGAAACTGACTAATAGTGACGATAAATTAAAAAGTGGAGACGAAAAATTGAGCAACGGAAGCGCAGATACATTGGCTAACGGAAGCACAGAAATACTTACTAACGGAAGCGCAGAGAAAGTTAATAATGGAAGCGTTGAAAAACTAAGTAACGGCAGCGTAGATAAACTGACCAATGGCAGCGCAGATAAGTTAGCCGATGGGAGCGCAGTTTTGACCAATGGTAGCGCAGTTTCGACCAATGGCAGCGCAGCTTTGACCAACGGCGTAGTGACGCGCGCGCCAAACCGTGTGTTCGGCGGGTGCGGCGAATTCGAGTCGAGCGCCGGCGTGCCGTACGAGCTGCGCAGCTTCACGTACGCGCCCGACAACCCGCGCTTCTCGCCGCGGTAGTGGCCGCTCTTGTGTTTTAGTGCCTGTATTGATTTGTGTTGATGTATGTAATGAGAAAGAATATATTTTTTGGTTTATATAATTGAGGTATTTTCGTTTAAAAATTACTCTTTAGTTTACATATAAATAATCCGCTTGGCCTAAACGCCTAAACGAACTCTACATTGTGCCAAAACGAAAATGTAAATTACTGTAATGAAAATGTTAATTCTGATGACGAAACTTATATACAGAATACTCGGTCTTCAGAATTAGCTTGTAACGGCCACTGACTATCAGCAGCTATACACATTTGTGTTAAAAAATCATTAGTAATTATTCCTAATTAATTTCTCACAAAATTCGTGTACCTATATTCAGTTTCATTTTGGTTTCGATACAAGTCTGATAGGCTGTTAGGGTAAATATATTTGTTGGCGCCTTAAAAGAAATAAAATGTAAAGATAAAAAAATGAAAAATATTTATTGATCCTCACAAACACATAACACACAAGTAACAAACAACTCAACAAGTAGGTACTTATTCCAGTAAATATTAAGATATCATAAATAGCCTCTATGTCAAATGCAACATGTTTATTTTACAAAAAATAAATAACTAAAATCTAACAGAAATGAAAATGTATATAGTTAAGCAGTGGCGTATCTGGGTAATCGAGGGCCCTGGGGCAAGAAATGAACGAGCCTGAAATACAATATTTTTGTGAAGAGTTGCGGCGGTTTGTCGCATAGATGTCGCCCTCACGGGCCTACATCGGCATCTCGCTTATGCTTGTACGTAATGAAAGGCATGTATATGACATAGTTTTAAAATTACGAAGCTTCGGACTGTACTGTATCTTACATAGCACTGAAGCCGACGCGGCGGTGTGAATTGTGATAAATGCACATGCGGTCAATAGTCGTGTTGCCAATATTATTTATTTATATTCCGAATGTGGGACACATTTTCACTACTTCAATGTATAATTTGTAAGTTAGAGTCCGAGGGGCCCTCTGAGCTCGGGGGCCCGGAGCACTGCCCCACCTAGCCCCTTAGTAGCTGCGCCACTGTAGTTAAGTGTCAACATGAATTTAAGTAGTGTCAACTTTCTAATAAATGGATTTAAAAATTAAAACTATAAAGGAGTTAAGTAAAGAATTCAAACTATATTTACAACCACTTTATCTCTTAAAATAAATAATAAATATCAGTTCATTATTATTCTACTTGTATCTAATAATAAATAATGCTAATAAATAGCAACGAATATAGTTCTTCATCCAGTTACGATATTTTGTGCGACGAAAGTTTCAAGGAGCAACAAAGAAGCCGCCGTCACTAGATGGCGCTAAGATTGTTGTTGGTCGGTAAAACAGTCGTTCGCTCAATCATCTGGGATTGTAGGTAAAAATGCAACTGGGTATTTGCTTCTATATATTCTATGTCTACATGATTTGAGGATATGACGCAAAATATATAAGTCGGCAGTAAGCCTTTCCACACAGGATCAAGTTTCTCTGGTGTCTCCTAGTTGTTCCTATGACAGGGTAAGAAGAGGCCGCGGGGGGTAGGCCTGTGAGTTCTTCTCGTAGGCGTGGTACGGCAGGCTGTCGTCTGCTTCTTGCTCCTGGAATCACAGTGTATCAGTCAGAGTGTAGAATTTACTGAGAGTACATAATCACATAAAGAACAGAGCATATAAGCTAACGTAGATAAAGTTTCTCGGTCGATTTCGGTAGCGCTACAGAGAAACTGAGCTGAAATGTTCCTGCTAGGGCTACGTGCCCTATTATGAACTTCAACTGACAGCTTGTAATGAGCTTCATTTTGACGTTTGAACTTCTAAAGTACAAATGTCAAACATTTGAACTTTTTGATTGTAGAATGTTTAGTAGCGACTCTTTGATCTGTACGATATACGATTTGCACGACTAATGTCCAAAATACCATGATGTCAAGTTAGAAAAATGACCATTTAGAATAACGTCCAATCATAAAAATGTCCAATGATATATTACATTAGTCCTATAACAAGATGTTCCTCTTCCAAACTAAACGGATATAAGACGATAATGGCACTATGATAATTAGCACGACTAATACAATTTTGAAAATATCATCTTTCGGATAAATTGCAGTGGCGTCAATAAACCCTCGTGAAGTTTCTTCAAATAAATTTCATATTCTTTATCGTACATAATGTCCGAGTTTCTTCTATTTTTTTTGGATGAATAAAATAAACTGTTTTTAATTTTATAATCGTACCAAGTCGCTTGCTTCATAATTTTTTGTAAAAAATTAAAGAAATTGGGATGTCTAGGTATTTTTGCAGCAAGCCGTCTATGCCAACCTTCCAGAAGGTTTGTAGTACGATGTTTTGTTTCTGAACAGCTTAGCGTCTCCATGGAGATTTTTTGTAACCACTGTTTTTCAAAATATTTTTTAAATAATGTCATTTCGGGGCTTTCTAAACTGATTTCCAATATAGATAGCCAAGTACTTTTAATACAATTGCCGGGTAAAAGCGGCAGATTCGAGACCATCCTTACAATTTTTCTGTTTTCAGCTGTAGTGTCCATTCCAATTGCTTTCGCTTTCTTCTTAATCGCTTTTTTAAAATGAAAAAAACATCCATAAACATTAGCATCAGGATATACTTTTCTGGCTGCATTCATAATAGCGATTTCGTAGTCACTTTTTAGAGATTCAATTTTGACCCCAAGATGCTCTTTGATTAGTTCAAAGAAACGTATATATGTCTCTTCGTTTTTATTGGGGAGCAATCCAAATATAACAGCCACAACGTTATTAGTCCTTTCATTCGAGCCTAAGTCCAGATGCATGCTAACAAGCTGGTCAAACGGGGATGGGCATTTTTTGAATGTACCATCTATTAAGAAAAATCCCGGTTTTTTTAAAACCTTTCTTGCAGTCTTCGAAGCAAATATTAAAATTTTGTCATCGTCGTTATCATTGCATACCAATAATGTGCTAGCTACAACATCCGGTACTTGTACTTCGGAAATATTGGGGTATTTTAGGTGCTCGCTGTTCAAGTGTCTTTTTCTACGCTTATATAAACCATCTTGCACTTCCTTCAAGTCCGGCAAGAAATCTATACATTTACCTTTTTTCTTTTTTAATTTGTCCATATGTTTATCATAAATGCTTTGAATTGGAGCCAAATCTTCACAAACTTCATTTTTTATTGCGTTCATAACCTACACATCATTTTTTAAAAAACTTTCTACACAAGTGTGCTTACATGGACGTAACACATTGGTTTTTTCTTCGTCCAAAGTTAATGAACCAGAACAATGAGGTCGACGCCAAACCGACGTGCCGTTTTTATTTGTCACATTCAAATTATAACGATATCCACCTAAAATAAGGGTATCCTTATTTTTTTGTTTTTTTACGAAACGCAAATCCATGTTGAAATTACTTCACGTCCACAATAGAAATAAGTTTGACAAAGTCAGTCTTGACATAATTATTATAAAAGCTAATGACTTTAACGTTTCAAGTGGCAGATATCGAAAGGATTTGCACGACTATCGAAAGAGTATGCAAAAGTGGCAGATATCGAAAGAGTATGCATAATTGAAATAAACTCGAAAGGTTTCTAATAGTGCAAATCCTAGTACCTAACTAACAGACGGACATGACGAAACTATAAGGCTGGAAACAGTGTTCGACCGACGGTCAGCGCTGACCGTACGTCCTGACCGTCAGCGCTGACCGTACGTCCTGACCGTCAGCGCTAATCGTCGGTTGCAAAAATGGATTCAGTGCAACGCTGACGGCGAACTGCGACTCGTGTGTACAGTTCACACGAAAAATGAATCCTTTTGCTGTAAATGCTCTAATATGTGCACGCTATTTTTTGCTCAAACGACGGAATAGAAGGCGGCGAAGATATCATGTACACCCAATACTTGTAGAACGGTTACTTGAAAGTGAATTCTGCAAACTATTTTCGAGGTTGCAAGAAGATGAGGAAAAGTTTTTTGATTATTTCAAGATGTCAATCAGAAGTTTCGATGAACTACAAGCAAGGTTACTTGATATGTATCAATATTCATTTTTGCTTTGAGTGTACGTACGCACGTTCGGTCAGTCGCTCCGTCAGCGAAGCACTGAACGCAACCATACAATCACGCAACTCGTCCGTCGACCGACGTACGCGCGACCGACGAGCCGGACCGACGGCTCGACCGACCGTACGCGCGTACCAAATCACGCGCGTACCGTCAGTGTAGCTGTGTGCGCGTTCATAGAGTTGCAAAGATATAGCTACTTCGACCGACGGTCAGCGCTGACCGTCGGTCGAGCACTGTTTCCAGCCTAAGTAAAACACCACATTTTTATGATTGAACATTTTTATGATTGGACGTTATTTTTGTATTGGACATTATTCTAGTTGGTCAATAGTCGTGCAAATCCGATATACCCTTCGTATCATATTAATCAATCAAATCAAATAGTTTTATTTGCTTAAAGGTTATTAAATAACACTCACGGAATTGTCCCTGCGTGATGACTATCACCGGTTCGGAAACTGGATGAAGTAGAGATTAGCGCCACTGGAGGTGCTGGAGTCTTAGAAGTATCGAGATCTATTGTGTCGACGTTCCTAGTGGTGGAATTGCAAAGCTAGTGAGGGTACCTCAGGGTCGATGCTGCGCGACCAGGGCCCCCAGCCGTGCTCGTCCTCCTCGTGCTGATCGTAGTGGTGCTGGTGCTGCGCGTGCTCGTAGTAGATCACCTGCGGACAGACGCGGGATCAGTGACAGTTGTGAGTGTAGGTGAAACCGAGAGAGATATATAGGCCCGGTGCAAGTGTAGGTGGAACAGAGAGACGGAGAGTTACGAGTGTAGGTGGGACCGAAGAGGGAGTTACTGTATAGGTGGAACAGAGAGTTACGATTGTAGGTGGAACAGAGAGAGAGAGTAACGAGTCTAGGTGGAACAGAGAGAGGGAGAGTTATGAGTGTAGGTGGGACCGACGAGGGAGTTACAAGTGTAGGTGGAACAGAGAGTTACGATTGTAGGTGGAGCAGAGTGAGAGAGAGTTACGAGTCTAGGTGGAACAGAAAAAGGGTTACGAGTGTAGGTGGGACCGAAGACAGATTTACGACTGTAGATGGAACAGAGCGAGAGCGTAGTTGGAACAGAGACAGGGCGAGAGGCTTTCGAATATAGGTGGAACAGAGAGAGAGAGATATAAAGAGGTTTGTGCTCGGTGCTTGCAGAAAAGTCTTACGGTCTAATTCTTAAACAGTAGAGTTAATTTTGGGTAATGGGCCGTAAGTTTGAGAATTAGGTCCCTAACGATGCTTTAAGTTAAGGGCGCCTGACCATCGGCATTCACCCACCTTTTTTTGTAAATATTTGTAAAGTCTAGATAATATAGCTTTTTATAGCAAGTTTTCGAGACGTTCATTAGAAGATTCCATTCTTCGTCTATGAGAAGAAACACTGATTGTTTTTCCAAACGTTATTCATTTATGCCATAAAAATTGACTGATAAATACCGTAATGCAAGTTATTTCAATTGTCCAATATGTTAAGTGTTTCCACTTTCTCTACTTTAACCATGGCCACCAATGGGCTCCGAGTTGGCGAGTTGTGTGTGTCGTGACTTTCGGCGAACATTAACATTCGGGGCCGACGCTGAGAGGGAAAGTGCTCACGTGGTGTAGGTTACATATAATATGCACGGAGACAGTCGTTCTTATGTTAAAACATTTTATTCTTTTTAAAAGTTTTGAATGGGTCTCTAGAAATATTTGTGAAAGTTCATCATGAGGCAACCCAAGGACAAGGTTAAACGCGTCTGTCTGGTACCTAAATATACTTATATTATAAACATGAAAGTTTGTAATTATGTTAATGTATGGATGTGTGGATATTTGGTGACAGGAAAATAATCGAAAATTCTTATTGACCGTTTTTGATACCACCTACGCTACCAGATGACGCTTTGTGTGCGTTGGATCTGCCCCCTAGCGGCAGAAAAAATATGAAACACCCTCATTGATTAGGTAACTCTAGAGTCTAGGCAATCTAATCAGTGGGACCTGAGACTAATAAGCCGATGAAGATGATGACGCGTAATGTGACGTATGCAAGTGGGTCATGGGTGAGCGGCCGCGGGGGAAACTCGAAGTCGGTACACTCTCGCATCGAGCAGTGAGGAGTGTACTGACCACAACATCAGATAGAGTCTGTTCAGATCAGGTGTTATCTAAACGTGAACAAATAAAAAACGGCCAAGTGCGACTTCGGACTCGCGCACGAAGGGTTCCGTACCATTATCTATAAAAACGGCAAAAAAATTACGTTTGCTTTACGGGAGCCCCCTAAATATTTATTTTATTCTGTTTTAAGTACTTGTTGTAATAGCGGCAACATAAATGTGTATGAACCGACGAACAGACAGACGGACGGACAGCGAAGTCTTAGTAATAGCATAATATAGGTTCCCGTTTTACACTGGTACGGAACCCTAAAAAGACGACAGTTCAATCTGGGATGTCAATGACAGCGCATTTTCCACAGTTTGAACCGCGCGCTGTGTATATAAGATCGTTGGCGCTATGACGTATTTTTTACGTATTATGAAAGTTGTTTTACGTATTACGTGTGCAGGGAGCTAATGACATATTAATTAGGTTGAATATTTTAATATTTTTGTTTACTTTGAATGAAAATGGATCTGAAGCTATATACCTAGTCTTGCCATAAATACTGAAACAAAGATAAAAAAAAATCTATTGCAAATAACATTTATTACTTTTACAGTGTGTTAGTTTAATACATAAATATAAAACAATTTAAAACATTAAAAGCTTATTCGAAGTGGTCTCCATTGGCTGCAATACAGTCCTTTAAACGTCGAGGCCAGTTCAATATCAGTATCAATAGAAGCACGCACTCTTTCCATGGGAAAATTCTTCACTGCCAATCGTACGGATTGTTTTAGGGACTCCAAATTATCATGGCGTTTAGAGCAAGCCGTACTCTCTAAAACTGACTATATATCATAATCCAGCGGATTAAGATCGGGACTAGACGACGGCCAGTCTTCAGCTCTGATGAAGTCCGAAACGTTCGTTTCCAACCAAGACTGCGTAGACCGAGCTTTATGATCCGGCGCCAAGTCTTGCTGGAAGGACCATTCCTGGTTATTGAACATGGTGTTGTTAAAGGGCTTCACTACTAACTACTATCTTGATACACTTGTGCCGATGTTTTGATACCTTTTTCACAAAAGTATGGCTCAGTCACTCCTTCATAGCTAATACCCAACCAAACCATCACTGAAGTCGGATAGAGCCCACGTTGCACTCTGTCGACTAATTGGGAAGCTTCCTTAGTGATTTGAGCATAATTACGGTCATTTTACTTGTTTAAATGTTGCTTAATTGTAAAAGAATTCTCATCCGTAAACAAATTTTTTCTGTAACCTCCCTTTGCGTACCGCTGCAGTAGTTGTTTCGATTTTACCACCCTATTCTTTTTTAAATTATCAGTTAAGAAATTACCAGTACATCTCTTATAGGCTGCAAGCCCTAAGTCATCTTTTAAAATACGCGACATGGTTCTAGGTGCTATCTTCATCTCCCGAGATAAAATCTTTTGCTTTCGAACAGTATTCTTTTCCTTACAGCTTTGACCACCTTTTTCGTACGAACACTACGTGGACGGCCAGATCTTTTTCTGTCGCAAACAGAGGAGGTCTCATTGTACCTATTAATAACCCGGTACACAAACATTTCACTAATACCAAGCGTATGGAGAGTTTTAATCAATATTAATCAATAATAAATTGCATTTGGCTCCATACCTACTTCGTGTAATGCAATCACAGCGATTCGGTTCTCTTTATCACCCCACTCCATTTTAACATCACGAAATATTGTTCAATGTATTGGCGCCAAAATGAAAATACGCAATGTACAATCATAGAAAATGACAGATTCCAAATTCAAATATAATATTTTGTTTATTTTTAATTGTAACAGTATTTATGGCCAGACTAAGTAAGTACTTAGATTTGTGAATTAACGAGAAGCCCCTTTAATATCGATAAGTAAATGAAAATAAAATCAATAAAAAATTCAGGAAATCTGAAAATGTTTGAGCGTCATTTTAAAAAGGGACAACACTTTATTTTTATTTTATTCGGCGAAACAATATGGCGGATTGTATTAGTATTATAGACCATTATAATAAGCAAAGTTTTTAATTAGGCATTGAATCAATCTTAACAATTAAGGTTATAGCAGCATTGAAATGTAAATAGGTGCCTACCTATTTATAAGCGAATCCTTTTAGTATTATATTGAAGTCTAAGGTGAAAAATATTATTATAAAGCTTAGTTACCATAAAACTTATTTAATTAATAGGATTGTAAGAAATAGATTTTAAGACGTGATGAAATAAAAGGCTTTTCTATTTTATTTATAGCAGCATTTAGAGTCAGGTACTTATGCCCACTTGCGCAGATCTGGGTTAAATTAAACTGAGCTAAAATATAATACCTTCTCATTCACAAATACTAGGAACGAGAGAGATAACATGATATTTAACCCAGGGTTAAGTTGAACCCAGATCTGCGCAAGCGGGCCTTAATGTCGTAATGGACATGTTCTTGTAACTTTAATCTGCATAAGATTAATATGCAGTGATATTCAACTGCGTTTGTTTTGTTTTTGTGGCTAAATTGACGCACCTATTATTTTGCGAAAATATGATTGTATACTATTTTAATTAATTGCATCAATTCGTTTATCAACAATTTAATATTAAACATAATATTGTAAATTGTAATACAATCCTGTGAAAACAGTTAGCCCATTGTAATGTTTTATAATTTTTATATAATTATAGGGAATACTGATAAAATATTGAAAAAAATGTGGCGGAAATACTTAAAACGACGATTGAATTTTCCCATACTAATGTTCACTGTGTTCAATTTGTCATTTGTCACTCGACTGTCGAATTGTATTTACAGGTGCGGCCAGCTCACCTGTGTAGCCAGTGCAGTTCTTTATTTATTCCACTTCGTAGTTAAGACAGCTAGCATCTAATATTTTTTCAAAATGTTGATTGCTAAAGACTTAAGAAAGACTGTTTGGAACAATTTCACGTGCAATATAACATAAACTACGTGCAGCAGAGCCCAACAGTGGGCACGTTCAAAACAAGGATGAAGAGACACTATATTATGTCATATCTATGAATATTAATATATAATTATTAGTATATGTAGGTTTATGTATGTATGTTTAGGTATGTATTTATATTTTTATGTATTTTTATTGTAAAATATAAGTTATTATGTATTATCATTAATTATTATTATTACTTATATAACTATTCGATGTATTGTTTCTCGTGGTTTCCTTTATTCTCTTGTGTACTATCTGTCATCTGTGTCCGTTTATATCTTTTATGATGTCCTGTCGTAGGTCCGCTGGCAGAGATCTCTTATAGAGATAAGCACACCTATGTACTTTCATCACTGTGTTGTCTTAGTTTCATTGTAAAATTTGTGTACATAAAGAATAAATAAATAAAAGTTTAAACCACACCACTAATTACTACATCTCGTAAGGAGTGCTCCTACGTGATAATATTTAAAAATCGAGGCAAATGTTAGCGCAATCCGTGCAGAGTTTTGTACTGTATGCTGATGTCCCGCGTCTGTCATGTTTATCGTAGAGTTCACTCTTCACTCGCCAGCCACCCAGGCTGGCGAGTGAAGAGTGAGGAGTGAAGACAAGAGGAAAGGGTTACCTTCTGCGGCTGCTGCTGGTGCTTGTTCTTGAGCTCTACCCAGAAGCGTGCCAGGTTGATGCCCAGCCCAATCAGCGCGATCAGGAAGAACTTCACCTGGAATTCCACAGACGGTTCATTGGTATCTATCGACGCCAGGGATATGAGAGACATGATGAGTCAATTCCTTGTATTATATAGTTTTAATTTTTAATCTTAAAATCGTAGGGAAAAACAAATTTGACAAATAACAGTTATGATATGGTAGATAGAAATAGAAATTATCTAGAGGAAACGATTAAATTTAAAGTAATGGTTCGTCGATGGACAAAGTAATCTGGAGACCATAGCTTGTCCTCTAAGCTAGTCCTCTATAAAACAGAAGTTGGTTCAAAAACTACAAGAAAGTTCTCTGGTCGCATGTATTGAGAGACACCCTGCTGAGATCCTATTTATTTTGTAAACAAATATACATCAGTCCACTATAATACAATGCTAGTAATTTAAATGCCACTTATTAACCGTGAAATATTAGGAAATACAATGACACATTCATCTTGTGAACAAAAAGATTAAGGACCGTGCTAGTCGTTCGCTAAATGAAAAAAATTAAATGTTCCGTTTAGTGGACGAATAAAAATACATTTATTCGTTCCCTCAGTGGACGCTTAGACACTTCGTGATCGTTCGCTCAGTGGACGCCTAGACACTTCGAAATCGTTCGCTTAGTGCACAACTAGACACTTCGAAATCGTTCGCTCAATGCACGACTAAACATTTCGAAATCGTTCGCTTAGTGGACGCTTATGACACTTCGAAATCGTACGCTCAGTGGACGCCTAGACACTTCGAAATCATTCGCTAAGTGGACGCCTAGACATTTCGAAATCGTTCGCTCAGTGGAAATTCGACCAAACTTTTTGTTTACAAAAAGATTTAATTGGATCTGAAGAGAGTACCTAGAGGCTAGAACCATTTAGCATTACTAAAGTTTTAGTCCAGTTTTAGTACAATATCGACAAAGTTCCTGCTCGATCATCTAAACATTTTCCTTTGTTTACTAGAACGCCTGAAAATATTTAAACACAAAGGAAGTGACCGCAACGACTGCAGACATGGTTGACCTACGTATTTGCACGTGAGTATGTGTGCGTGCGCACGATTCAACGGCACTGTTAAGCGATTTGCGACTTATGCCTCGTCGAGCGGCAACTTGTTCGATAGTACATTGTACCTACTAGACCTTCCTAGATACTAGTGTGGCACCCACCTGCAGCTTGAAGGACAGTATCTGCAGCAGAGTGCCGATCTTGGCCTTGAGCACGGCGCCGAGAATCAGCAGTTTGAGGATCGCCTTCTTCTTCTTCTTTTTCTTGCCTCTTTGCTCTGATCAAACAGTCAGGAGTAAGTATTTAAATCATTCACACATTAAACGAATTATTAATTCTATAAGTATGAGCAACAGGTATCCCAGAGAAGATATAATTTACATATCTTTTTGGGCGTCTGTCGTCTTCTCCAATATTTTTCGGCAATTGTAATCAATTTAAGTATTTAGTATATGAAGTGTTTACAAATTAAATACATTGTTATAGTATTAAAAAACATTATTTAGATTTAACCATTGAGTATTGCTCATGTAAATGTTTTAATGTTTGTAATTATGTAGTTCTTACTCGTACGCGAACAATAATTCTTTTGTTTAGTATATACTAACCAGTGTAGAGTTTACAGTGGAAAAAACATAGGGGTTTTATATATAGTTTGATGTGTCTGTCTGTGTGTCTGTGTGATTTTGATCTAGTTTTTTTTGTTTGATAGCTGACCGAGACTGTTCTAAGATTTATCATCATCGGCTCGCTCACAACAAAAATTCTTCTATGATAGAAAACCTGTGAACATGCAAGTTATTCGGACGTCACTAACTTTGTGAACTACACGTAACAGCTACGCGCTATGTATATACTCTACAATACTTTACAATACTTTACAAAAGCATGCCGCATCTACTACGATACATTGTAACAACTACAATCTTAATAAAAAACTATAACCGGTCTACATAAATTATATAGCCCATGTTACCCGGGCCCATGTTACCCGGGCTATTGTTAGATACGAATCTATTGACACCTCATTTAACAAAATCGGACCAGTAGTTCAGGCGCTACGGTGGAACAAACATACATACTTACATAGACTGCCAAAATCTTTAACTTTCCAAAAAACCTGCAATGAATGTACGGGCTGTGTAAATGTTTTTCTAGTTATTTAATACGAGCATTAATTGCCCGCGGCTTCTCTAATTTACCCACCTAGGGTCTGAATTTTAGAAAACGCTGAAATACGTAATTCATTATTTTTTCCGTACTCAATTCATACGAAATATCGTGCAAATATGTCCGAGGAATAAAAAGTTTCATACTAACTTTTATCACCTATTTTACCCCCTTGGGGGTTGAAGTTTGAAAAATCCTTCTTTAGTGGATGATAACGTCATATTAGAAATACGTGTGCAAAATTTCAAATTTCTAGCCTTAAGGGTTTTGCCTTTGCGTTGATGCATCAGTCATCAGTTTATAGATATTTCGCATATCTGGCGTAACGTGTTCTTGGCCATTTCTACATATTCTGTAACATACGAGTATCTAACAGTAATCTACAGATCGTGCATTTTATTTGGCTTGCCGTTTTTATGTAACATTATAGTCTTTTATCCCTATAAACTGGCTCGGTACCGCGTACGCGCTTGAAGGACGTGTTTGCAAATCCTACTACTATTATAAATATGAAAGTTTGTGAGGATGTATGGATAGAGGTTTGTTACTCTTTCACGCAAGAACTACTGGATTTCAATGAAATTTGGGATGGAAGTGGTTTAAGTTAATTTTTATCCCGAAAGAGTACTTACAGTGTTCCCGTGGGATACTGTGTTTACGGGAGTGGAGCCGCGGGCAACAGGCAAGTTTGACATAAATTGGCAAGTTTTTCGGTCGATTTTGCGACCAAATGAAACCAAATCCTACAAAACTAACAACTGTCACAAACAGAGAACTTCTTCATCTTCATATAAAATTATGTTTTTTAGTTTAGCAAAAACAATTTTCCAGAATCTCTTCACCGGTTTTTATGTAACATTATAATCTTTTATCACAATAAACGTATGTGCTTTTGTTCAAACTTTTTAAAAATATTCAAAAGCGGCTTTCGAGATGACGACGATGACGCGTCTACATAACCCTGTACCAAACTGTTTAGTAATCTGTGCCTGTAGGGACTACGTATTCGGTAACAAACTACTTTTGCTTGTTTTTGACGAGAAAATCGACCGGCTTCAAAACGGATAAACTTGAAATAAGGGTGATAGGTTTAGCTTTATCCTCTTAGAGTCAGGTCACACCACGACGAGACGCGACGCGATGAGATGCTGCATTTTTGGGATACCTATTAAAAATTGAACTTTATTCACTACACAAGAAGATACACGAGTTTGAGCTTCGTTGCAAGAGTTCAATGTCAAGTTAATCAAAGTGGATGTCGTAAGCGCCGTTCTTGCAATGAAACGTATATCTTTTTATGTAGTGAATAAAGTTCAAATTTGAATAGCTATCTTAAAAATGGAGCGCTGTGTGAATTGACCCTTACGTGCATCTACAAGTGTTCTCTAACCAAAAACTACAAATCGGGCTTTCTACTCCACATCTAAAGGCGTTCCGATCTTAGCGATCGCGACGTGACTTTGCGACCAACAAATCAGCGAATTACGGTCTCTGACCACACTCACAGGTCGCGCGACATGGTCGCGGGATTGTTGTAGTGATCCAATTTAAGCAAATGAATACTAGTAGGCAGTGGGTCGCGCATCACGGTCGCGAAGATCGGAACGCTACCATAAGGCCGTGTTCGACGAACAACCAACATGCAGCATGGGACTAGATTGTCCGGAAGCCGTAAGGCTGCGGAAATTCAGAGCACTGAAAATAGAAGTGTCGAGTGTCGAGCTGTCATATATCACATTGACATTTGACTGACACTTGTGTGTTCGATTTTCAGCTCTGTTGTATTAGCGCAGAGTTCTATTTTCAGTGCTCTGAATTTCACCCAGCTTTATTCCAGACAATTTAGTCCCAGCCTTAGGTACTTTGTTTTGAACTTTGATAGCGATGGATTCTTTGCTATCTTTGAATTTTTCTAATGTAAAGAATGTTGAGTCGTCGAATGCGTCCGAGAAGTCAAGTCGGCTCTGACCCATCGTCACAGGAACATTTTTTTTTATTCTGTAAGTACCTCACTTAGCCGACTTGACCCCGAATCTAATCATGCAAACCGTCACCTTCCAACGAGCTTCGATCGGCAATGCCATCCTCAGCCACGTCACTGTCCAGGGCATGCTGCGCGAACTGGTCCAGCACTTTGTCCCCGATGTTCCATGCGTCGGAGATCAGGTCCCGACCTTTGTCCTCGGTCTTCTGCATCATCACCGGCTGCACCAGCTGGATCTTGGCGGGCTTTTGCTTCTTCTTCTTGGCTTTCTTCTTCTCGCTGTTGGCGGATATCGTGATGCTGTCGATGCCGCTGCTATCGTGCTTGCGCGCAGAGAAGGCTCTAGAATGTAACGGACGTTATGTTAAGATAGTACGAACGGAACTAAGGGCAAGCTCACACCGAAACGAGACGATACGTGACGCAGCACTGCATTTTTTAAGATGTGCGATTATAAATTGAGCTTTATTCACAACACAAGAACATACACATTTAAATGCAAGAGTTCGAATGTCAAACTGAACCGCTCGGAATAGCGCGGCGCCGCTCTTGCAATGAAACGTGTATCTTATTGTGTAATGAATAAAGTTCAATTTTGAATTACTATTTCAAAAACGCAGCTCAGCGTCGCGTGTCGTGTCGGTGTAAACTGACCCTTAGCGCTCAATACCGAAATACCACTTAGGCTAAGAACTACGGAGCGATTTTCAGACGCGCTCGCCGCGATCGTGGAACTGCGATTTTATTTCAAAACTCACGGGACGGTTATTTGCGCAAGTCGCGTCACAAGTCGCCGCGGTTGCAATTTTCGTCCGTAAACGTGGCGGGCGAAAATCGCTAGACAATGTCGCCCGACTGCAAATCTAAACATAATAATTTCACCCGCCAATCGATCGCAGAGCGCGCGGGTGCAAATCGCCGAGACTGCGGGCGATCGCGGCCCGCGCGATTCTACTAGTCGTCCGCCGGCGCAGCGACACCCGCAAACAATCGCGCACGCCGCGAGCATAAATCGCGTCGTGAGTTTTGCTTTAATTTTTTACATATATGTATATTTGCATTCTACAGAAGCTGCGCGCCCGCAATCGCTCAGTGAGTTCTTAGCCTTAAAGTAAATGTCACTCAAGTCGCGTGCTGTCCAGATCGTCCCACCGAGCGGACTGTGGCAGCCTGCATCTTAGGGGACCCCTAATTATAAACAGAGTTTCAGTATTCGACTGTTTATTATTAATTATCTTACTACTATTATAAACGTGAATGTTTGTGAGGATGGATGGATGGAGGATAGATGTTTGTTACTCTTTCACGAAAAAACTATTGAACGGATTTTGATGAAATTTGGTATGGTAGTAGTTTAAGTTCTGGATTAACACAAAGGTTACTTTTTATCCCGAAAAAGTAAAGTGTTCCCGTGGGATACCCGATACTTTATTTACGCGGGTGGAGCCGAGGAAAAAGCTAGTTATCCATAAATACTCGTAACCGATTGAGAGAATCATTAGCATCTATATACGGTCAGGATATCGTTCATTTTGAACTATTAAATTGAAATTTAGCAATTTCAGCGAATCACCGTCGTAAATAAGGATAATTTTATCTCAATTGCAATCATGAATAGATTTAGAATAATTTAATGATTATCCGCTCACGCCACCAGCTGAACAATTTGACTTTTCTTTTATATACTCCGTTCTGATACAATTTAATCCAAACGTAAACAGATATACAATAGAACCCTAAAAAGCTACCAATTTAAATTCGACTCGTTTATTTTGCGTATATAATATATACATATAACATATTAAGTTACATATATATAGATCAAGTGAGTGTATGAGTATGTGTGTGAGTGTGTGTGTGAGTGTGAGTAAGTCTTAGTGTGTGAATCCTAAAGTCACATAATACACAAAAAGTTGATCTCTTTTTAATCCATTTTGAGTACAAGCTAATAGTATGACTGTTGTAATAACTTACATGACATTTATGTACAGTGCAGTAGCTTTTCTACTGCACTGTACATAAATGTCATACAATACAGCGACACATTAATTAGGTCGAATTAAATCTTTTTGTTTACGTCGATATTAAATTAGACCTGAACAGAGTGTAGTCTACGATTTCACTCCATTAAGCCCAGAAGTAAAACTACTTTCGAAGGACGATGAGTCAGTATGATCGGATACTCTCTCCTAACAGTTTGTCGAGAAATCGGCGCTAAGAGTTCAGCAATATTGGCTCAGCATGTTGACGAGGCCTCGCTACGTGCGGTAGGCGGTAGGCGGGAGGCCGGCTCGTGTTGACTGTACTAAATATAGTGTTCCACTTTTGTTGAGATGACTTGACAATTGTCTTTAGTACTTTACCTAACCGCAACGTCTTAATTTAACTTTACTTTTGAATTTCTCATAAGCAAAATGATCTCTATTAAAAAAAAGTTTTATTTTTATTTTGCGCCAAATCCAAAAGTAATATTAAAGTAATACTCCTATAAGACCTTCGGGTACAGCGGCAGCTCTGGCAGGTAATGTTCTGGCAGATTTTCTTTTTAATTTGTGCCTGAACTTCGGTTTAATATGTAGTAAATAGTGTGTTTTTGAGATAGTGAGTACAATTTTACGAAATCCACGAGGCGTAGAACAATGAAAATAATATTATGCTAAAAGGCGAATACAAACAGCGAATACAACTTTCTAGTGTGTAATTTGCCACGTAGCAGATAGTCAGGAAGTTCACAGTTTTGTGGTTTTATGGTTTATGATAAACTTCGGAACTCCACGTAGCGTAGAACATAATATATTTTTAAACAATTTTTTGTTTAAAAATATATTATGTTCTACGCTACGTGGAGTTAAGCCGACTTCCAAAGTAAAGCATTTTTACTTTGGTAGTCGGTTTAATTTTTTGTTTAAAAATAATAATATTTTTCCCTTTTTAGTGAACGTTTCAAATAAACGATCGAATGTATAATAATTGAATACGCGCCAAGCTTCCATTAGGTATTGTATATAAGATAATGATGATGATTACTGTAACTTATATAATGGCATAAGCTTGCAGTTATTTAAACAATGTCGAAATTTCCAATCGCGTATCTTTAAAGACTGAGGAGTTCTGTTCAGTGCTCTTGGATCCAAGGTAAACCTTAGTGTAGAATCTTACTTTTTGGTAGCATATGCTTAGGTTACTTCTGAAAAAGTCCAAATCACTATATATGTATGTATATGTATATATGTTTATATAAATTTCGATGAGTTCCCTCGATTCCTTATGGATGCCATTATCAGGTCACCGCTTTGGTGACAACGAGACCAATTTCGGATTATACCCAATACATCAAAAAAGGAATTTTGAAAATCGGTCCATAAACGGCAGAGTAATGTTTAAAGACATGCGTGTCGTAAAATATTATGAGAAGTACCTAATATATCATCAATATGTCTTGATTTATGGTGTAATGATGGTGGTGATGATGATGATTACTTTAATTGACATTGTTGCTTATGCTTTCAGTTCTTTAAGAAGCACCGAAATCCCCAAACATGTATCTATAAGGAGCCAGGAGTTCTGTTCAGTACTTTTGGATCCAGGGTAGGGTATACCTTGGTGCAAAATCTTACTTTTTGGTAGCATATGCTTGGGTCACTTCGGAAAATGTCGAAATCACTATATATATGTCCTTATAATTTTTGAGGACCCTTTATACCCTTTACATCAAAAAAATAAATTTGAAAATCGGTCAACAGACCGCGGAGTTATCGTTGAACATACAAAAAAAAAATACATACAGCCGATCGTATAACCGCTTCCTTTTTTTGGAAGTCAATGAAAATAATATTATTTTTAGCATAATATTATGCTAAAAGGCGAATACAAACAGCGAATACAACTTTCTAGTGTGTAATTTGCCACGTAGCAGATAGTCAGGAAGTTCACAGTTTTGTGGTTTATGATAACTTCGGTGATTCTTAAAACACATTCGAATAATAGCAGCCTTTCATTATAGTAGTCGATATGTTGCTTCAGCTAAGTTTTAAATTTGAAATAATTAGTTTATAATCAAAACTAGGTTTTATATTGAAAATATTATCAAAGGTACGGCGATTTACAGAATTTCGCGAGTCTCGTGAAAACATTTCATACTTTTTTATTTAATTCATCGACGTCGCATAAACTGTGACGTCACGGTTAGGAAAAGTTGTATGAATAAAATGTGCCGCATGAACACAACCGCCAATATCTCCGACATTCGTGCGTTCAAGTTCATACTTACTTTGATGAATATGTTTGTATATGAAGTAAGTGAACTGATTATGGTTTTTTTTATCCAAGACTTTAACTTTTTTGTAATTTTTACACTTATTTCATTACTAAGCTACACATAAAATGTCTTTTTTTCACTCACACGCCCGAGGAACGCGCACCGCTAAGGTGGGTGGTGGGGGGTCAGCCTCAGTAACGGGAACTAATTCTTTATAAAATGAAGCTTATTTTGACCCGACTATAAAAAAGGAGGAGGTAGTATGTTTAATTGAAGCGAAAGTAACGTGAGAAATTTCGTGCGAGAGATTTGTCGACGAGGGAAAGTGGTTACACCGGATATATGAATAATTTCAAAATTATAACTACTTGGACCTTGTCGAATGAACAATTATTATTATATTTCATTCATTCAAAATAACTATTATTAAAAATACTATTGCTATAGTAAAAACGTTGTATTGTTGTATGTCTGTTTGTGTATAACTGTGTAGGCGCGTCGTAAAGGCGTAAATTATTAAAAGTTATGCATCGTTGGCTAAACTAAAACTTCACTACGAATTTCATCTTAATATTATTAGGTACTAGATATTGGCTGCGACTTCGTACGCGCGAAAAGAAATCCAGCGGAAACAGTACATTTTGCCGCGATCAAAAAACCTATGTGTTCATCCAGATCCATGTTTATTCAGAGTTTAAACTACTACCGTACAAAATTTCGTCAAAATCCGTTCAGTAGTTATTGCGTGAAAGACTAACAAACATCAAAACAAAACTTCGCGTTTAAAATATTAGTCAGGAAGTAAACTGTATGTTTTAGACGTGGCTGAACTCCAACGCAGGCAAAGAGAATGATGCAATACTATTATATAAAAATATAATTGAAACCAGTCCGACAACGCAGTAGTTATTTTAAAGTGCCCAAGTGAGTGCGCACAAGAGAGCTCTGTCTTCCTATACTTATATTCTATTATATCTATTTCTCATAACCCAGTGGGACGAATGACCGACACAACTGGCGAGAGATCAGGCGCAAGTCCGACTTTTTACATGCTCATTCGACGCATGGATCATCTTGTCAATCAGGTGATCAGCCTGCATTGTCCTAACCAGACATGAAAACAACATTTTTTGTTGTTCCACCGCGGGAATGTCGATCCCACCACCTCCGGAGTCTCTCCAAGCCCCAAGACCAAGATCTAAAGTCCACCACCACTGGACCTTGAAGCCGCCCATTTATATAGACGCTATATATACGCTAGCTATTGTTGGGAATTACAATAATTGTTTCTCCCTCATTATGTATGATATTGACGTAGACTATAGGATGGAGAGGAACATTATTGTACGTCACGTCATGTCACGGATTATATCATTACGACCGACTGTCTGTATCACTATAAAATATACTAATATATAATTATATTATAGTCTATGTCTGTACTGTTGATAGTAGGCTTTGTAAAATTTAACGTATTATCTGCTGTTAAAATGTCTTAGCCTCAACGCATACTATTTTCCTACAAAGCCTTATATTTCTGTCTGAAAAAGTGTCTTTTGGAAATTTTAATTTTAAGAAATTAGCAGAGATAGCTTTGAGGCAACTTTTAAATTATGATTGGACTATCATTATAACATTAACTTTGAATGAAACTATATTATGTCTGGGTTTGTGGTGTAGGTAAACCTTGGTTGTATTACTTTGTACTGTTATAACAATTATTGCAGTAACGTAAGTTGACCACCGTGATGCCAGTCCAATTTATTTACACACCTGGCCAGTCCAGCCTGCAGCACGTCCACGGCTCCGGTGAGCGAGGCCTCGATCTCCTGGTCCAGCTTGGACGGCAGCTCGCTGAATGACCGCCCAGAAGATATAGCCTCCGCGTCCGCCGACTCTGAAATATGCAGGTGCTGTTAGAGCTAGTGTGATGATGGTGAAAAGGGTGTTGCAGTGTCATGGACAGTATGTATGAATACGCAGCAAAATTATCTTGAAATGGCTGCGCTTTCGCTCCACTGCGCGATGAATTCTTTAGCTGTCCAGTGGTGTTATTGAATTTCATATAGTTATGTTAGAAAAGTGTGTAAAAATACACAAGCAGCCCGTTAGCCTGATAGAGAGCGATCATTGCTGCCCGTGAGTTCAGAGAGGAGTCCCGGATGTGTGGGGCAGGGGCGGCGGGGAAGTGGCGGTGCAGTGGGCGTTTTTGTGGCTCGATTGGCATTAGGCAATCGAGCCAACTTGCCATAAAACATTAAAAGCGATCACTTCCTCGTAGAATTAGGTCGTAATGTGTTGTTCCTTAATTAATTAATATTTATTAAATCGATACCTTATATTTAAATGTATTTATGGCTCCACCTGATGATATTTTTTATGGTGCCAAACCTATTATTCAAATAAGGGCAAAAACTGATAAATGCCGCTAATTGATATGCTGATAACTTATTTATTTTTACTTTTACCATTTTTATAATTTCAGCTATCAGATGTCCACTAATTGACATTTGGCCTTCCGGAAATAATGCATCCAGTAGATTAAGCCAGCGTGGAGCCCGTAGCAAATTCTGCCACAGGGCCCCCGAGTGAAAAGCGAGCGAGCGTAGCGAAGCGAGCAAATTTTTAATTCTATTTTACTACTTGAACTAAACTTTATTATATAACGGTAACTTTATAATATAAATATAACAGACGGTGGCCTTTTTCATTGAAACTATACCAGTTACGCAGGAGTAATTTTATAGTGCCCAATTGTGTGCGCAGGACACAAGAGCACTCACTCTTCCTTTACTTTCATAATCCAGTGGGACGGATCCCGACACGACTAGCGAGAGACCAGGCGCAGGCCTGACTTTTTACATGCCCATCCGACGCATGGATCATCTTTCTTGTCAGACAATCAGGTGATGAGCCTGCATTGTCCTAACCAAATTTGGAAACGACATTTTTTTTGTTGTTCCAATGCGGGAATCGAACCGACGACCTCCGAGTCGAGAGCCAAGCTCTAACCACTAGACCTCGGAGGCTGTAACTATACTTTACACCCTGAGAAACTGTGTACATTAGAAAATACAATTTTAAATTAAATTACAATAGCCTAATACCGACAGACCGTACTAAGTAACATAATATGTGTTCTGTATCTTGAGTGAGCAAACATTTTTTCCTACTTTCTAGATAAACTCTGTTCATCTTTATAAACCTGAAAAATTATTCTCATCCACATGAAATGAGGTACTACTACGTTTTTTCATAAAGAAAGGAACTGGTAAGTTTTTGGAAAATAAGATAATAAATGAAAAAAAAATCTTCCACAATGTAGGTATCAAACGATACAGAATAATTTCATGAATCGGATAACTACACTGTCGTGTGAAGAACATTTTTAAATAGATTTTATCAATTTGTATATACAATAAACAATAAGTTTATGGTGCGGGCGAGCGGGCGCGTATCTTGAACTATGGCGCCCCGCGAATAACAATGTACGCGCAGCGCATCTCACTCCGCGCTCTCCGTGCGCCGGGCACGTGCTCCGTGTTCTGTACCTCCGGGTATCGGTCGAGTTGATATGGTCACGGTAAAACAAGAGTGAAATTTCTGTACTTGTACTACCATTTACTCTGTGTTTGTGGTCAAAGATAAGTACTTAGCGTCTCCACATACGCGCAGCAGCTATTGTATGGGCGAAGCCACTAATGATGAGTTGTCCATTCGTCTGTAATAATGTGAATTTTGCCGCCCTCTCTCTCGCCTCGCTCGCCTCTCTCTCTCGCCTCTCGGGGTACGGGCCCCGGCCCCGGCTAGGCCCCTAGAGCCGGGGCTGCCTACAATAAACTAGTAACAACAATAGTAATTTATATAAAGTCTCATGTAGCACATTCTATAACTTATGATTTATCCTGAAAACATATTGCTTATATGAATTGTTTATAAAAATGAATTATGCCAAGATGTACTACATGTGACAGGGCCTTAATGGGATATAAGGATCGCTATCGTAAACATTCCGAGGTGAAATAGCTCTGAACGGTCTTACTCGTGCTCTAACTGTTTGGGCAAATTGTCGCTGAGGTCAAAGCCATAAAATGGAAGGTCAACGTATCATTAGTACAATTTTGGCTCATACAAATTCTTACTATAATGTATGTAAATCGTATGCAACACGTGTCTGTCGAATATTTAAATAAACTTTTCCTCATAAATATTACAAATATTTTTAAAATGCTAGTATATTTTTCCTCAATGTGGGTGTGGCAGAGAGAATACTACCAGAAGTGCCCATATACATAATGATTTGTACTTTATCAAACCTCTTTATAAATTATCTAAGTAGTAAGTACAGTCAGTGGCTGTGACAGCGATGTCAGATGTGTATAAGAGAATAATGCTCGTGACTGTCAGTCACGAGCATTATTCTCTTATACACATCGCCTCACTATACTTATAATATATCTAATTAAAATAATATATTATTTTATATACTTAAAAATTATTTTATTATAGATATACTTAAAAAAAACTTGAGTCACAACTGTATACTTAATCTCTTACCTATCAGTGAAAACTTTTAATTGGCTTTATGGTGTCTATAAATGTATTATTATTGTAATTATCTGTAAGCTGTCAGTTTTCCGAATACAATAAAACAAAATAAATAATAAATAATTATAATATACATTTATATAACCGAGGCATTTCCATTTCTTTAAAAATTTGTCGCGTGGCGCGCGAACACTTATAGAACTAATTACACAATTACTAGAGAGTTAAGTTAGAACTATGCGATCGAGTGAGAGTGAAAACATAGGCTATTGATTCCACAGAAGTAGTCAGAGAGATCTGTTCCCAGCGTGACAGTTTCCCTTTCATACGACCCGCAGGCATACTGGCACCGATCTTGTCTCAAGAAGAATTATTAATATACGCTTTATGAATAACTTGCTAGAGTATATTCATTAATATTATAAGCTTTATATTATATATAAGGCGGTAGAATTCATGTAAACTTATGAACGTATAAATAGTGTCACAGCAGAATATAATTATGAATGATACATGATACCAAATTATCATCGTGATAGGCCGCACTGTTCAATACAAGGTAGACAAGTTGAATGAAATATTTCACTTAAACAAATGTTTAATAATATTGAAGGCATGAAATGCTATGCGGCCTATACACCGAAGGTTTACAAGTTAAGTATCTAGAACTCCTGAAGTAACAAAGTTAGATAAGCCGTTATAGTTTTCCTTTAAAGTTTATAACTTCGACTACCATAAGTTTCAGATTTTTGAGCCAGCCGTTTAGCTTTTAGGGGGGGGGGGGGTCGTTACACGCCTTTTTTACCGGGATTTTAGACTCTTTGGTGGACATAATTGGACTCATTTGTTTTCTTATCATATCGTGCTTTACATAAAAACGATCAGTGTCCCGCCAAGCTGCTAGGTTATGCGCATGTACGAGTATCTCGGATTTCAACCAAGTAAGTAAAAAAATCCTTTACGAAAGTTTTGATTCCTGATGTCTATATTTTTTATTTTCTCAAAATTTTTAAACTCGAACGTTCATAATATACCTTTAATTTGCAATATTGTTTTTTTCTACTATCGATATCCATTTATGGTGACTTCAATTTATATTTAAAAACGTGCCATGGGGCAGGTAGTTACAATTTTTTGAAATAATAAAAAAAAAACCATACATTGTATTGTAGGGGAACGTGGGGGAAACGCGAACGTGGGGTAATGCCGAATTCAATGGTTCTAATATGTTAGACAGATATAGCCATATTTTACTTGCCGTCATTTCCGCGATCACGCCACCACTAGTGCCAGTCAACAACGCGGGAGACGCGGACGCACGTGCTTGTCAAGGTATGTAATTTTCAATATTTTGTATGTTTTTGATGTAATTTTTTGGTAATTTTAAGTTGGTACAATAGTAATTTAGCTTTTACAGTGTGGAATAATCACATATTAATCAACTAAATGACAACGACGCAGTAGGCAGAATAAATATAACCTAATTTGTTTTTTGCTATTTTATTGTTTTCGATCCCGTGGGGTAAAGGCGAACACTACATGTGGGGCATTCTCGAACGTTCGGTATTACCCCACTCCCTTTTGTTGGTTCCCCGTTCAACATTTTTTAATTATTGTTTCAGATGCCTCGTACTTACAAAAGAAATACCGAACTGAAGTACAGTTTAGAAGATCTCAAAAAAGCTATAGATGATGTTAAAACCAAAAAACTCACTCTCGGCAAAGCAGCAGAAGCTTATAATATTCCAAAAACAACCATTTTTGACTACCTAAAGAAAAAAGTGATAAAACAGCCAAGGTCTGGACGAAAACCTATTTACAGACGATCAGGAAACACAACTTGTCGATTATATCATAAAATGCAGTAAACTCTATTATGGCCTAACCATAAAAAAATTCGCCAATTGCGTACCAATATGCCGAGAAGAACAAACTTCCACACAAATTCGACCGAGTGAAACAGCTAGCCGGAAAAGACTGGTACTACAATTTCATGAAAAGACATCCCAGCATATCTCTGAGAACACCTGAGGCGACTTCACTGAATCGTATCACTGCATTCAATGAAACTGACGTTAAATTTTTTTATGATAATTTGCAGGCCATACAAAACAACCATCATATTCAACCTGATAAAATCTTTAACGTCGATGAGACAGTTATATCAACGGTCCAAAAAAATCAGAGAATAGTAGCAGTAAAAGGTCAGAAATAAGTTGGTAAGGCAACAAGTGCTGAAAGGGGGTCTACAACAACAGTTGTTTGTGCATTTAGTGCAGCTGGCCAATACATTCCTCCATTTTTTATATATAAAAGGAAGCGTATGAATCCACAATTACTGCATGGTAGTAACCCTAATATGGTTGGAGCTGTGTCAGACTGTGGATGGATAAATGAAAGCCTATTTGTGGATTGGCTACACCACTTTATTACGTATGCAAAGCCTTCAAAAAAGACCCTGTTTTGCTTATTTTAGATAACCATGAGAGTCATGTAAGTCTTGATGCATTTTCACTCTGCAGAGAACATGGAATCATTATGCTAACTCTGCCACCACACACCTCACATAGACTCCAACCCTTGGACTTGACATATTTTGGCCCTATCAAGACTGCATACAATCAAGAATGTGAGAATCGCATGGCAGAGCGATTTGGACATGGGCTGTACGATACACACAATACGATATAGTCGAAATGTTTACAAAAGCTTTTAACCGTTGTAGTAACCTTGAAAAAGCTGCCAGTGGATTTAGAGCTGCAGGAATTTATCCCTTGCGCCCCGTTCAGATAGATTCAATTCAGCCATGTACCGCACAAGAAATAATAAATCCGACACAAAACATTCATATGAACACCCAACCATCAGATAACCAAGCAATTGATATTCAACAAGCTCCTGATGCTCACAATCATGCCGATGTAACCGCAGCAGCTCAAGATCACCGTGTTGAAGACCATGATGTCCCAGCTTCCGATATAGGTTCTGTTAATTGACAAAACGATGATGCAAGTACGCATGCAGTTTCCCTATCAGAGATCGTTGAATTGCTTATTATTAGTCCAAAAATATCAAAACGCAATATCAGGAAGAAAAGATCTACTATTCTTACGAGCACACCTATAAAAGATCAGTTAGAAGAAAAGGAAAACAGAAAAAGAGCTAAAGAAGAAAAAATCCAAAAAAATACGGAAAAAATGCCAAAAAAAGGAACCCAAATAAAAAGACTGAAATGTAGTAAGAAGAAATGTTTAAACAAAGATATTAAAAGAGTATTAAAAAATTTCAACAATATAAAAGACTTTAGTGATTCTAGTCAAAATACGAAAGAAAAAGAAAGGGAGGAAAAAAAAGGCAAAAAGGAAAATGAAGACTACTTTTGTATTATTTGTAGAGATAAATTTATAGATCCCCCCGCTGAAGACTGGATTATGTGCTACGTGTGCAAAAAATGGGCTCACGAGAATTGTACTGACGGACAGTCAACATAGTTAGGTTTTAAATGTGAAATCACATTTAAAACCTAACGATGTTGACTGTCGTTGTCGTTAGGTTTTAAATGTGATTTCTGTCGTTACTAATTTTAGTTCGTAATTACCCCACTTGGTGTTCGTATTTACCCGACAAATGTCGGGTAAATCCGAACACTAAAGGTATCGTTTTTCTTTCATAATATTAAAATTTATTAAAAAAATATAAATGTTGATTCGTGAATTCGTTAGACAGATAAGTATACTTTATAATTAAAAAAATAAAGAAACTCTGTGATCAAATTCCACTGTTTTATTTTTTTCCCTTAGGTGTTCGTATTTCCCCCACGTTCCCCTACCTTCCGTGTTCATATTTTTAAAATTCTTTGTTTTTTTTTCAGAATGAGAAACCATAAAAGAAAAACGCGTGACAAAAATAAAGGAAAAGGTAAAGGAAAGTCCTCGAAAATGAGTGAAGAAGGAAAAGATAAGGCGAAGAAAAAAGTTTTGATTTCCGATTCAGATTCTGATACTGATGAATGGTTTTGTTTAGTCTGTAGCGAAAGTTGCAGCCACCCTAAAAAAGAAGATTGGGTAGAATGTTTAGAACGCAAAATGTGTGCTCTTGTCAAATGTGTACCGGGAAATGTTCACTCGTTCATTTGCATTAATTGCAATTCTGATGAAGACTATAATTTGATGAAGACTAATTTAATATTAGCATGTGATATTGTTACCTACCTCTATATAAATAACTATATATTTTTCTATAATAAAGGTGCCTTAAAAATGTTAGAATACAATGTATTTTAATCAATATATCAATCAATATCTTTGTTTGCTTAAAACATGCTATTTAGTTTGCTAAAAGTTTATTAAAATAACTACAAATAATTTTCTACAAGTTACTATCTGAAGACGAAGTTTCTGTGTTTTGTGTTTTTGTGTTTTTGTGTTTTTGTGTAAGATTTAAAACAAGTTCTTGCCGAAGTTGTGTTCTTTTTCTACAAAATAAATCTTCAAATATTACGATATATAATATAATAATATAATATATATTATAATTAATTACTCATAAATATCAGAAGACTGCTTAAAAGACTCTTTTGTTTATAACGTTTTGAAATAATAAAAACAATGATTTATCATTCTAGATTTTGTTTTTTTTATCTACCGTAACATCGTGCCCCGAAGATGTAACAACTAGCCTCAAATCAGGGGTAAGGTGTTACAACCGAATTTTTTGGTTAAATTGTCCATTGTGAAAAAATTACATAAATTTTAATAACTTTCCAGTTATATTTCAGTAGCTGAATATACATACTAACGATAAAAGCAATCAAATGTATACATTATTTGATAGAAGATAAAAACACGATTTTAATTTCGTTACATTTCGATTTGATGACGATTTTACTGGCGCTCGTGACTGGACAGTGGACATGTTTGTCAGTAATCTGCCAATTGTGATGAATAAGATTGTACATCCACAGTACACAGTTTCTCTCGAAGCTGTAATGACACAGGAATAATATGATATGTATAATTTGTAGTAAAACGCCGCCGGTAGGTATTGAGTATTGGCTGTGAATGTAATTTGCGAGATCTGAAGTGACAGAGTGCCCAAAGATTAGGGCTGTATGCCTCGGCTGTATGCCTCGGCCGTATGCCTCGGCTGTATGCCTCGGCCGTATGCCTCGGCTGTATGCCTCGGCCGTATGCCTCGGCTGTATGCCTCGGCCGTATGCCTCGGCTGTATGCCTCGGCCGTATGCCTCGGCTGTATGCCTCGGCCGTATGCCTCGGCTGTATGCCTCGGCCGTATGCCTCGGCTGTATGCCTCGGCCGTATGCCTCGGCTGTATGCCTCGGCCGTATGCCTCGGCTGTATGCCTCGGCCGTATGCCTCGGCTGTATGCCTCGGCTGTATGCCTCGGCTGTATGCCTCGGCTGTATGCCTCGGCTGTATGCCTCGGCTGTATGCCTCGGCCGTATGCCTCGGCTGTATGCCTCGGCCGTATGCCTCGGCTGTATGCCTCGGCCGTATGCCTCGGCTGTATGCCTCGGCCGTATGCCTCGGCCGTATGCCTCGGCTGTATGCCTCGGCTGTATGCCTCGGCTGTATGCCTCGGCTGTATGCCTCGGCTGTATGCCTCGGCTGTATGCCTCGGCTGTATGCCTCGGCCGTATGCCTCGGCTGTATGCCTCGGCCGTATGCCTCGGCTGTATGCCTCGGCCGTATGCCTCGGCTGTATGCCTCGGCCGTATGCCTCGGCTGTATGCCTCGGCTGTATGCCTCGGCTGTATGCCTCGGCTGTATGCCTCGGCTGTATGCCTCGGCTGTATGCCTCGGCTGTATGCCTCGGGCTATGAAACCCGATGTCGATAATAATTGACCTGTTATCAATTAAATTACTTTTTGTAAAATTATCTATTTCAAGTAAATCCTGTAATTAGGTAGTATTCCAAATCTGTCTATCAGTCCGCAGATCTATGAACACAGCAGAAATTATATCCGATAGGAAAAAAATGTATCCCGATAGAGATTAAACGGAGTTCGGAGAGAGAGGATCTTATACTTTTGTGCGCCATCTACCACCACCAATTAGCGCCACAATCCTGAACAGCTCTATCGAATTTTCTGTAGTTCGGCGCTATATATACAACAGCTGAAACGACTGGGCTCCGGCCTGACCGAGCATACCACCTCGCTCGGTCGGAGATCTCCCTTTGGGGCTTGCCACCACAAACGAGCAAATCTTGTATTTATATAGTCTCGGAAACGGCTGCAAGTATTACAATTAAATTTAGTATACTTTAGTTTACTTTACTTTACTTTAGTTTATTGAGTTTTGGGCGACAAAAATCGACTTATTAATTGTCGAGTGACCTTTACATACCTTGTATAGTATTAGTGAAATCTTTCTGCTAAGAGAACTTTTATAACCAAATGAAGGAAAATATAAATAAAAGAAGTTCTATTGCTAGTTTTGTGTAATGTTTCATCAGAATTACAGAGATCAAAATAACAGCACGTTTTTTAAATTATCATCAAAGTGATAACTGTAGTAACGTTGGCCATATGCGTCGTAGTCAGGGCGTAACATGATAATATGTGTGCTGAGAATATTTATTTTACTATCTCAAAATAAAAACACTTTCACTGGTCGTACGATACACTTTTTCTATTACATTGAATCGGAGCTATGTAACATATGAGTCACATTTTACTTTAAAAAGTGTGAATTAAAAGTTTTATGCGTGGTGTTTTAATAATATTTTAATAATATTTCATTTAACTTTGAAATAAACAAAACGGGCATTAGAAAAGAATGAATTGTTTATGTATTATTAGATTATGATGACCTTGCGGTTGCAAAATTTCCGCGGCAAAAAATAACAGACCTTCAACTTAAGATCGTGTCTGATATATCTCAACCCCTGTCGGTATGCACGTCAATTATGCGAGTCGGAGGAGGTGCGAGCTGGGTTCCGCAGTCTCCTTGTGAACCGAAAGTAATGGCCAAAAATGGACTCAGAGTCGACAGCAATGAAAGACAACCATTTCATTGCTGTCGACTCTGGGTCTCAGGAATGTACATAGGTAGGATTTTTAGCGGTAGTTCTATAATTGCGGAGGCAAAATCGAATCTCCGTTACAACTTTTATTTACACCTACCCACCTACAATAGCAACCTCTCTATATTCTCCGCCAGTTCCTACATCAACAAATACATCTACACCTACCCACCTACAATAGCAACCTCTCTATATTCTCCGCCAGTTCCTACATCAACAAATACATCTACACCTACCCACCTACAATAGCAACCTCTCTATATTCTCCGCCAGTTCCTACATCAACAAATACATCTACACCTACCCACCTACAATAGCAACCTATATTCTCCGCCAGTTCCGACATCAACAAATACATCTACACCTACCCACCTACAATAGCAACCTCTCTATATTCTCCGCCAGTTCCTACATCAACAAATACATCTACACCTACCCACCTACAATAGCAACCTATATTCTCCGCCAGTTCTTACATCAACAAATACATCTACACCTACTCACCTACAATAGCAACCTCTCTATATTCTCCGCCAGTTCCTACATCAACAAATACATCTACACCTACCCACCTACAATAGCAACCTCTCTATATTCTCCGCCAGTTCCTACATCAACAAATACATCTACACCTACCCACCTACAATAGCAACCTATATTCTCCGCCAGTTCCGACATCAACAAATACATCTAAACCTACCCACCTACAATAGCAACCTATATTCTCCGCCAGTTCTTACATCAACAAATACATCTACACCTACCCACCTACAATAGCAACCTCTCTATATTCTCCGCCAGTTCCTACATCAACAAATACATCTACACTTACCCACCTACAATAGCAACCTCTCTATATTCTCCGCCAGTTCCTACATCAACAAATACATCTACACCTACCCACCTACAATAGCAACCTATATTCTCCGCCAGTTCCTACATCAACAAATACATCTACACCTACCCACCTACAATAGCAACCTCTCTATATTCTCCGCCAGTTCCTACATCAACAAATACATCTACACTTACCCACCTACAATAGCAACCTATATTCTCCGCCAGTTCCTACATCAACAAATACATCTACACCTACCCACCTACAATAGCAACCTATATTCTCCGCCAGTTCTTACATCAACAAATACATCTACACCTACTCACCTACAATAGCAACCTCTCTATATTCTCCGCCAGTTCCTACATCAACAAATACATCTACACCTACCCACCTACAATAGCAACCTCTCTATATTCTCCGCCAGTTCCTACATCAACAAATACATCTACACCTACCCACCTACAATAGCAACCTATATTCTCCGCCAGTTCCTGCATCAACAAATACATCTACACCTACCCACCTACAATAGCAACCTCTCTATATTCTCCGCCAGTTCCTACATCAACAAATACATCTACACCTACCCACCTACAATAGCAACCTCTCTATATTCTCCGCCAGTTCCTACATCAACAAATACATCTACACCTACCCACCTACAATAGCAACCTATATTCTCCGCTAGTTCCGACATCAACAAATACATCTACACCTACCCACCTACAATAGCAACCTCTCTATATTCTCCGCCAGTTCCTACATCAACAAATACATCTACACCTACCCACCTACAATAGCAACCTCTCTATATTCTCCGCCAGTTCCTACATCAACAAATACATCTACACCTACCCACCTACAATAGCAACCTATATTCTCCGCCAGTTCCGACATCAACAAATACATCTACACCTACCCACCTACAATAGCAACCTCTCTATATTCTCCGCCAGTTCCTACATCAATAAATACATCTACACCTTCATCTCCACCCCACTACGATTTTGGATTTTACTGTTGCTCTTAATTTAGAAATTAAGATTAGAAATTAAGGTAAAGATCATTTATCCCGGGGTATATCAGAGCTGCCCCTTTGGTGACGTGAAATATGTAGTGAACATTGGCAACCATTTCATCGGAGCCGACTCTGGTTTTTTTTATAAGGATTTATGGCTGTCCTTTAGGCTTTAAGAATACATTCGTATTTCAATGAATTATACAACGTACCTGAAGTTTTAATGTGACTTCATGAACTAAGCCCAACAGCTTTGGAAATAGGCAATTTATTAATCTATTCATTATAGCTTTTAATGAATCTGTCCAAAAATACCGACCACAATCGGCTCCAGTGGATTGGACATTCGTTGAACCGGCGCGGCGGAGAGTCGAGTTGTATCGAGTGCGTTACCCGCAAAATGTGGTACTTGAGAGTGATAGGAGTACAACAGACAATAAGTGTATCGTGAGGGATACTTTGTTTACGCATAGCAAAATTGCTATTGTTCGTAAAAAAACAGCATAACCCTAAAATTGTGCATAAAGAATATTTAAAATAATGAATTATGATGAGCGTGAATATTATTAATATGTTTGCACTTCAACACAAACACGGATCAATCATTTTTTGTACCTTTGTATAGTTAACAATTAGATGAGACCCTCGTTACGAGGAAGATGGACGCACGATGTAAACACTAAACAAGTCAATTTTCGTAATGAACTACAGACTACAGTAGACCCCACAAATGGTCCATTTGTGTCGTCAGTATCTGGGAGTGTTAATAAAATGATAAAATAATTTAAAAAAATATAAAAGAAAAGGACATAAAAAGAATACATAAACAAAATTATTCGTCTGACGAAACATGCCGTTTCTTTCGAAACGGAATAAAAAAATATTCCAGTTTACACAAGATTTACTCGTGTAAAGTATAAGATTGCTCGCTACCTAATTGATGTTCGTTTATATTGCTATAGTTTATTTACATATTCATCCTATTTCAATGCAATTGCATATGCACGGGAACCGAGAGTTTTGTCAGGATAACACGTAAACTGTAGTTTATACACTCTATAAGCTATCTATGTGCTAAATTGCATACAATATTTATTTCGCGGTTTTGGTGTAACAGTACAAAGTAACAAAATATATACATTGGGCATTTTCGTAAATGATCACATTGATACTATCAGTTGAATCTCGGAAATAATATTTCAGTGTTCCGCCAGTTGTATCGTGTGTAGCGTAGCTTTCTCTAGTTGATTATCAGCAGGTATCAGATGAAAATAACTGCGCACGCACCCCGCCGCGCCCGCTCGCCCGCGGACCGTTACCATGACAACCACATAATTTCCCCCATTAATAACAACAGCCTCCGATACCATGTTTGCGCTTGCGTATATTCTCTCTCTAACTATAACTCTCTGCAACTGCGAAGTGGAAAACGCAATAATCGCTTGTGACATTTGACAATTTGAGCCTAGATTTCGGCCCTACATTATTTATTTCAATAATTTAAATGTAAAATATATTTTAATTTCTGCAACAGTGCACTGGTGAAATCGTTATACCCCAATAATTGTCGATATGCCTCAATTCTACGATAGCTAGAGTCTGGCGAACGTAAGTTGAACCTGGGTTAGTTGCAGACTCATATCTTAGCGACTCTATACGATCTTCAAAGTCAATTGGAGAAACCAAAAATTGACAAAAATTCAGTGGTTTTTGCTTAAAAACCATTAACTGGTAAAAACCATTTATTTCACATTTTATTTATCATGTTAGTAGTAATTAAATAATTATCTAGTAACTCATCTGGTTTTTTGAATTTATTGATTTAGAATGTTGCCACTTGCCACCATTAGATTTTTTAAATTTGTCGCCATTTCTCATTTCGTTCAACTTTCGTTTGCCAGACTCTAGCTAGTTAATTAAGTGAGTTTGTGGCTAGCGGCTGCCCTCAGGGGTATGACTACACCTACTAGGTACCACCGGGTTTAGTTAGGAGATATATCAACTTGTTATATTTAGGTACAGAATCGACTTCTCTGTTCAGATACAATTCAAAATTTTGTAAACAAAAAGGCATCAGTACATGCCCTATAATCACAGATTGTAGAGTGTGTCATTAATTCATATCATCAGTACATGCCCCATAATCACAGATAGTATATATTCTATAGATTTTCCTAACGCCTAATTGTATTAACAAATATTATCTTTTAGTTTACTTAACTTAAGTATGTTTTATTATTTTTACCCTTTTTAGGTATCCGTACCTAAAGGGTAAAACTACTGAGACTTTGCTGTTTGTCCGTCTGTTTGTCTCCAGGCCGTATCTCCGTGATAGTTAAAGTGTTAAAATTTTCACAGAAGGTGAAGGTATTTCTGTTGCCGCTAAAATAACACATACTAAAAACAGACCCATACACCCATACAACAAACGTGATTTTTTTCCGTTATGTGCGCAGCCCTTCGTGCGCCAGTACGGCTCGCGCTTGGCCAGTTTTTATGTAATCTTGTGCTCTAATAGGTAGGTACCACAGAGCTAGTAGTGGAGTTCACGGCCGCGGGCGCAGCGTCGCGCGTCGCCTCAGCGGGGTGTAAATAATATCACATTTCTTTGACCTGACCTCGTCTAATTGTTTGTATTTGTCAGTGAACTAACTTACCGCGAAGAGAATGTTGCACGTCTTAAGTACGCTTTATAATAAGGGCCTGTTTTACTTATCTACTATTAACTGTCAGATAGCTTATTGGCAAGTTTTGTCTCTGTCGCTCAGTATAGAGCAAGCAGCGTCAAGATTTTCGGATTAGCTATTCGTCACTTATAAGGCGATTGTGAAACAGACCCTAAATATTGTCCACCCGCGTAAGTGCAGTATCCCATGACAACACTGTACTTTTTCAAGATAAAAAGGCGTCTATATCCTTCCCAGTTTACTCTATATCTGTGCCAAATTTCATCAAAATCGGCCCAGTGGTTTCGGAGCCTGTTCAATGCGAACAAATAAATCTTTCCTCTTTATAATATTCGTATAGATGACGAATAGATAATACTCTAAGAACGAAGATACTACTCTTTAGTAGGTATCTTTAGAATTTATGATACGGATGTTTATTAATTCACTTATATATGTACGTTTGGTAAGTTGTCACGTATTCAATTAGACATCTCTTTTTTCCCTATTAGCATCTATTGTAAGGAGAATAAGGCAGGCTATTTATGTCTTCTTCTCCCGCTATGAATATCATAGATAGACGGGTATCTATAATATGGTCATTAATCTGAGCTACTAACTGATAAAGAGAGGTGAAGTGCATTTTACTGAATGAGTTTATAATTCAGGTTTATTTCATTGCACTAATTTTGCACGGCTGATAACGTGCCAACAGTATTGGAGAAGAATGTGTAAAACGCCACATGTGCAATGTGTTTCATCCATAAATACAACAGCGCATCTAAAGCTAACACGTAAAACTTAGAGTTCATGATCTGGAATCCGGAAGGCCGGGGAAAATCAATCCTATTGTATTAGCGCAAATTTCTATTTTCAGTGCCCTGAATTGTCCCAAGCCCGCCGGATCGTGGATCATAGAGTCCCGGCTTAAGGTTGTGCCTGACAGGTTTGCTTGTGCGGTTGAGCTTTACAGGTTACCTGGATATGTACAAGCGTCACACTCTACTCAGCTCGAGCTTCCCTAAGGTATACCTGTGCGGGCAAACCTGTCAGGTACACCCTCACGTGTGTGGCTAGCATTAGATTGATGACTGACACAGAAACCCGATCCCGGAGCGGGCGCGCCGCCATGCCCCAGCGGAGATTTCTCCTGCGCGTTGGATACGGGCATGTGATGCGCCGCGACACTTCCGGCCTCGACACTCTACAAGGACAACCCAAGTCCTGCCTTAGTAGTTATAATTATAAAATTAACTTTCTAATTATTCATTTAATATGTAAATATAAAATAATATTATCATTCGTAGCATGGAGCAAGCGAACGCGTTGAACTCTTTTATAAGCAAATGCAATTATAGGAAGGAAGACTACATGTGAAATATTTAGTTTGACTTATATATTCTGGAATAAAGAGGTATTATTACTTAATAAATGTAAAAAAAATATATAATTTTTATGTGTAACTTGTAATAAGGCATTTCAAAGTTACAAAAAGTTGGAATATTTTTTTACATAATTATTGTAAAAAACCTATTTATTTAGTTAATAAACGCACAAACATTTGTCAGTGTAATTTTTAACTCAATCGTAATAATTTAGGAGATATAAACAAAAATGTTCTTGCGACCTATACCGGGTGTTTTTCCAGCCAGTGTCCAAACTTTCAGGAGTGATAATATTCTTGAATATATAGAATTTCTAAAATATTGACACACTGTTTCTTCTGAGAATTTACTCATATTTAATCATAATCATAGCCGAAATTATCTGTGTGAGGTAAAAAGTCAGAAATATATATTATTCATCTTCATATACTATGGTGAAGAATGGGAAAACTCACGAGAAATTATGGTTACATTCTCGTTGTTTATTTAGTTATCATAACTTCTGACTTCAAGTATGTAGGTACTCGGATACTGTAATGATATTCATTTCCATGAATTTGGTGCCTTAAAACATGGAATAAGTAACAAGTAGGACACGTGGGTTCATCGACCGTCCTCGCTGTGATGTTTACACTTCACTATCAGGCGCGACGCCCAGTATTGTTGCTTACGATCGCCGACGACTGCGTCTGCGCCGACTGACTGGTCCGATATGTGGACCGTAGAAATCTATACAGCGTTGTGGAACCCGCCGGGCCGCATTCATCAACCGCTGACCGATTCAGAATATTTATAATTATTCTCAATTCATATTAAAATACTAACTGTTGCCCGCGACTATGTGCGCGGAAAAAGAAATACAACGGAAACCGTACATTTCACCGCGATAAAGTAGCTTATGTCCTTTCCCATGGTATACTCTATATCTGTGTTAAATCTCATCAAAATTGGTCCAGTAGCTCCGGAGCCAATTTAATGCAAAAACAAACTAACATCAAACCTTTTCACTTTATTATAATAGTGTTTTATGTAGATCATACATATAGATCATGACTCGTGAATCAGAAGATCGACGTTTTTATGACAATTATATTACTTAACAATGGAGTAGAGAACAGTTATAAAAATGATTTTAGTTTACAGGTAATATATTATGATTTTAGTTTACAGGTAATATATTATGATTTTAGTTTACAGATAATATATTATGATTTTAGTTTACAGGTAATATATTATGATTTTAGTTTACAGATAATATATTATGATTTTAGTTTACAGGTAATATATTATGATTTTAGTTTACAGATAATATATTATGATTTTAGTTTACAGGTAATATATTATGATTTTAGTTTACAGATAATATATTATGATTTTAGTTTACAGGTAATATATTATGATTTTAGTTTACAGATAATATATTATGATTTTAGTTTACAGGTAATATATTATGATTTTAGTTTACAGATAATATATTATGATTTTAGTTTACAGGTAATATATTATGATTTTAGTTTACAGATAATATATTATGATTTTAGTTTACAGGTAATATATTATGATTTTAGTTTACAGATAATATATTATGATTTTAGTTTACAGGTAATATATTATGATTTTAGTTTACAGATAATATATTATGATTTTAGTTTACAGGTAATATATTATGGTTTGCATATTTTTTAAAAGAAATTGGAAAAACTTGTAATTATAGTATTTTTACATCCTGTGCCATTATTAACATTAAACGGACCATAAATATTAAGTTATTAACAGTTTTCGCGAAGATTACTTCGGGCACGCGACTCGCGCGCCGTTGAATCTATTTACTATCTTTTTTATCTTTATACGTTTATCTCGAGACCGTGATATCGTAATCAAAGTTAAAGTCATCATAAACTCAAATCTTTCTCAAATCTCACACTAATGGTTTAATACATGTAAAATATCTAAGTGAAAAAAAAAATCATCTTTGAGCTTGCTATAAAAGTTCCTCGTAAAATTTGGTAATTTACCTCGCCATGCTCGACGCTGCGACTCCACAGCGGATGACCAGGTGTCCAGCAGATTTCCCGCGCGGTCGCGGGCGCAGGCCCAGGGCTGCTCCTCGCCCACGCACTGCACGATGGATAGCAGGCTCGGCGCGATCGTCTTGCCCATGTTCACCACGTACGCGTACGATGTCTCCCATACCGTAGCACACTGCACGCTGCTGGTATACAGCACGAGGAGAAGGAGGAGTTTGGGCGCCATGGTGGAGAAATGTAACCGCGCGCGCGCCCACGGACCGACTGAGCAGCGCTCGGGAAAGGAGCCTTATACATACTTACCACTTTCTTCACCTCACTTCCGACACATCGCCGTGTATGCCTAATGATGTGACCCTGTTTAGTCTTGTCTATAGCAGCACCTGTACATTTTGGCAGTGATAACTCATACATGATTGTGGTAATTATTTAGTTATCCAGAGATAAGAAATGAATTAATTCACTAGACGTATGTAACTCGTTTTCCTCGATGTATTTTCGCAGTCCTACCCCAACAGTCGCGCTAAGGCCTTCACACCTACGCGTGTTTTATGGCTGATACTACTTAATTTCTCATCATAATAAAATACAAAGAAAAATCTTGTCAACTTTCTTGTTTTTCAACTCTTTGACGACCTCTATGGCTCAGTGGTTCAGCGCGTTGGTGCTCAAGCCGGAGTTCGCGGGTTCGAATCCCGCCGAAGGAACAAAAAGTTTTTCTGTGTTCCTGGGTCATGGATGTGTATTAAATATGTGTATAATCTAATAAAAATCTCAAATATATGTATAGTAAAAAAGTATTAAATATACTTCCCGTTTTCTGGTACCTGTAACACAAGTTCTTCGGATACTTAGCACGGGGCCAGATTGACGTGGTGTGAAGCGTCCATAGTATTATTATTATATTATTATTATTATTTCTTATCATAATATTAGTAAAAATGCAGTTATGTATAAAAGATGTTGGCCGCGACTTTATGCGAGCAAAAGAACATTTTGTCGCTATTAAAAGTAGCCTATATCGTTTTCTGTAGTCTATTCTTTAACTGTGCCAATGTAATCAAGATCGGTCCAGTAGAACTAACAAATATTTATGATATTGCCTATAAGAATAGGTACGTAGGTAGTACGTCTAACTTGATGAGCCGCTTTGAACTTTTATCACCTACAATCGCTCAGGGGACCAATTCTCACGCAATAGAGATATTATGAAGTTCATATTCGAAAGAAAGATGGAGTTAACATTTTTTTAACGTGTGCATTCTTAGAAATATATCATCGAAATCGAATCACTTATGCTCGAACAATTTTTATCGTGAAGTTCTGAGGATGCACTTGTAAACTCCAAAAAAAAAAAAAAGATATTAGTTCGAATGTAAACGTTTCTCTATTGCATGAGAATCGGGCCCTAGTCCTATCCGTCCCTATCCGTGATCCGACGCATTTTCCTCCTCAATGTGATATGTGTGAAATGAATCAATGTCATCACCGATCACCGACGTGTCATCGCTCAGCCTGAGCTGGGCCCGAAGAGCCTGATCGAGTACCAATGAATTGAGTGCAGTCACTATTTTATATCAAACTTTTGGGTCCCTAGCGATCTTCAATAGTCCAATGCTTATTCGCGATGACCACCTTTTTCGACGGCGAGCTGGAGCTCTATTTTGGTAACTTGTTGATTTCGGTAAACGTATACAGTCCGTTCCTTATTTAACCGTTATTTAACCTCTGACAGGACCTCTATGATGATATCCTTATGTCGATAAGGATCGCTCTTGTACAAACTCCGAGGTAAAATAACTCTGAACTCGTAGGAAACGGATTACGTATTACGTGGACCAGTGGACACACTTGTATGACTTTCTGTAAAAAGAACACCAAATTGTCCTGGCTATGATGAGTGCGATGCCGCCACGTACTCTGTGCACATTATTATTTATTACTTTAATTGAATTTTTTTTAAATTAATTTTTTTTTTCTTTTTTATTACATGATAAATAAGTAACATTTCAATTGGGAGCGTTATGTGTTCTATTGTTCTCTTTGTTTGCGTTAAGATGAAATTGCATCTGAGCTCAATATAGACGCTTACCTTTTAACGCTATATTTATCCCCACTAGATATTTATTTAATCTGAGCCAGTCAATTTTATTTATAAAGTCATGAATATTTTGCAAATTAAGTAACGGGCTAATTCGTTTAGTGTTAGGTGGCATGTGATCCTGTCTTCTACATTAGTCGCTCCCATAAATAGACTTAAGTAACGTTACTATAGTAATATGCCCGAGGCCTAATTCTCTTTTCTTCTCTTTTTTAGATATAATTTAGGCCCGGTCAACGCGCTGACTCACTTGCATATGCGTCAAATCCCGCGCGCGCGAGTGGGATAGCTTGAAAATCCAAACGACATTTAATCGATAATAATTTCGAGAATTGACCCCTGATAAAACACGCTCACCGACCAATATAAAAAAAATGGTTTATTTATTTATTAGGTCCTTACATATGAAATTGGCGTTTTGTCGTACTGACCACTTTGATCTCAAATATATCTCCTTTGATTAGGAATTCCAATTTCAAATTTATACCGCTATTTACTCATGCATTTGTGTTTCGAAAATCGTAATTCATTTGTTTTTTCCTCTTTTGGTTTTTTCTTTGCGTCAGTCTGTTTACAAAATGGAAAACTTGAAATATCGTATTATTTTCGAGTACGATTAATAATGTGTATGGCGGCGGTATTGCAAAAGAAAACACAGTGCGTTTTTGGTTCTAACGTTTTCGTTCTGGAAATTTCGACCTGCAGAACAAGACCCGTGGACGGCCGGAGACCAAAGTTGATAATGAAGAATTGAAGGCTATTGTGGAAGCGGATCCATCGCAAACCACGTCCGAGTTAGCTGCAGGCTGCGGTGTTAGTGATAAAACTGTTTTAATCCACTTGAAGCAAATTGGGAAGGTGAAAAAGCTTGAAAGGTGGTTACCTCATGAATTGAGTGCAGCAAACCGACAAACGCGCGTCGACTGCTGCGTTATATTCCCCAACCGGCAACATGAAGGGATTTTAAATCGAATCATTAACTGTGATGAAAAGTGGATCCTGTACGATAATCGGAAACGCTCATCGCATTGGCTCAACCCTGGCGAACCAGCTAAAGCCGGCCCCAAGCGAAAATTGCCACAAAATATTTACTTGTGAGCGTTTGGTGGTCTAGTGCCGGTGTCGTTCACTACAGCTTTCTTAAATCTGGCCAGCAACTGAAAATGATTGTGAGTGATGATGATGTGAGTTTTCTATGTCTGTGTTGTGAAGTTTTTTTCGTAAATCACGCTTGTAATAAAACACATTATTTTTCATGTAAAATATCACCTTGGTAAAATTAGTTGTCAAAAGTAAAATTTTATTGGCCATACCACGTGCTCAATTTGTAGTTTCATCATTCCGTTTTGCATAGATATAATGTTAGGATATTTGTATCCATGCTTTAATTATTCTTGTATATCATCTTTTATTTTGCTTACCCTTTATTTTGTGATGGTCACACAGCCCGTGATTTTGATCGTTTGGGGTTGGGATCGGTTGGGACTTCTGTCCACACGTTTTTCATGGATTTTCCAGGGATCTATACACGGGATTCAAGGCACCATTTTACAAGGACTATTGGCTATTTTCCCACATCCGGATTTCTGAGTGCCGCTAGATATTCCGGACTGAACTACTGGTTTTTGGTATCAGTCAGCACCGCCCCCTGGACGATCTACGCCGCGGGGAACGATAGAGACGCTACCGGAAGTTGGAGCCTCAACTCGCTCTCGCCACGTGCTACACTCCTGGACCCATCTAAGTTCCCACGTGGTTAAAGCCCCTCCGATCCCTACAGACAAGAGGCTAAACCAGATCGTTCGGCCTTCTGCCTACGACCCCTATCTTTTTTTAATATATTGTCACGGTAAATTCCTCTTTTATTTAATATTAGCCGTAATAATTGGCGCCCAACGTGGGGCCATCTGGTTTGGCATCTGGTGTCTCTTCCTGGGTCTGTGTGCCCAGTGTTTGGTGTTTGTCTTTACTGTAGTAACTAGTAACCTTATTGTTTGTAGTGTAAAGTTTAAAATTGTTAATAAACTTTATACTGTTTTTTCATCTTACTGTATATGGTCTGTACTATAATATAGTCTGTAGATCTTGTTGTTTTGTAGTTAGTTATTTTATATTGTACTGATTACAAATTATATTTTTTTGTGTATTTTTTAGAGAACACATCTGATTAATTTTGTATTTTCTCAACACAGATATACTCACTTTAGTTAGGATTGTGAATATTTTTTCTTGAATTTACTTAGTAATTTAACTTTTAAATTGAATTTAACTTCTTCATTCATTAATTGACTTTAATTTTCATAATGCCGGAGAAAATTCATTTTTTTTCTCTTCAAAAATCTGGATTGGAGTATCTTCATACTCCAATTCCGATTATTGAAGAGAAAAAAATTTAGTTAGAAATGAAATACCAGCTTCCACCGTTGTGGAGTTAAGAAAGCAAATAGTTAAATTAGCTGAGCTTTACCCGTCTGAGGATATTTTATACTCTTGTCTCTCTATAAAAGATAATTTGTCAGGAATTGAGGAAACCCTAACAAAAATAAAATTACAATTAGATTCTCACTCCGACGGTAACTCATTGCTTAGAGCTGAAAATAATTTAAACCACATCGAGTATAGGATTAATAGAATTTCTACTAATAATATAGAACCGTTTGCCGTACAATATTATACACACACCGGCATATTTAGCGGAACATAATATAAAGGTTTGATATCAGTATCATATAAGGTTGCTGGCTGGTTTATACGTCATTTAATTTAAAAATAAATATTTTCAAATTAAGAAAACAACTGAACATCACATTTTATGCAATTGTTTTAATTTTATTCAAATACACCTTATCTGGAGCGAACTTCGAGTATTTCTTCCTTCTGAGTTTGATTTAAAATTTCATTATCAAATACTGTTTTTTGTTAGTTTCATTATCAAATACTGTTTTTTGTTAGTTTTTTTAAATCGCTATCTTTTTGGAGTTGAGGACTGAATTATGCCTGACTTAGCCCCAACGGAGATTCCCAGGGCTCTCGAAATGCGAAGAAATAGTCCTACAGAGTGATGTCCAGAGATCTTCGTCGACCAGTTTCAACGATCCATCGCAATATCCAACGGTTCAGGGAGACCGGTACTTATGTGAGAAGAGCAGGACAAGGCAGAAAAATACGCACTTCGAGTAGGGATGATCGTTTCATTCGGCTTCGTGTAAGTAGGAACCCCCGTTTGACGGCCGTCCAAGCCCGACATGAGTTAGAAGCAGTGCGGGATGTAATCGTAAGTGAGCGTACGGTACGAAGAAGGTTCGAAGAAGCTGGTTTGGGTTCATTTGTGCCCACCAAAGCTCCAAGGTTCGAGGTAATCATCGTAGAAACAGGTGAACTTTTACTCAGGAACATCGACTTTGGAACGCGGACCAATGGAGTAAGGTATTATTTAGTGATGAGTGCAGAATTCTCTTAAATCAAATTGACGGCAGGCAAAGAATATACAAACGCAAAGGAGAACGATACATTCAGACAAATTTTGAAACTACAGTTGCGGTACGGTGGTGGATCAATAATGGTTTGGGCGGGCATTTGTTTGGGAGCTCGCACAGACTTGGTAGTGATTGACAGAGGGAGTCTGGCTGCAGACCGCTATATCAGAGAAGTTTTAGAAGAAAATGTCGTACCGTTTGCCCCATATATCGGTGACGATTTTGTTTTTATGCAGGATAATGCTCGGCCGCATACCGCTCGGGTAACTCAAGCTTATCTTAATGATATGAATATCACTGTTATGGAGTGGCCGGCGAGATCACCGGATATGAACCCAATAGAGCACGCTTGGGACTTGCTGAAAAGAAAAGTTAAGTCCATAATTCCAGCTCCTGCCAACGTGGGTGAACTGCGAATCGCCGTAGTTGAGGAATGGCGGAGACTATCCCAGGAGACCATGGATAACATCATTCTCAGTATGCCTAGACGGGTAGAAACTTTAATAAGAGCACGTGGAGGAAATACGCGATATTAATCACCATTTTTCTAATTTAACTAATTGTTATTTTAATATTAATTTTCACTTTTCCCGGTTACATGAAAAGTTAAAAAATGTACCATTTTTCACAAATAGCCTTTACTCGCAAAATCTGTTCTTAATGTGATCTCATTTTAAGTAAAACAAATGAAACTTTAAATAACAAAAGAAGTGTAGTAAGTAGATTTTAAAATAAAACCATATTTTTTTAATTATGGACCTTTTTTTTGTGTTCCGCTAAATATGCCGGTGTGTTTAGTTGCTTACAAAAATTTCAAAACTATTTGGGCTTATTACATCAATTAAAGGGGTCTAGTAGTTGTTCCGTGATGCCAGCTCCTGCTGTAGCACCACCTATGCCTCCTTTAAATATTACAGTTCAATGTGAAAAAAAAGAATATAGCTGATTTACAAAAAATTAAATTCGATGTTGCCATCAAATTTAATTTTTTGTAAATGTCTTGTGTCCGCGCGTTTATATCTAGAGTGAATGAGTACTGTACACAGCATAACATTAACGATTCAAAGATTCTCTCTCACGCTTTTGATCTTTTTACTGGTGATGCCTTACATTGGTATATAATTATTTATCAAAATGTTAACAGTTGGTCAGAACTTTTAAATCTTTTGTATTGTGACTTTGAAAAACCGAGTTTTGTGTTGCATAATGACAAAAGTAAGTGTCAGTGTCATTTTTGACATTGACAGATGAAGTAAAGCCTATTTAGTTAGGTTTATTTTAGATAAGTATAAGGCGATTATCAGTAGACTGTAGACGTATTTGTGGTAGACATATCTCATCATATACATACGTATCTGTGATAAGCACCGATAAAGGAGAACATAAGAATTGCTGCTGTATTATTATCTTCACCACTCAAGCGTAAGAAGGACTTACATATCAAGAGGTCGTAGCTAGACTATATACTATACATTTTGATTATCGGTTTATGTGGGAAATCCGTAGTAGAACTCAGGGCGAAAAAGAAACCATTAACTACTATTTATATTGCTGTAATGGAAGGAATGTTCAACCGTCTTGTTAAACCTGTCCCAGAGAGTGAGAAGTTTGAAATCTTATTACACAACATTAAACCTTGCTATACAAACATTATAGCTTCTTCTCCTACGGTCAACTCTATTGAACAATTTTTTCTCTTTGTAAGAACTATGAGGATGTACAATCTCCACTAACTTTATATCATGAACCGCCTAGGATAACGTCGGATACCTTGGCACCGGACCTAGCTTATACTTGTAATATTAATAAAACTGAGCACAAACAAACTTTTAATAAAACCTTTAGAAGACCATTTCGAATTAATAATTTTTCTAACAATCACACTAATAATAATGATAATTTTGCTTTTAAAGATTCACATAATAATGTGTTAAAATAATAATAATTCACATAATGATGTTAATAGTTTGCAATCGAATATCCCTAAATTTTGTTTACGTTGTAAGGTTAAGTTTAAGTTAACGCACAGCTATTATGAGTGTACAGCTGATAAGTCGAAGATTTTTTGTTTTAGCTGTGGCAATCCTTGCGTGGGCCGGCCCGATTGTATTCGTTGTCTTAGTAAACATCGTTCAAAAAACTAGTTTTGTTGGATCGCGTTATACCTAACCATACCGACCTTGATGATCGAAAACAATGGGTTAAAACTGTAGGCACATTTCTAAATTTTACACCATTAATACGGTCCGATGTATTAACAAAAATTTAAATTCTCAACCTTATGTCAATATACATATAGACGCTTTTAGCATGCGCGGTCTTTTAGACTCGGGTTCTTGCATTTCTTTGTTAGGTAATAATTCTCATTTAAACATTATTGAGCTAGGCTATCCTATCAATAATGATGATAATAATATTTCAATTTTCGCCGCGGGCGGTCAATGCTTAAAGTCTATAGGTTATATAAATTTACCAATTCGTTTTGAAGATCAATTTCATATTTTAAAATTATACGTAGTACCTCAGGTTACTTCTAACCTCATTTTAGGTATTGACTTCTGGCGTATTTTTAAACTTTCTCCTAAATATTTAAATTCTATTAATTCTAGTACGGCCACCGAACAAATCACTTCTCGTCAGGTGACCCAGTCGGCCATTAACGGCTATGAAAATTTGAGTTCGTTTGAGCGCTCGGTAGCCGACGACATAATAAAACAATTTCGTTCTATTTCTTTCGAAGAGAAAGGTTTAACCTCTCTTATCACTCATAAAATTGATACAGGCGATGCGTTACCTATCCATCAACGTTATTATAGGATGTCGCCTGAAAAAACAACGTATTTTAGTTGAACCAATTGACGAATTATTGGCTATGGACGTCATCGAGCCGTGCCAATCCGCTCCTGTATTAGTGATGCCTAAGAAAAATACTGGCGAATTTAGATTTTGTTTAGATAGTCGTAAGTTAAACTCTGTCACTAAAAAGGACGCTTATAATTTACTGTACATCTCTGAGATTTTAGACAGCTTACGCGACGCTCGTTACCTAAGTACTATTGACCTTTCTAACAGCCTTTCAACAGTTTGGCAGACTGCTATTAATGAGTCTGATCGCGATAAGACTGCTTTTTATGTTCGGGGTCGTGGAATGTTTCGTTTCAAACGCATGGCTTTCGGTTTGACGAATGCACCTGCTACGCAGCAGCGTTTAGTAGATGCCTTAATTGGTAACTTTGGGCATAAAACATTTTTTTATTTAGACGATATAGTTATTATTAGTGAGGATTATAATGAAGACGTAGCTACTCTTTTGAGGGTTCTCAAGTCCTCAAGAAAGCTAATTTAACTGTAAAATTTGAAAAGTGTAAATTTTTTTGGCCTCAAATATTTAGGTTATGTTATCGACGGTAACGGTCTTCGTACTGATCTTGATAAGGTCGCCGCGATCATAAATTTTCCTACGCCTACTTGTAGGAAAAGTGTAAAACGTTTTCTTGGTACTGCTACTTGGTACAGAAGGTTTGTGCCTAATTTTAGTACTCTGGCAGGGCCCTTAAATAAACTGACGTCTAAACGTAAGAATGCCCCTCCTTTCGAGTGGACTCCTGAGGCGGACTCTGCGTTCAATAAACTTAAGGAGAGCTTGGTCTCCGCGCCAGTACTGCGCTGTCCCGATTACAATGAACCCTTTGAGGTTCATACGGACGCCAGTAGCTATGGTATTGGGGCCATGCTCACCCAGAAGTTCGAAGGTAAATAACACCCTGTCGCGTACATGAGTCACTCCTTAACTAAACAGGAGAAGGTTTAAGGGATTACTGAGCCTGAGACGTTAGCAGTTTTAGTAGCTTTAGAACACTGGCGTTGTTATTTAGAGAACGGTAAAAAGTTTACAGTTTATACTGATAACAGTGCTCTTAAATGGTTCTTGTCTTGTCTTTGTCCAACCCCACTGGTAGGCTAGCTCGCTGGTGTGTCAGACTTTCCGAATTTAATTTTGAAATTAAACATAGGGAAGGCTGTGATAATGTTATACCGGACGTTTTGTCTCGAGCGGTTAACGTCAACAAAATTTCTACTTGGACAAACTATACCGGCGCTGATACCTGGAATCTTAATATTTTTAACGGTTGCAATAACACGCCATCTTCTTTTCCAAATTTTATGATTAAAAATAACAGATTATTTAGGCTTTCTAAAAATAAACATAACTTTACTTCTGAATTTTCTTGGAAAGAGGTAGTTCCTAAAGATTTTCGCGAGGAAATTATTCGTGCTAACCATGATGAGCACCAGCAGTGGGCTGGTCACATGGGAATTTTTAAAACTTATAGGCGGCTCGCACTTAACTACTTTTGGCCTAATATGTATCGCGATGTCGTCTCTTACATTTCTAAATGTTCTAAATGTCTACAGTATAAATCTCAAAATCATAAAGTTTTAGGTGAAATGGGTCGCCCTGAAGACTGCTCACGACCATTTCAAGTCATCTCTGTCGACATTATGGGACCATTACCTACTACTTAAAAACGTAATAATTTTATTTTAGTTGTAACTTCTTGCTTTTCAAAATTTTGCCTTATCTTTCCTATGAAATGTGCTACATCCGATATCATAATTAAAATTTTGGAAGATAGTGTTTTCTTGGTGCATGGTGTACCATAAATTATTATAATGGATAATGGCCCTCAGTTCATTAGTAACGAAACTAATAGGTTTTAAAAAAAATATAATATACCTAAAGTTTATTTAACACTGCGTTATACACCTCAGGTAAATACGGTCGAACGCTACAATAGGACTATTATCACTTGTATTTCGACCTACGTGGAAGAAGATCATAGGTCATGGGATGTACATATACCCGAAATACAATTCGCCATCAACAACTCGGTGAATGAGGCAACCGGTTTTACACCATCTTTCTTGGTCTATGGTAGGGAACTAGTGTCTTGCGGTACTCACTTCCTAGATACCGACAGTATAAAAGATCTCGTGTTTCCGCCTCGTGACGCCTACGCCGAAAATTTGGGGTGTATGTCATCTTTGTTTGACAGCGTTCAGATGCGTCTTTGGCAAACTCATGTTAAGAGCAGTGCTCAATATAATTTGAGACGAAAGCCTGCTGAATTTAACGTTGCTGATGTCGTTTTTAAGAGAACTATTTTCTCAGAGACAAGGAGAAACATTTTAGCAAAAAGTTGGTTCCTAAATTTGTAAAATGTAAAATCGTAGGTAAACGTTCTCCCTTAGTTTACGTTCTGCAAGACATGCAAGGCAAAGATCTTGGTGCCTGGCATTTAAAAGACCTTAAGCTACCAATTTTACCTAAATAGTTTGTTAACTATTGTAGGAAGGCTAGTAGTTTCGCGCTTTATTCAGACGCTGTTCGTTATCTTGTTGTAATAACGTTATAGCTGTGTACATTATCTTCGATTTGTGTTGTTTTCCTCTTTATGGAAAATAATACTCGCATGTTAGGGCGTCTCGGATCATATTATTTGGTTCGGGATGCAATAATGAAAGTGGATGTATGTATGGGATGTATGACTATAGTGTGAAACGTAGTATGAAAGGTTGTCGGTTTGTGTTTGTGCGTAGACACAATACTAGCATATAACTTCCATTGTCGTAGTTTTTTTTTCAGTTTTTTTTGACAAGTTAAACTTTTTTTTATTTTGTAGCTGTTTCAGGATTTTTCCTGAGAACAGTCAAAATCCTTCGGTAACAGGGGGGAGATGTGTAGCATAGCTATATTTTTAACGACGCTTCTAGCGTCATCTATTGGCTGTTGTTGCTAATTATAATAGCTAATTTATACTAGACGACGCCATCTATTGGCAAACGTTTCTAACTGGAGCTTCATCTCCAATATTTCTTTATTGTGGCATATGGATTATGCATTACCGCTAGTTGTCAGTTAAAGAAAAAAAAACAGTATGACAGTAAGAGTATATAAGGGCTATCGCGAGATGACAGTTCCTTTCTTTTGCTGAATCCATTTGTTCAAGTTTTTCTGGATACAAGTGTATCTTATATTGTTAATCCCGTTTTCACGGGGAGTTTTCTATGTCTATGTTGTGTAGTTTTATTTGTAAATCACGCTTGTAATAAAACACATTATTTTTCATGTAAAATATCACCTTGGTAAAATTAGTTGTCAAAAGTAAAATTTGATTGGCCATACCACGTGCTCAATTTGTAGTTTCATCATTCCGTTTTGCATAGATATAATATTAGAATATTTGTATCCATGCTTTAATTATTCTTGTATAATATCATCTTTTATTTTGCTTACTCTTTATTTTGTGATGGTCACACAGCCCGTGATTTTGATCGTTTGGGGTTAAGATCACGCTGGCTTTGGGACTTCTATCCACACGTTTTTCATGGATTTTCCAGCTATGGAATGGCTATTTTCCCACATCCGGATTTCTGAGTGCTGCTAGATATTCCGGACTGAACTACTGGTTTTTCAAGTCAGCATCGCCCCCTGGACGATCTACGCCGCGGGGAACGACAGAGACAGTAAATTAATTGTCAGCCCACGAGATAAACTCCAAATGTAAATTTTAGAGAGATTATGATTTATTTTGCAGATAAGTGCATCTATTTCATTAATAACGGCTTGAGAATAGATTTTGAGGTCATATGCGTATAAATGGTAATGACACGTAAGCAAGGGGGTTATAAAGCTAATAAATATTGTGAAAAGGAGAGGAGAAAGTATACCGCCTTGTGGCAATCCGGCAACCACATCACATAACCCAGAGGACCTACCATCTACCCGGATGCATTGCTGTCGACCGACGAGATAACTGCTAAACCACGTGATCTCTTTGTTAGAGCCGAGCACATTACGAAGCATAGCCAATAAAATATCGCTGTCAACGGTACAAAAATCGTTGCTGAAGTTCAGGAGAACCATCGCAGTCACAAGTCTGTTGGACATCTCTAAACGAATGTTATCTGAAACATTGACTAGAGCAGACGTGGTACTATGTCCTGGACAGAACCCAGACTGATATGTATTTAAAAAATGTATAGAATTAATAAATGAATTGAGCTGGTTTGAAACAAGTCGTTCGAGAATTTTGGAAAGGTAAGAGAGAATTGAAATGGGCCTAAAATGGGAGGGTAGTGTAGGATCATTAGTTTTAGGAATAGGAACAACTACTGCAGTACGCTAACAACTTGGAAAGGAACCAGTACTGAGCGAAAAGTAAAAAATGTGGCAGAGTATTGGAATGAGGATCTCTGAACCGATCATTCAGATCATTCTACGGCTTATGTAATCGACACCCTCTGCATTGAATTTAATAGCGTTCATGCTTGTTTGAACTTCTCGCTCAGTTAAAGACCTAAAAGAGAAAATAGATTGCCCAGAATTTTTGTTGGTATTTAAAGCGTGTAGTGTAGCTTGTTGTAGGTTACTGGTTATAGGGGAACGGTAGTGAAGTGACGGTTAAGTGAGTCAAGATTAACCTTGATTTGTGGAGCAGAACTAGATTTACCGATTCCTAGTGTTTTCAAAAGTGACCAAACCTTGCTAGGATCACCATTTGTAACTGATCGATGTATATGGAGGCGTTGTGCGTCTCGGCACATCCTACTACAGCGACTACGCAATTCCTTATACCGATGACAATTTTCTTCCGAGAGATTGTGTTTATATTTAACCTTCGCAGCATTTCGCTTGGTCATTGTAGTGTATGTGATTTACCAATAAATAAATAATATAAACATAATACAACAATTACTACACACGTACATACATACATACAAACAGACATAACACTGTCTTGATCACACCACGTCAGTCACACGAGAGTCGTAGACGAGAGTGGACGTGTAATAGTTATTACTGCTAAGTGCGTGATCAAGCCGGTGATTTACATCACCAACACCAAGCATTACAAGTGGCGACGAGCAAAAGGTACAATAATCATTTTATTTTCAAAATAAGTCTTAAAAGCGTATAGGTAAATAAAAAAAAAGAAGAAGGGAAAAGATTTAATACATTACAAGAATGAATCATAACCCTGTTGTGATTATTGTTTGATACATTTCTAAATTCAATCTATTAATTGTTTCTCAGTATCTTCCTACTCATACCTACATTATTTATTGCTATACAAAAAACATTACCTGTGCGCGAACGCGTTATCTCGCCAGTGGTATACGTGTATTCAGTTCAAGCTTTATGAGTTTTTCTAATGTGCGAATTAAGTTACGATATGAATGATAAAAAAAAAAAAACAAATTCAAATTAAAAAAAATAAAAAATATTCTGAAACTACAATAATATATAAATTTTCTTCTGAAGATTTGTAGTAAGTTATTTGAGATATTAAGTAGGTACTCAGGTAGTTTGGAGTTTCTTAAGTTCTATTTCTGCTTAATTAATAAACAAGATAAATTCTGATTCTTGTTTTAAGTTGAGCTTGTTGAAAAGTCAAAAGCAGTAAAATAACGAACATATTTCCTTTATGTGCATAAAATATAAAATTAATTTCGTTAAATTAATATCGGTAATAATAAAAAAATGCTTTTTAACTATATTGAATCATGTAACAGGGTACCTAAAAGGAGGTACCTACTACCATTAAATTGGCTGTTGGGTATGAAATAATACCTCCATTAAATTGGTTTTTGGGTATAAAATAATACCTCCATTAAATTGGTTATTGGGTATGAATAATACCTCCATTAAATTGGCTATTGGGTATGAAATAATACCTCCATTAAATTGGTTATTGGGGATTAATAATACCTCCATTAAATTGGCTATTAGGTATGAAATAATACCTCCATTAAATTGGCTATTGGGTAGGTAATAATACCTTCACTGAATTGGTTACTGACTGAGTTGAGTAAATTGGAATCAACAGTTCTATTGTGTATGATTTACAGGTAGCCTCATAAGATCCAGGATGGCAAACGTATTACCAACTCTCGACAAGTTTGACTTAGAAGGAGACAGTACTTCTGCCGGTATAAGATGGGAAAAATGGAAAAGGTCCTTAAAAATATACTTAGCAGCGACCGATATCATACTTTCAACAAAGAAACGAACAATTTTATTGCACTATGTAGGGTTAGGCATCCAAGAAATTTACTATAACCTTCCGGGAGCTAGTGTTGAACCATCAGCTGATGTTGATGTTTTTGAGGTATCTATAAATAAGCTTGATGATTATTTCCTACCTAAACAAAGCAAGGTATATGAGAGACATGTTTTTCGTTTATTAAAACAAGAAAATGGAGAAAAAATGGAAAAGTTTGTGGTAAGACTAAGGAACCAGGCTGAAAAATGTGGATTTCAAATACCAGAGGAGCACTTAATTGATCAAATTACAGAAAAATGTGTGTTTACGGAATTACGCAAGAAAATTTTAACTCTAGGGGACAGTGTAACCTTAGATAAAATTATTACCGAAGCAAACACTCTGGAAGTAGTAAACAGACAGCTAGAAGAATATGGAAGTACAAGCAAAAGCCAGGAAATAAATTGGATAGCAAAGAAAGAAGATTCAAGACAAGAAAAACACAGCAGTAATCAGGTTAAATTTCAAAAGAAAATACATTGTGGGAGATGTGGGAGTAACGTCCATTCTCCAAGAGACTTTAATTGTCCCGCTAAGGGTAAAGAATGTCACCAGTGTGGTAAATTAGGACACTTTAAGTCTTATTGTAAGTCGAGATTAGAAGTTTCAAACAATAAAAGGAAAGGTGAAAGTTTTTCTAATAAAATAAATAATACACAGACTTGGAAAAAAGCTAGAATGGGAAACAGAAACGAAGTCGATTTAGTAGAAGGTGATGAAGTTGATTACGTTTTTCAAGTTAACAATGATGCTACAATTACTTGTAAATTAGGTGGAATTGAAATAAATATGCTGATCGACTCTGGATGTACACAAAATCTAATTAGCGACAAAACATGGAAGGAATTGAAGGATAAGAAAGTTCATATTAAGAATATGGTTAAGAGGCCAAACAAAATATTAATGCCTTATGGAAGTGAAACTCCATTAGATGTCATAGGCTCATTTGAGACTACTATTGAGACAAACGGAAAAGAAGAAATCACTACGTTTATGTCATAGTTGGAGGAACTAAGGATCTGTTGGGAAAGAATTCAGCAGTGGCTTTAGGAGTTCTTAGGTTGGGCACGGGAATTAATCAAGTAGAGCCTACACCATTTCCAAAATTTAAAGACGTATTAATTGATATTCCAATTGATAATTCTATACAACCTATTTCCCAACCATGTCGTAGAGTACCTATACCGTTAGAGGAAAAGGTGAACAATAAAATCAAGGAGTTACTTGATAATGACATTATAGAAGAGGTCCTTCAAAATGGGTATCACCAGTAGTTCCAATCCTAAAAGGTAATGGGGAATTAAGACTTTGTGTCGACATGAGGCGCGCCAACGCTGCTATTTTAAGAGAAAACTTTCCTTTGCCCACTATGGATAATTTGTTGCCGAAAATAAATAAAGCAAAATATTTTAGCAAGCTTGATATTAAAAATGCCTTTTATCAAGTTGATATCCATCCAGACTCACGCCATATTACAACGTTCATTACGTCTAAAGGGTTATATCGCTATAAGCGCCTAATGTTCGGAATTACATACGCCCCAGAGCTATTTCAAAAGATTCTTGAAAAAAAGTTGATTAGATGTGAAGGTACGGTTAATTTCATAGATGACATTCTAGTTTTTAGAGATAGTGAGGAACAACATGATAAAAGACTAGGTCAGGTATTGCAGGTTTTGAAAGATAATGATATTATGTTAAATAAAGACAAGTGTTTGTTTAAAATAAACGAAGTTAGATTCTTAAGCCATAATTTAAGCTCTCGAGGAATTAAACCCTTGAACAAATATGTACAAAGCATAATGGATTTTCGTACTCCAAAAACTGTGGAAGAATTGCAGAGTTTTTTGGGCCTGCTGAATATATAAATAAATGGGTACCGAACCTAGCTACCTTAACTGAGCCGCTAAGGAAAATCCTCAAATATAAATTTGGTAAGAATGCCAACATAGAGAAATTCTGGTTGAAAGAACAAGATACTGCTTTCAGTCTTTAAAAAAAATACGCTCACAAATATACAATCATTAGGCTACTACGATGTTCAAGACAGGGCTCAAGTTATCGCAGATGCGAGCCCAGTTGGACTCGGGGCTGTACTAGTACAGAGAAATAATAATGGACCTAGAATAATTGCGTATGGCAACAAAACTTTAACGGACTGCGAGCGACGATACAGCCAGACAGAGAAGGAAGCCTTGGCATTGGTTTGGGCCGTCGAACACTTCAACATTTTTCTTTATGGTAAAGAATTTGATTTGGTCACTGACCATAAACCATTAGAGATTTTGTTCAGGCCCAAATCAAAACCATGTGATCGTATTAAGCGTTGGGTATTAAGGCTGCAATCGTACAAATATAAGGTTATTTACAGACCTGGAAAATCGAATATTGCCGACCCTTTATCACGTCTATGTCAATGTTCTGATGTTTCATCAAATAGTAAAGATATACATGTACGGCAAATTATAGAGCATTCGAGACCATTGGCGATACCAATGAAAGATATTTTAGAAAAATCTGACATTGATCCAGAAATTCAGGCAGTAAAAAAAGGCATGTATCAAAATAACTGGGAAGAGTTATCTAAATTCTACAAAGTGTTCATGAACGAATTGTGTTTCTATGAGAGTATTTTGCTGAGAGGAAACCGGATTGTTATACCTACCCAACTTCGGAAACACGTTTTGGATGCTGCTCAAGAAGAACACCCTGGTGTAGTAGCCATGAAAGGTCGTCTAAGGTGCAAGGTCTGGTGGCCGCTCATTGACAAGGATGTAGAAAACTTAATCAGATCTTGTAAAGGTTGCACGTTAGTAGGGTTGCCAACACCACCAGCGCCTATGAAAAGACGTGACTTACCTTTGGCTCCATGGCTAGACGTTGCGATGGATCTTTTAGGACCACCGCCGAATAATGACTATTTACTTGTTCTTATTGACTACTACAGCCGTTATAAAGAAGTAAAAATCACTAAAACAATCACAAGTTCACAAATAATTAAACTTCTGAAGGAAATTTTTAGTAGATTGGGTTACCCAATTTCTATTACGGCAGATAATGGTAGACAGTTCGTGAGTGATTAGTTTCGAATATTTTGCAAAGAATGTAATATTCGTCTTTTTAATACAGTTCCATATTGGCCGCAAATGAATGGAGAGGTTGAAAGACAGAATAGAGACATTTTAAAGCGTTTGCGTATTAGTCAGATTGAAAAAAGAGACCCTAAAGATAGTCTATTTGAGTACCTCATGATGTACAATAGTACACCGCACAGTGTAACTGGTAAAACTCCATCCGAATTATTTTTCAATATACTTAATCGAGATAAAATTCCATCTCTAGAAACTAGGCAAGCTAATGAAAATGATTCTGAAGTAAGGGATAGGGATAAGATACAAAAACAAAAAGGAAAAGAGTATGGGGACGCTGCACGCAGAGCTGAAGAACCAAAAATATTGGAAGGAGATAAAGTTTATTTAAAAACATTAGAAAGAGCAAATAAATTAACACCGAACTTTGATCCCACTCCGTATACCGTAGAGACAGCAAGAAACGGAGATTACACAGTCCGCAACGAAGAAACGGGACAAACTTTAAGAAGGAATATTGTACACCTAAAGAAGGTCCAAGGGGAGTGGAGGGCAGTTTCTGAAACAAACAATGAAAGTAACAATGAGGAAATGGAAACAGAAGAAACATAAATAAGATTACAAATTAATGAAAGTGATTGTAATGATAAATTTAATTGTTAAATAAAAAAACTTAATAAGGAAGGGATGTAGTGTATGTGATTTACCAATAAATAAATAATATAAACATAATACAACAATTACTACACACGTACATACATACATACAAACAGACATAACACTGTCTTGATCGCACCACGTCAGTCACACGAGAGTCGTAGACGAGAGTGGACGTGTAATAGTTATTACTGCTAAGTGCGTGATCAAGCCGGTGATTTACATCACCAATGTCACTCGTAAATCATGGAGCGGGGAGGTGTTTAAGGCGAACAGGTCGAAGCGGAGCATGCATGTCAAACAGTTGGATTATAATATTATTGAAGTTGTCCAGCTTCGAGTCTATTGTAGTAGCATTAAGTACCGCGTCCCAGTTAGAACTGATAAGGTCATTTACAAACTTTTGTGATATCTATGTATTTGTGATATCTATACAGTCTAAGCTACGTCTTAAGATTGTTCGGGGCTTAGGCTTAGGACATCTGATCTTGTAGGACAGGAAGACAAGGTCGTGATAAGAGAAGGCTTCAGCAGAAAACTGACCGTGGGTGGCGACATGATCGAGAGAAGATACCATATCAAGATCCAATAGTGACGGTAGACAGTGAGGTGTATGATGAGTTGCAGCTGAAGGCAGTAAATTAAGGTTTGTACTCTCAATGATAGAAAGCAATCTTTTAGAACGAGTATCCGCTTTAAGGAGATAGGTATTAAAGTCACTCAAAATTAAAGTGTGATCAAATCACCGGAACCAGTGATTCGAGCATCGATTCAAAAGAACTGAAGTAGTCAATATGTAGGTTAGGGCTGTAAAATACTCCCAACAGAACCTACTACTCCACCTCCACCCTTGCCCGTTCTGTCATTACGTATTATACGAAATCCAGGTAGGGAGTAGGAATAAGAAGAAATGCAAGGTTTCAAAAAGGATTCAGACAAGGATAGCATGTAGATGTGGTATGTCAGAAAATGTACTTAATAAATCCGGATAGTGCGCAGGAATGCTTTGCGCATTTATATGCACTACATTGAAGTTTTTGGAGAACATAGAAAAGGTGGAATTCAGCTGTGAGTCTAAGAATGGGAGCAAACTCTGGAAACTACTATCTGACGACAACGACTCGTATTATGAGCTATTATTAGACGGGAAACTATCATCATTAGTTAATTGTAACATTAAGCAATATAAATAAATACAAAAATAATAATAATATAAGTGAATATAAAGTAAAGTACTTAAAATTGTAACCAAAAGTGTATAATATATATGTAAAAATATGTATTATCAAAATTCACAGGCTGGCAGTGTAGAAGAGGTTCGCTGAAATACATGCCAAAAGTAAAAAGGCACCAAAATATATTTACTTATGCACACAGATTAAACAGCACCAAGTTAAAATTAAAAACACATGCATTGAGGACAAAACCAAGAATTTAATAGGTAACGCAGTTGTAGTTATTACGCGATAAATTAGAAAAGCCAATCATATTGTAATCTTATTGCTAAATATTAACATGAAACATATTGTAATTAGTTAATTACACAAAACTGCTCAGAGATATTATAGTTTCTTGGATCTACATATGTGAGAAGAACATTATATTATTGGTTTTAAGCCAATAACATAATGCCTCTACACAATTGTACATACCAATAGCAAGAAACGCAAGGAGAATTAACATTAAACTGAATAAATAACTATGTCATACCTATTATATCTGTGTAAATATGTGCATTATTCTGTATTTTAAAGAAAATAAAGCATACAGACACAAAAATGATATTTCTTAAGTTTCAAAAAACAGACTAAAACCATAATAATTGCATATTCTTCACATTCTTCATCATAATTATACACATTATGTACATCATACAAAATAATCTAATTATTTTATTAAATATAAAACAACTCAAAAGAACCAGTTACTTAGGGAATAGGTACAATACAAATGCGGCAGTCGACGCTCCCGCATGTAGCGTTTGCTTACTTAGTTGCAATTACTGTCACCGACAAGTGATTCGTGCGAGTCGAATATTAAATTATAAACTAAACCTGGTGCTGAGTGTTGTGTAATTGCGAGGATAGGATAGAAAAACTCTAAAGAACATAGTGAAATTAATCGTTTTCAGTGCTTGAAGCGATTGTATTAAGTTCAGCCATGGCTTCTACTTTGAGTATTTTAGTATCCGGAGTTTTAACCCGGATTACACCGTCCAGGGTCCAGCAATTTGAATTGCCGAACACTTCATGCCGGGAATTCGTTAAAAACTCAGACAATGTTATTTTGGAACCTTTGAGAGCGACTTTATTTTTCCATAGTGCTTCACGAACTGGGGAATTTCACTACGATGGATCGTGGCTTGCTATTTTTGAATCCCTTCCCCAAGCGGTAGCTAGCCGCAATGGAGCTGGCGGTCAGAGATGGTACTTTGCACTTGTTGGCAAGACTAGAGATGCTTGACCTTAGCGTTAGTATCTTCACCGGGTTCCTCTGGAATTCCATGTAAAAGAAACATTTTGCCACGGAATCTCATCTCGAATGGATCTATGTTAAGTTTTAAAGCATCAACTTCGGCGCCGTTACAAACGAAAACTTTAAATGCTAAAAACTCAGTGTTTTTTTGGGATTCATACGGTTTGAAGAAGTGGCCAGCGTCAGCTTAGCCTGGAATCCAGCCATTTTAGCCTCAAACATCCGGGCCATATCGTTTATATTGTCTTCCAACTGTGTGTGATGAGAAGTCATGTTGTGCAGCGACGACGGACAGGATATTTACTAGGAAAAATACACTGCAGGCGAGTGACACTAATTAATTATCAAAAGATTGCATATATAAATAATAGTAATTTACATCAATTCACTAATTTAATTAAAATTTTTTTGAAGATCTTAAATTTTACTTACAACTTTTTAGATTAAAAAGTGTAGTTCATAGCTATAAACATATTTTTATTTATTGGGTTACTCACACTTAAAATGTAATTAAATTTATGGCAGTTTTTTGTAGTAATGAAAAAAAAACAACGTAATTATACAATTCCAAAATTGTTCCAGCAGTAACTGTGCTTTAATTCTGCGTATAAAGAAGAAGAATTTGATTCCGTACTCACTGTATTTTTTTTCATTTTCGTTTTATAAATGTCCACATTTTCAAGAACTGACGTCGAAGCCATTAAATTACTGACTACGTAGGCTCTCTAGTGAACAACAAATAATAGCGAAGATCTCAGCCTGAAACACGGTTGTAAAATCTCCCAAAAAAGCATAACTGCCTGTAGCCGTTAACTATGGGAGAGTCACGCTTCGGCACGAATTGGTCCGGCTCGACCGAATAAATACCACGATCTCACAGACACTATTTAATGTTTTGATGCAGTTTCTAGGCGTATTTATTCTATGAATCTGTTCATTTCTTTCTTTATTTGTGAGTAAAGATATTTTTGTGTATATATTATGAGTTATGGCATGTTTTACTGACTTAATAAATAAGAGATTAAATATTATTATTTTTAAACAAAAAATTAAACCGACTTCCAAAGAAAAATGCACAAAAAAAGTATGAAATAAAACTTATTTTCTAAAATTCTTCTAAATAATTCCCCTTTTAAATTTGGCTAAAATTTTAACTATTTCTCTACTCAATCTTCATTATTTTGAAGTCGGTACCAGCCCGAACAACGTCCCGATAAAACAATATTTAAAATAGAACTCACGTTCAAGTTGACTGGTACCGACTTCAACATTTTGAAGATTGAGTAGAGAATTAATATTTAAAATTTTACCCAAATTTCAAAGGGGAATTATTTAGAAGAATTTTAGAAAATAAGTTTTATTTCATACTTTTTTGTGCATTTTTCTTTGGAAGTCGGTTTAATTTTTTGTTTAAAAACAATAATAATTTTTCCCTTTTTAGTGAAATTCGTTAAAGTATTATTAATACATTTTAAGAACGTTTAAAATAAACTATCGAATGTATAATTGAATACGCGCCAAGCTTCCTTTAGGTATTGTATATAAGATAATGATAATGATAACTGTAAGTTACGTAATGGCATATGCTTGCAGTTATTTAAACAATGTCGAAATTTCCAAATGCGTATCTTTAAAGACTGAGGAAATCTGTTCAGTGATTTTGGATTTTGAGTATACCTTGGTGCAGAACTTACCTTTTGGTAGCATATGCTTGGGATACTTCTGAAAAAATTGAAATCGCTATATACACTCCATATAAATTTCGAGAAGTTCCCTCGATTCCTCATGGATGCCATCATCAGGTCACCGCTTTGGTGACAACGAGACTAATTTCGGATTATACCCAAATACATCAAACAAATAATTTTGAAAATCGGTCCATAAACGGCAGAGTAAAAGATCCGTATCGGTGTAAAATACTACGAGAAGTACCTATTATATCATCATTACGTCATGATTTATGGTGTAATGATGGTGGTGATGATGATGATGATTACTTTAATTGACTATATATATACAGCCGAACGTATAACCGCCTCCTTTTTTTGGAAGTCGGTTAATTAGAGTTTACTTACTCTATACATTTTATTTATTTTATTTTATTTAACAATTTATTGTACACACAGAAAATTATGACAATACAATTAACAAAGAAAGATGACACAAAGGACTGCTTATTTCTAATTAGAAATTTCTTCCAGCAGCCCTACGGAGAGAAATGGGATGAAATATAGCAGTTAGGACGTGCACAGTATTATTTCTACAATTATTGTAGAAATAATAATTCAAATATTTATATCTGTAATAATAGAATATAGTAAATAAGCTTAATAAATAAATTAAAAATTATAGGTAGTTAATATATATATATATATATATATATATATATATATATATATATATATATATATATATATATATATATAAATACTAATATATTGTTATAACTATAATATATAAATACTACATGTATACATAATAACGGTATCTATATGGATTCAGATTTGAGGTAATGCTCTTTCAAGCGTCTTATAAATACATCGATGTTGGGACTGTCGCGAATGAAAACATTTTATAAAACATAACTTTTCTTTCTGAAAATACTTTCATTTTCTTGAACAGCGATTAAACCGACCGATAAGCGACTTTTTCCGGTATTCTAAAAATGTACAGCGCATTTTCTGCGCTATAAATTCCTTCTAATTATTTCTTGTTATGTAAAATATATTAAAAACGAGAAAGTGAGTTTCACTCGTGGGACACACGCCTGAACTGCCGACCTTCACTTAATATTATACTCACTTTTTAAAGTCGGTTATACGTTGACCTACTGCCGATGTGGACTGTGGCACACTGTGGCGCCGCAAGTGAAGTTCAAGTGTCAACTGAAACAAATGCGTTTTGTTTGTACGTTTGTTCATCATAAATTATGATATGTCATAAAACATAGGTACTTACGGAGTATACTTTCCTAAAAAGTATCTTTAAATATTTATAAACCGATAGCTTTCGTTTTGTAAATTTATGTAGAAGATCGACTCGGCTAATTAAATTCTGCAATAATAAAGTTAAGATCCAGTGCCGTTAAGTTAGAACTGCAAAAATGTATTCTCATAAACCTGCAACCAACGTCAAACCCTTTTTGATTGGTCCAAACTCCAAAAAATCAGTTTATGATATCAAGATGATTCATTTATAATTCAATAAAAGTGAAATGAAAGTTAATTACGAGAATTGGGGTTCAGGCAAATAATATATATATTACTAACGTAAAGAACCGTCATTCGATAGACTTACACGATTGACAGCTCGCAGCTATGTGTGCGTGGCTAGACGTATGCCGGGGCTGCGCGCGGCGAGCGGTTCGTGAGTTTTTCCAACCAGGGGCCGTATTTATGATCTTTTAAAAAAACAGCTTGTTACCAGGCAATTCAATGTACGGCCTTAAAATGTCTTGTTCTTTTTCGTATTACAACGACATTTCATTCTGATGGATTCATGCTGGTTTGGTCGTTTATGACTGGTTTAAACGAGCATGAAGGTGACTTCAGGAAATGTCAAATTCGACATATTTACAGTCTGTTTTTATGGCATGACGTTAGTAGTTACAAAGTTAACGACGAACGGAAAACATGTACGTAAGATGGGGTTATTTGAAATAAAGTGATATTTGAATAAAATATTGATATTTCAGTTAAATATATTTTGAACTGAGTATAAACGAATATGTACAGTTGTAGTTACAAAAATAAAATTTTAAGAGCTACTCAAAAAATAATGCAACATAGACCATGTTGATAAAATAGCCGTCGTTTGTATACACCTATTTCTGCTATTTTTTCCTCTTATGAAGCATCATTGTCTAGAAATTTAAATCGTCGTCACACATGTTTATTTTCTATGAACCTCTGAATAATACCTGTCTTAAAAAAAAATGGCTATTATTTTAGCATTGCATTTTTACGTTACTAAAATACGCATAAAAAATTAACAGAGAACACTATAATATAAACAAGGCAATAAAAGCTAATGAATTGTGGCCAGTGCCGGATTAAGGTATCTTGGTGCCCTAAGCAATCTTTCCATGTGGCCCCCTATCCTTAGACTTTAGGCCAGGGATGGTGAACCTTTACGTGTTAACGTGGCATTTTTTTAAAGAAACGTAATTAATTAATAATTGTTATAAGAAACGAAACATTTTTATTTATTTGTTAAATGCTGATGGCGATTTTTCTGGATATTAAATTCGTGGTAAATAGTTTTAAAGTCTAACGTTTTGAGCAAATCGGATTCAATATATAATAAAGATAATGCATCAAATCTTTTTTGTACTATGGTTGTTCTTTTTCGTTCTTTATAATATTTATTTTGGAAAAATATCTTTCTGCAGTACAGTTGGTTATAAATAATTTAAAAAAAATGCGTAACGATATTTCGACGTTTGGAAACTTTCGAAGTTGATGGTTCAATGTCATATGTGGGACGGAAAAAGCTTGTTGACTTTTTTGTCTTGTTTATAGTTTCTACAATATATTTTTTATTTTCCTCGGTGAATTTTCGCTTTTGCGCCCCACTTAATTGAGTCTTTTTTTTTAATTTTGAAAAAAGAGAGAAATTGGTAAATTGTTGCTGTGGGTAATAAAAATACTGTCAAAATCAAGCAAGTATGTACAGGTAGAAATTTACTCCGAAACCGAACGAAACATTTATAGTATTAGGTAGGTAGCGCGAACATGTTGCCAATAGTTCTCTTCTGTTTCTGAGAATAGTGATAGAGCACATTCAATTTCAATGCGTTTTTTGATTGCCTTCAGTTCATACCGAAACGCGACGCGAGGCGGCGTTGCAGTATTAAGCATATATACGCATTGAAATTGAATGCGCTCTATCACTATTCTCAGAAACTAAAAAGTAGGGTAGGTTACAGAAAAACTAATTTTCTAGTATATTTCGAAAATAGTCGTTTCTCGTACATCGTCATGCCATTTTCATTGAATAACTATGATTTTTATAAAAAACTTTAACCCGACTACGTAAATTAAATAGTCTAATGCCTATGTTACACGGGCTATTATTACGGAACTATTGACATCGCGTTCATTAAAATACATACAATACATACATCGACTGCCAAAATCATTACCCTTCCTTTTGGCTTCCCCGTCGTGGGGTGAAAATGATAATAGCTGAGCACTACAACCAGCAACACGGACCATGGTCGCGCTGTACCACTTACTACTGGTCGGATTTAAACAAAAATACATACAAAATACTTACCTTTTTTAGTCTCAGAAAGTAATTTTTCGAATTAAGAAACAGGCTATATACAAGCTATACCTAGACGAGCCGTAATAAACAACCTACACGTAACACGGGTAATACCGCGGGGCGGAACGCGACTCGTAATTTAACTTAAAAGATAGGTATTTCACTGAAAACTTCGACTTCGTTCGGATTGTTCAAATAAATGAATGTAAGTATGAATAATTAAATGAAATTAAGGAAATATTTGAGATATTAGATTAGGTAAATAAACAATAACAAATAACGTACCAAAAGAAAGGAACAGAATCTAAAACAAAAGCCGACTCGACACTCGCACCAATTCTACCACACTTTTATAATCGTACGAAGTTTATTAACACAGTATTCACTTATTCAGTTTAAACTGTTCGATACGTTTCCGGATTCGTATAATATTTGGCGGAAATGGCGGTAAATTTTTTTGGGGCAATTGTCGACTGAACATCGAAGAGTGAAGTACTAGTGGATAAAAGTGTACTGGCAATCGAATAAAAGTTTTAACATAAGATATTATAGTGCTTGTTTTCTTTGGCCAACTCCTATAAAACTTATGTATAAATTGATTATTTAACGAAGATTCAGAACTTCTATATATTTCTATATATGACAAGTGAGACAACGCACAAAGCTGCCAACTCTGTTTTTGCGAAACTACTAAGTTTGCGTCGTTTCCTGCCAAAATATGCTACTTAACTTGGAGATCCTTAAAAAAAAACACTGCATTTTCGGTTTTAGTATGTTGTAAATATGAATTTTATTGTTAAAAACTAAAAAAAAAAGATTTTTATATTACGAATATTGAGGATTAATGCGACTTAGGGACGCGTCTGAGGTATGATGAGTTTAGTGTTTATTAATATTTTTCCTTGTGTGATCGAGACGAGGAAAAATTTTTCAAAACAATATGGACAATGTGTTAAACTGTCGACCGAGAAGGCGGTGAGTTATGTCCACGAGGCACACGGAGTCACCGAGTACCGACCGGTATTAGAGATCAGCGAAGTTAGGAAAAAACCGGACAAGAGCGAGGCGGACTCGTCCACCGAACGTTCCGAACAAATAAAAACAAAAATCGTTCAGGAATCGAGTCTCGCGGGATAAAGTTTGTGCGGCGAAGCTAAAACTTTTGACATTTTTAATTAAAAATAAGAAATATGCTTCGTAATAATTTATTAATTCGTAATAAAGAATAAGTATATGTGTTTTGAAAGCCGCAGCTCGCGCCGTTCATAAAATAACCCGTTTGACCTTGTTGCTTCAATTTGAAATTTCGCCCCCTATTAGACTAGATATTACAAATGTGCAGTTTTCAGATTTTTTCTTGTTTTGTTGTAGTATAATAATATAACGATGCTGCTTACCAAGTTTTATAGTCCTAGGTCAACGGGAAGTACCTACTCTATGAATTTTGTATTCCCTTGAGAAATATGTATATACATCGAAATATGCGTTTTCTGCGGAATGTAATAACCAGCCGTAACTTTTTTTATGTTAACTTAGAAGTCTGATTTTTTCACTGCTACAAGGGACCGCGGTAGTCCTGAGTACACGGTTTTAATTTCAACTCGACACCTCCACGTGTTCCTGAAATAAGTGGTCTCGACAAACTGACAGACGGACGGACAGACGGACGGACAGACGAATGGACGGACAACAAAGTGAGCTTATAATCTAGACATCGTTCCTTTTTTTCTTTTTGAGATACGGAACCCGAAAAGTACTCGCGCTCGATCATTGACCAATAAAAATTTAAATCGCGCGTTCTCTCATAACTTGCGATCAAATAAAATGTTTGATCTCAAATAATAATTTGAGATGAAACTTTTTTTGTGTGTGCGTTGAATGCCCTAAGACATGGGTCTAAAGTATTATATCGCCTTAACTGAGAAAAAACCTGAGTTAAATATTTGTTATCAAATATTACGCGACTACTGTTATAGAACGCGTTGGCAAGTAGGTGGGACTCCCCTTTGTTAAAGCACTGGATTAGTCTACATGCGCCCGTGACGTAAAAATTGTTACTAATTGGAATACTAACACTTATGGATGTAGTTTTATATCTGAAATAAATTATTATTATTATTAATCTTATTATTACATGTAAATTTGTATTATGTGGTTATCAAGCAATGCGTAACGAGCGCTAACATCTTGTATACTTATGGCCGTATACTGGAACGATAGTTAAATTAAGTGACGCTCAAGTCACGTGCTGTCCTTATCATTTCGGCTAGCAGAGACAGGGACAGCCTGTGAATAGGAGGGCTCTTAATTTTCATTAGCGTTTCAGTGTTCGGCCTTTAGTTATTAGTATGGTCTAGACCAAGAGCTCTATTTTTTTTTCAAAATCGAACATTAATCTAGACGTGTTAACTAAACAGTAATAATAAACATTACTTCCTGCACTTTTTCCACTTTATTAGGTATTTTACATTAAATTTAATGGCGTATAATATAATAGGGTTAATGTAAAATATCTACTAAAGTGGAAAAAGGGCAGGAAGTAATGTTTATTATTACTGTGGAACATGAATTTCCACTAATAATTTACAGTGTTAACTAAAGATGAATAAAAAAATAATACCAAAAAATGATTGATCTTAATCTTAAAATTACTTGTATCATAATTTTTGTAACAAAATTTCCAACAGTCACCGCTCCTTTCCTCTTTTGATAATACTTTAGAATTACGGAACCCTTATACTTAGTGTTACGGAACCCTTATACTTAGTGTTACGGAACCCTTATACTTAGTATTACGGAATCCTTATACTTAGTATTACGGAACCCTTATACTTACGGATATTACGGAACGACGACCTCTGTGGCTCAGTGGTTAGCGCGTTGGAGCTCAAGCGCGTCACGGAGGTCGCGGGTTCGAATCCCGCCAGGGGATTCTGTGAACAAAGTGGAACAAAAGTTCAGGGGAACAAAAGTTTTCTGTGTTCCTGGGTTCATGGATATGTATTAAATATGTGTATAATATAATAAAAAATATTAGGTCATTATATATGAAATTGGCGTTTTGTAAAGGAGGAACATAAAGTCGATTTTTTTAAACATAATATATTTATTTAATCAAAGTATATACCATTGCTATCTATGCACTTTTGCCATCTCATAGCAAGTAGTTCATTGAAGCTCCTCTTATTTGGTAGCCGTCTGTTGTGCAGTGTGTGGTCTAGCGTTGTCCTGAAGCACCAGTGGCCTAGAGCGAATAACCAACCTCGGTTGTTTAGCAGCTAGATTTTCCATCATGATTTGCATATGCTGGCAATAGACATCTGCCGTAATCGTCTGGCCAGATTTAAGAAAGCTGTAGTGAACGGCACCGGCACTAGTCCACCAAACGCTCACAAGTAACTTTTTTTTAGTCATTTTCGCCTGGGGCAGGCTTTGGCTGGTTCGCCAGGGTTTAACCATTGCGATGAGCGTTTCCGATTATCGTACAGGATCCAGTTTTCATCACAGGTTGAGTAATGTAACGTAGCAGGCGGCGCGCGTTTGTCGGTTTGCTGCACACAATTCATGAGGTTTTTCACCTTCCCAATTTGCTTAAAGTGGATTAAAACAGTTTTATTACTAACACCGCAGCCTGCAGCTAACTCTAACGTGGTTTGCGATGGATCCGCTTCCACAATAGCCTTCAATTCTTCATTATCCACTTTGGTCTCCGGCCGTCCACGGGGCTTGTTCTGCAGGTCGAAATTTCCAGTACGAAAACGTTGGAACCAAAAACGCACTGTGTTTTATTTTGCGACACCGCGATCATACACATCATTAATCCTTCGAGCCGTTTCTGCAGCACTGGTGCCACGGTGGAACTCGTACTCGAAAATAATACGATATTTCAAGTTTTCCATTTTGTAAACAGAGTGACGCAAAGAAAAAACCAAAAGAAGAAAAAACAAATGAATTACGGTTTTCGAAACACAAATGCATGATTAAATAGCGGTATAAATTTGAAATTGGAATTCCTCACCAAAGAAGATATATTTGCGATCAAAGTGGCCAGTATGACAAAACCCCAATTTCATATGTAAGGACCTAATATTATACCGATAAATAATATAAGATTTTATTATTTTATCTTATCATTACGTCATGAAAATTTCCGTTGTGTCAATTTATGATATACGTTAAAAACGCTTGAGTAGGCGTTTATATTGTCATAATTCATCCTGATTTGGTTTTTAGATTTCTATTTTAAATTTAGTCATTTATGACATTCCTCAAAAAAAATATATAAACTTCGATAGTTATTATTACCTATAAAATACTTCGACATTGTATAATCAGTAGGTACGAAAGAAGTTAGAAAATGAGACACTTTTTTTTTCCAAGTCCAGTTTTTACTCTATAGTTTATACCATAAAGTGTTCAGCTATATGTTCTTAGTTTAATTTAAACGTAAACAAAAAGTTGGAAATTCCACCAAAGTAATGTGTCACTGTATTTCTCTATCGCACGTTATAAATAGTCAGCTATTTATACCGTGCGATAGAGAAACATTTTAATTGGGAGCGTTATGTGTTCTGTTGTTCTGAATTTGGATCTGAGCGGAATATCGATTCATACAAAGGCAAGTGCGAGGTGTGTGCGTATTCCTATTGATTATTGATCCTGTTGGAAGAGAAGTGAGTATTACACTGGCAAGTGGCACGGTGACTCCATAGCCACCCCATGGTGGACCGTGGAAGTGACATTGGTTTGGACTTAGTAGTAGTAGGAGTAAATAAGCATTACCGATTTTTCGATATACATACACATTTAAAATTGCTTCCATAGGCGAGGGATGGGGATAATTATAACAAACTAGTTCACCCGAGAGACGTTCTTCTGTCTTAACTATAAACTGGAATAAATGCATTTTTATTATATACAAGATAAGAAGGTTAATAAGAGATTTAGTTAATGTTATAACTACATAATATCTGCATCTAATAATCTATTACAGCACTGGATAGCTTAAGAATAAAAAAAAATTAATTAAATACACGTTTCACATGACATCAGTCATACACTGCACATGCGAAGTGCAGCGCGGTGCAATATGACATTCGAATTCTTACAATGAAACATGCATCTCCGTGTGGTAGGAATGAGTTCAATTTTGAATAACCGTGCGAAACTAATTTAAGGCTGACTAACTGCAAAAGCAGATAGATGACACTCACTCATTAAGTTAAAAATCTGATATTATATATTGATTTCTTATGTTTACGCGAATATTGTTCATTGTTTTAAACACTGTTGGAAAGTAGCCGAAACTTCGGGGAAAAGAAAAGTGCACCGCGACACAATCCGTAAGTGTTTAAAACAATCTGATATTATAGTTAATTTTTTATATCATTTTCAGCTGTCACCGTAAGCAACAAAAGCAATATGATAACCCGTTCAGCCTTGGCTCGCCGTACCGAAGAACAACTTCAGGTGGCTCAAAGAACTAAAGGCATACAAAGGCCAGTATCAAATACTACTATAGGAAAGAGATGACAATGAAAATAAATGTTACATGTATTACAAAACATTCACAACCTAAGTCAGAATTGAATAGATTAATTTGGAATAACAAAACATTGTTGATAGTTTTGACCAGTGCAGGGAGGAAGTTGACTCTCACTCAAGAACTCCGCTGCCCTCCAAATCAAACTGAATAATGCCGAGGAGTGCCGAGGAGTGCATGAAATTAGAAGACCAGCTTAACTATCAAAATCACAGACAAACGCAAGACACTTTTAAAAACTGATTAACAATATTATTAACAATAACATTACCACAATAGATTTAACTAGTGATAATACGGTACCATCTTTTACAATGAATAGTAAGAAAAAATTAAAGAAATATATAAATATTAAATAATGTGTACATACATTTAGTCAATTTTCAATGAAAAATAAGAAAATTTTGAATAGATTATCTACAGCAATTAAAGAAAAACAAGGGTCAAATAATAATTTGCTAAATTGTAGAATTGATTTAGAACGAACAGAGTGTGATTATGAGGCCGAGTATCCAGGCTTCAGGCAGAAATTTCCTATTTACACCATACTTTAGATAATTTACTAAAAACTATGAATCGTCACAAAAAGAAATACAGGCACATATATACAAGCAATCGATGATTTTCTTGAAGTGACTCGTTACAACGAGGAACGTGTTAATTCTATATTAAGAATCAGCGGTTCCTCAGACAAAGTAAGTCATTCAGTGTCTAATAGTATACCAGATATTATATGTTCCACAGAGAAGGCTTGTGCAACATACTGAATTCCAGTCACATATTAGTCTATTTAGTGATGAGTTAGGTAAGGAACTAGGTACATATTTACGTAGAATGTGAAATGGACAATCAAGTTCAAATTTTTGTATGCCCGGAGCCACTTATAAAGAAATAGTAAATGGGGCATTAACTAAGAAATATTGTCCTAATACCACATTAATAATTCTAGTAGGGAAGAGGAAAACTAAACAAAAAAGAAATGACAGAACTCTTAGATAATTCATTTAATATTGAAAATATTAAAAGTATATTATTGTTTACTTTTCCTCATATAAAAATGTTGCCACATAAATTAATAATTTACTTTTAAATTCAAATAAAACAAAATGTTTAAAGTATACTTTAGCCAATGTTAGGCAGGTACAAACCAATATACTATTAAATGATGAGAAAATTAACTTTGTGGACACCACTGTGTTTCTAGGTATAACACTAGATAGTGAATTACAGTGGAGTCCTCATATTGCTAATCTTGCAGATAGACTCAGTTCTTCAGCATGTGCACTCAGAAAAAAAAAGGGAAAATTCTGACGAAGATACGACGCGACAAGTTTATTTTAGTTATTTTCATAGTAGAATGTCTAACGGCATTCTGTTATGGGGAAATACCACAATACAATATTTGTGCTGCAGAAGCGAGCAATACGTTCGATTTACAAAATGTCCTGCTTTGAATCTCTGAGAGAAAAGTTTAAATAAATAGGAATTCTGACCGTCGCTTCTCAATACATTTTGGACAATGTGTTGTATGTTAAAAAAAAATGTAAGTATGTTCATTACGAAAAACAATAATCACTGTATGAACACTAGAAATAAACGCAAACTAGATATACTGGTGTTCAGACTAAGTAAAGTTAATAAAGCTTTTCCAAGTCAATGTATACGCCTAAACAATAGAATCCCATAAAAAGTTAAATATCTGTCTATTTATAAATTTAAAAAGTAGTTAAAGCACGTTTGCGTGCTAAAGCTTATTATAGGGTCAATGATTTTACTGACGATCGCACACCATGGGAATAGGATGGCCACCTGCAAGTACTTCTATGTACTCTCTACGTACTATTGTACTTTTGTTATGTAATTTTAGTCATAACATTGTTATGTACCTTTTTTGAACCGACTTCCAAACTTGGTTTTTTTTTTGTATATTCAACGATAACTCCGCCGTCTGTTGACCGATTTTCAAAATTCTTTTTTTGATGTAAAGGGTATATATAATCTCAATTACAATTCAAAATACCCTGGATCCAAAAGTATTGAACAGAACTCCTGACTCCTTATAGTTTGGGGATTTCGGCGTGGTTTAAAGAACTGTAAGCTTATGCCACTATGTCAATTGCAGTAATCATCATCATCACCACCATCATCACACCATACATCATCACATTATGACGATATAGTAGGAACTTCTCAGCTGTTTGTGGATTTCGAAGTTGCTCCCGTTTTCACCAAAGCGGTGACCAGATGATGGTGATCCTCGAAATTTATAAGGACATAATAATTAGTGATTTTGACTTTTCAGAAGAAACTCAAGCATATGCTACCAAAAAGTAAGATTCTGAACCAAGGTTTACCTTGGATCCAAGAGCACTGAACAGATCTCCTCAGTCTTTAAAGATACGCGGTTGGAAATTTTGACATTGTTTAAAGAACTGCAAGTATATACCATTATGTAACTGACAGTAATCATCATTATTATTTTATATACAATATTTAATGGAAGCTTGGCGCGTATTCGATTATACATACATAATCTTGCCATAAATACTGAAACAAAGAAAAAAAAATTCTATTGCAAATAACATTTATTACTTTTACAGTGTGTTAGTTTAATACATAAATATAAAACAATTTAAAATATTAAAATCTTATTCGAAGTGGTCTCCATTGGCTGCAATACAGTGCTTTAAACGTTGAGGCCAGTTATCAATAGAAGCACGCACTCTTTCCATGGGAAAATTCTTCACTGCCAATCGTACGGATTGTTTTAGGGACTAAAAATTATCATGGCGTTTAGAGCAAGCCGTACTCTCTAAAACTGACCATAAATCATAATCAAGCGGATTAAGATCGGGACTAGACGACGGCCAGTCTTCAGCTCTGATGAAGTCCGAAACTTTCGTTTCCAACCAAGACTGCGTAGACCGAGCTTTATGACCCGGCGCCGAGTCTTGCTGGAAGGACCATTCCTGGTTATTGAACATGGTGTTGTTAAGGGGCTTCAATACCTTCTCAAGAATGATATCTTGATACACTTGTGCCGATGTTTTGATACCTTTTTCACTAAAGTATGGCTCAGTCACTCCTTCATAGCTAATACCCCACCAAACCATCACTGAAGTCGGATAGTGCCCACGTTGCACTCTGTCGATTGGGAAGCTTCCTTAAAGCTTTGAGCATAAGCACGGTCATGTTGTTTGTTAAAATGTTGCTCAATTGTAAAAAAAATCTCATCCGTAAACAAAATTTTTCTGTAACCTCCCTTTGCGTACCGCTTCAGTAGTTGTTTCGATTTTACCACCTTATTCTTTTTTAAATTATCAGTTAAGAAATGACCAGTACATCTCTTATAGGCTGCAAGTGCTAAGTCATCTTTTAAAATACGCGACATGGTTCTAGGTGCTATCTGCATCTCCCGAGATAAAATCTTTTGCTTTCGGACAGGATTTATTCTAATTCTTTCCCTTACTGCTTTGACCACCTTTTTCGTACGAAACCTACGTGGACGGCCAGATCTTTTTCTGTCACAAGCAGAGGGGGTCTCATTGTACATATTAATAGCCCGGTACAGAAACATTTTACTAATACCAAGCGTATGGAGAGTTTTAAAAATTGCATTTGGCTTCATACCTACTTTGTGTAATGCAATCACAGCGATTCGGTTCTCTTTATCACCCCACTCCATTTTAATATCGCAAAATATTGTACAATATATTGGCGCCAATATGAGAAAACACAATGAAAAATCATATAAAAATGACAGATTCCAAATTCAAATGTAATATTTTGTTTATTTTTAATTGTAATAGTATATTTTAGGGCCAGACTAAGTACATTCGATCGTTTGTTTTAAATGTTCTTAAATAATTAACAAAATCACTAAAAAGGGATAAAATAATGTTATTTTTAAACAAAAAATTAAACCGACTTCTAAAGTAATAATGCACAAAAAAGCATGAAATAAAACTTATCTTATAAATAAAATTTCGGTACCAGCCAACTTGAACGTGTGTTCTATTAGGTATTTACCTATGAAATTGCCGTTTTATATGAAAAATTTAAACGATTTTTTTTCATGTATTTTTTATTTTTATTATTCGAAGTAATCACCCATGCAATCAATGCATCTTTGCCAACGCAGTGACAGTTTATTGATGCCCTTCTTAAAGAAATCAGCTGGACGGGAGGCAATAAATTCTTCAAAGGCATTTTGTACTGCCTCTCGGGTATTGAATTTTTTTCCCGCCAAGAAGTTATCCAAACTCTGGAAAAAATAGTAGTCTGTAGGCGCAAGGTCTGGTGAGTAGGGCGGATGAGAGCTGTATGAGGTCGCGCGATGTCGTGTAGGAGCAGCGGAGACGAGCGATTGACCAATGCTGGTTGGAGATGTGCCAGCTTCTCCATCATTGTGTTCAGTTCTTCACAGTACACATCTGCAGTAATGCTCACCCCGTTTAGTAAGAAGCTGTGATGAATCACACCGGCGCTAGACCACCAAACACTTCACTTTTCTAGGAGTAAGTTTTCGTTTAGGGCATTAGGTGCTGAACCAGGATCCAACCAACTTGCTGAGCGCTTGCGGTTATCAAACAGAATCCATTTTTCATCGCAGGTAATAATGCGGTTCAAAATTCTTTCATTTATATGTCTGTTGAGCAGTGTAAGGCACGTCTCGACGCGTACTTCGCGCTGGCGATCATTGAGTTCGTGGGGCACCCATTTGTCAAGCTTTTTTACCTTGCCAATTTGATGCAAATGGACAAATATTGTTTTGACGCTAACGTCGAAAGCTGCTGCTAATTCAACCGTAGATTGTGTATCATCAGCTTCCACAATCGCCTTTAATTCATCATTGTTGACCAAAGTCTTCGGACGACCGCGAGGTTCATTTTTCAGGTCGAAATTTCCAGAACGGAAGCGAGTAAAGCAATAACAGGTGGTGCGTTGGTTTGTAATGTTAGCTCCGTAAACGTCGTTGATGTTGCGTGCCGCTTGTGCCGCGTTGCTGTCACGACGGTACTCATATTCCATAATTACTCGAATTTTTAACGTATCCCTGATGACCAAAAGATTGAAATGCGATGAAAATGTAACACTAATCAATAAATAAATGACTACTTTTGGAAAAAGAATTCCATGTTTTTAAAATAAAATTAATTTGAAATTAGAATTCTTAGCCAAACAAAAATTATTTTGATTTGAAATGGCCAGTACTGCAGAACGGCAATGTTATATAGATAAAGACCTATTATTTTATAAATATTGTTTTATCAGGATGTTGTTTGGGCTGGTACCGACTTCAAAATTATGAAGATTGAGTAGAGAAATGGTCAAAATTTCATCCAAATTCCCCCTTCTTGAATGAGCATTTTATGTTGAAAATGAAGCATCGGCGAAAACTTCATCTTGCTTGTCTTTTGTTTGACGTATTAAAATATAGGGAGCCTAGATATCTATATGATAAACTCTCAAGAACTGCTAGCCTTGGGTCTTGTGGGTCAAGGCAATGTTCTGTCCAGCTAGCCATCGAGAAACATCATACAGCGTCGTTCAGGGGCAGCTGGCAGGCAGCATCTTAAAACCATTTGCCAGTGTCAAGTAAAAAAGGCGGGAAATAGAACTTTAGTTTCAATTTTCAACACTGTATTCCTATATCGTCAAGTCTAAAGTCTAGTCAAAGTCCAAATAAATAGTACAGTCAATGAGTCATGTCAGTCGATTCAGTAAAGTTGTAGACGCTTTACTGAAAATTCCTGGGGAGTTTTGGCGAGAAACACAAAATAGCTTATTTTTATTTAAAGTGTTTGGACGGCTGTGAGGTCACGGAATGGGTCAAGCGGAAGACCGGTGCTGGATACACCTAGGTGTGCCAGCAATGCCGAGCATGAGCCAATTTGCGGCTACCTACGCTGTTTTAGTTTTAGACGTTTTTCATTTATGTATTTATTTACATATTTTATCGTTTTTCATTTACATATTTTTCTTATTATATTAAAATATAAGCTAAAAAAAAAAACGTTAAAAAAAAGTCAACTGAACGTCAGAGCAACAACAATATGTCTCGAAATTTTTAAATTATTTCTTAATATTTATTGCGTTATACTTGTATAAAACAACACCAATTACGTTTGGAACACCACAGAAAATTCTACGAGTAATTTTCAAGATTTGCCAACGCCTGGACCCCGACTTATTTTACCGACCGGATTACTATGGAGCAGTGAATGGCTTGGAACGGCCCAAGTTGAGTAAACGGTGTTTCCTACTTACACCCCAAATACACACTGGATGTTTTGTTGGACACCATAACATCGATGTACGCGGTTGGAGTAGTGAATGGACTAGGACAGCCCTAGCTCAGTAACCAACAACGGTTCCTAGTTACACCTTGTTGGACACCATAACTTGCGATCGGAGCTATCAAGGTGAATGACCAAACAAGCACCATTAGAAGGAGGATATTATATTTTAGCAGTTTGCACCCCAAGAGGTTCAAGGTTTTTTTTATATTAGTTAAGCAATTTTTTAATTTTTGTCTATAGTTTATTCTATCATATAAGTTATCGTTTACAGTTTATCTTTATCAACCTATGACAAGCAGCCAGGATGCAGGGACCTCTAATATTTCGACCGTGTCCTTTGGAAATCTGTTGCAATGCTCCCACTGTTCCCGATATTTTAAAAGCCAGCGGGGTTTGAACATCCACGTAGGCAAATGCCACAAACAGCTTCTAACACTCATTCCCCCAATAACCAATTCACTTCCGAACCCAATTTATCAAACAAATTTCTGGCAAGAAATATCTAAATTTAAACATTTTATACCAGTTCTAAGACGGATCCCTAGGGGTGCCAGAGTGACTGTAGCCCTGAAGCTTACCGAGACGATACGCCACACAGTGCTGGAGAACTCGAGGCAAGCCTGGGAAAATCTACTCACCTTTCCCTACCGTTTTCTGCATATCACTAGAGATCCGCTCAACAATGCCTCCCTCACTTCAAGAATCAAAAAGAATTGTGTTTCGGACATTAACCTCAACCCAAATTTTTCTTCACATTCCACGGTCAAACATAACATCGTGAAAACTGTGGAAAATAAAATAAGTGAGGGAGACATTAAGGGTGCAGCGCGGCTCCTGTTTTCCAATGACACGGTCGCCCCCGACTGCCCAGAAACCCTCATCGCCCTGCAAAACAAACATCCATCACAATCAAATCCTTTCGCAGTTTCCAATGACGCATTACCACCACTACAAACGTCGACAGACAAAGTACGCGGAGCCATCATGTCCTTTCTTCCGGGTTCAGCTGGCGGCCTCGACGGTCTCACCTCTCAGCATCTGAAGGACCTCACCAGCGGTTGCTGCGGGGAGGCCGGCGAGAAGTTCCTGCATGAACTTACGAATCTGTGCAACCTGATGCTACGTGGAGGGGTCGCATCAGATATCGTAGACATTCTGTATGGAGCTAACCTCTGCGCCTTGAGGAAGAGAGATGGTGGCATTCGTCCGATTGCTGTCGGCTCCACATACCGGCGCCTTACAGCCAAACTAGCTTGCAAATCGGTAACTTCCCTCGCGTCATACTTCCAGCCAAAGCTCGGTTTTGCCTGCAAAGGAGGTTGTGAGGCCGCCGTTCACTCTTTCAGGACAGCTATCCACAATCAAGGCGATGATGTGTTTCTGAAGGTCGATATCAAAAACGCTTTCAACTCAGTTGACCGAGGCGCCTTGTTGGCCCAAATTAAATCTAAAACACCTGCCATTTTACCATTTATGCTCCAGTGTTACAACGACCCCACCAAACTCATTTACAAAGACCACCTCATCTCATCCGAAGTGGGCTGCCAACAGGGCGACCCTCTAGGTCCAGCAATCTTCAGCCTTGCAATACACCCGGTCATCGAGCTTCTAAATTCAAAATTTAATGTTTGGTATTTGGATGATGGGACCCTTGGAAGCGATGCACCCACTGTACTATCAGACTTCCGCACTCTGATCCGCGAGTTCCAAAAATTAGGTCTGCAGCTGAACCTAGGTAAGTGCGAACTTTTTGTGCCAGACAGTTGTGAGGATAGAAACGCGATTATATCCAGCTTTAAAGAAATAGCTCCACAACTGTCTGTCATTTACAAGGATTCGCTCTTCCTTTTGGGCTCACCTATTTTAGACGAATCTCTCCCGGACTTCTTAGATAACAAATTACAAAATTTTAATGAAACTTTAGACCGCCTCCTCCAAATTAACTGTCACATGGCCTTTACCCTAATCCGTTTTTGCATTTTCGTACCTAAATTGACATATGTCTTACGGTGTTGTCTACTGTGGAAGTTCCCTCAACTTCTCAAACAGTTGGATGATACCATAAGACAAACGCTCTCCACTATTTTGAATACAAATTTCGATGACAGCGCATGGACTCAGGCAACGCTTCCAGTTAGGTTCGGTGGCCTGGGTGTTCGAAAGCCCTCTGACATATCGCTTCCGGCCTTCTTGTCCTCAGTCCACGCGAACCATAGTCTTATCTCCAAAATAATACATCACCCATCCTACTCCAATACAGTTACCTTTCTGGACGAGGCCAAGGACGCCTGGAGCGTAACTAGTGCTTGTAGCGAATTGCCTGACAATACTTTTTCCCAAAGGCTCTGGGACGAGCCACTCTGCAGACTGGTACGGAATAATCTTCTTAATACGTCCTCCAGTCCTGTGGAGCAGGCTCGCCTCTTAGCTGCGGAGAAGTGGGAGTCGGGCCTTTGGCTACAAGCATTACCGTCACCCAATACGGGCACATTGCTGGATCGAACAGCTTTCCGGTTAGCCACTTCCCTGCGTCTTGGCACCCCCCACGTCGTCCCCCATCGCTGTGTTTGTGGTGCAAATGTGGACAGCCTCGGACACCACGGGCTGTCCTGTCAACGAAGCGCCGGCCGCATCTCCCGACATCACTGCCTGAACGATCTCATCCGTCGGGCTCTTGTCACCGCCGGAGTGCCAGCTGTGCTGGAACCCTCTGGTTTGGCGCGCGACGATGGCAAGAGACCAGACGGTATGACCCTGGTCCCTTGGAGAGTGGGACTGGCTCTTGTATGGGACGCTACTTGCGTCGATACACTTGCTCCGTCCCATGTCCAGGGCACCTCGAGTTCTGCAGGTGCGGCCGCCAATCAGGCGGAAAACCTCAAGCGGCGCAAATATGAGAACCTTAGTGGGGATCTCATATTTGAACCGTTTGGGGTTGAAACCTTAGGTACATGGGGTTTGGGTGCGCACAAACTTTTCGGAGAAATCTCCAAAAAATTCATTGAGGCCACCCGAGACCCCAGAGCCGGCACCTACCTGGCCCAGAGAATAAGTATCGCAATCCAGCGAGGAAACTCTTTGAGCCTTCTAGGTACTCTGCCTGGTGGGGACGACCTGGGAGATTTCTTTGTTTTGTAGCATTTTAAGTTTTTTAGTAGTTATTATTTTTTTAGTACTTACCTACTTTTATGGTACAATTGATTTTGTTATCATAACTAGTTTTTAATTCTTCTTTTTTAATATTGTAATGTGAACCATTTAGACAAGAAATATTAAATTGTGATCAAAGTAAATATAAGCTTAATTATTATTTTTAGTTTTTAGTACAGCTGCAAATAAATGTTTCTTATTCTTATTCTTATTCAAATTTAAAAGGGGAATTATTTAAAAAATAAGTTTTATTTCATACTTTTTTGTGCATTTTTACTATGGAAGTCGGTTTAATATTCTAAAAGAAAATTTATTCAACTTTTTGGTAAAAGATGCCCCGCGCGAGTTTCTTACGCCGGTTCTTCTCACCGGGCTAGTTCCCGAACCGGTGGTAGGCATCACGTACACCGACGTTCAGAATGTGTATAATAATACCAACTTTGAATATTTTTTTTTACTTTGACTTTGAATATCTTAAAAATGCAGCTCCTTGTCGCGTATCGTTTCGTTCCGTTGTGAATTGAACGTCCTGAATGCCGGACCACGGGGCCGTGCTCACGTGGGCATCACCCGTGATATCAACTAAAAATGTTTGATTTGTATCTAAAATCAAAACTTTAATTGTATGTATATTACTACTTTGAAAGTGAACCGCTTTCGCTAATTACTTAAATTTATTAATCTAAAACAGATATCAGATTTCCTTTAAAAATAAAAATGGTTTTATTTCGAAATTTTATATTTTACACGTTACTTTATATAATATGTTTTTGGTTTATAAATTGTAACTCATCAGTGGAATAAATAAGCATTTCTAGGTGGCAGTAGTAGGTAGACATTACAATATGTACAGTTGTGTGTGTACACATAGTACAGTTGTGTGTGTACACATAGTACAGTTGTGTATGTACACATAGTACAGTTGTGTATGTACACATAGTATTCGTGTGGGTGTGCAAAACATCATTTGGTAAAACCGCATTTTCAGTCTGATCGACAATTATTATTACGCAGAGAAAGTTTAATCGAATTGTGAACAGCCGAACACACGCGCTAGAGTATTTCTGCCAAATTATATCATATGCAATATATTATCATACATAATATTTGGTGGGCTTGTAAAATTTGAGAAAGTATGATATTTACATTTCTTTAATTAAAAAAATATATCATAGGAAAACTTTAACCTACTAGAAAATACTTCATGTATAGCAGTTGTTAAGTTATTCAATTTTGAAATTTGAATAAGAACTAGAATCATAGTTATAATTCTACTGCATGTCTATACAAATTACATTGCAGGAATTGTGGTTGGTACTTACTATATTTACTTATAATATAATTAACGTGATTATCTTATGCACTTGCAATAAGTATTCAATTTATATAGGATTATGTACTAAGTTTCCTAGCAGCTCGTGGGCTAACCACGAGCTGCTAGGAAACTTGGAGGTGTTTGAGGCAAGCTGAAACCTTGTCCTACTGGTCAGAAGCGGCTAAGTCAATATACAAATTTTCGAAAAGAGAATTTTTTAATCCACAAAAAACATGTTTAAAATTTTGATGTAGTGCTTATGGAGTTGGGGAAATAAAATCCGGCTCATTTAGTCGGGGCTGGAACCTCGCCGGACCACTGTAACGGTCAATTCGAAAAAGGTTAAAAAATAAAAACACGATAAAAACTTATACACCAAACTCTGGGTATATGACTAGTATAAAAACCTAACCAGGAGCATGTCACGACATGTCTAAGGAGGGTTCCGTAACTATCAACGCGCAATAGGTTTTCTTTGAATTACTTCAATAGTTACTGTCCGATTTCGCTTAAAATAATTTTCCCTAAGAGTTTTTAGCACGATCTGTCAGCGCGAAAACTCACAAGTTTCTATCTCCTACAGTTTAGAAATGGCATTGGCAAAATTTATAAACCACTTTGGAGGCCGATTACTCGAAAATGGTTGACTTTGTAAAAGAGTCATGTTTGAAAACTTGCCTTTATTTTAAAAGACTTATTCGACGGTACCCCATAGGATGAAAAAATATTTTTCATCCCAACTTCACATGTATGGGGAGCCACCCCTAATATATAAAATTATTATAATTATATGATGCCAAAACAGATCTATACACAGTCTTTAACTGTACCAAATTTCTGTCTGTCTGTCCACGATTTTAGCTTCTGTAATTATGAATATAAATGGATGAAATTTAGTTTAGTTAAAGACTGTTTATAGATCTCAGTTTTGGTTGACTGTTGTCGTGATTTAATTGTTTTAAGTTATTATTAAGATATCAAACTGACATTTGTTGGGGGTGTGGTGGGGGTGTGTAGGGGGTTGTGACCGCATGGTGACTGCTGTCAATTATTTGTATTAAATAACAATTAATACACTCTACTTGCTCATTCATGGATTATATTCCCTGATAGTACTTAAAAATTATCACCAACCAATTTTTTGAAAAAAAAAACTAATTTTGAAATTATATATCTATATTAAAAGTTTGGCAAGGTTGCGGGAACTTTTATTCAAATTATTTCAAATAATTTAACAATAAACTGTACTACGTAAACGGAAAATATAATGTGCATGATATTCTCAAAGTGACTTAACGTTTTTAATTTTGATAAGGATAAATATTGTATTCTAGCTATAAATCGCTTCTGAAAACACAACTACCACTTTATTTGTGATCATTTTTTTAACCTTACGATGTGTATAGTCAGCTATCCTTAAAATATATAAGTACATAATATGCTATCGCGGATTTTTTTTATTTTTTAACCGACTACCAAAAAGGAGGCGGTTATGCATTCGCCTGGATATATACAGGGCGTAACGGTTAAGGTATGCTAAACCAATACCAGGATTTAGAGTACGATGAATAAAGTAGGTAACTTTTGTTTTGGCACCTCACATGAATTAGTTACCATTACGCGCCAAATCGATTAAATGATGATGAAAATTTAATTAGATGATTAAATTTTGTATGAAAAAAAATGTTTAAGCTAGGAACTTACACATACGACTTTGAGCTGAGGGAAGTAGGTATATAGGTTAATGTGAGGGCTGGAGAAATCTGGGACTGACCTTATTGTTGAGCTGGTGGTTCTGTATCTGGGCGGAGGTTTCTTCTCACTACACTACACAGCTGTTGAGCGGATTATCGATAGATTTATCGCGGTTCGCCGGCGAATTTGGTATTATATTAACGAGCACAAATAAATATGCGCACACGCGTTCGCGTTCACTAGGTTTCGGGATGAGCTGAAAATGCATCCAGCGCGGAAGGTGATCTAAATGCAAGTGTTCGTCACTCTCTGACAGCGCCCCTGAGTCGGTCGGCCATACTTCACGTAGTGATGTCCTTTGTGTTTATTCTAAACGTCGCGCTAGGGTTGGCGCGAACATCCTGGGGGGCCCGCACAGGCGGCGAGCTGAGCCCCATCCTGAGCAGAATCCAGTGGGAGCCGGGCAATCTTGCCGACAGGCCTCCGCAGCTGGCCTTGAGTCGTGTCCAAGTCCACAACTCTGATGACTCCATCCTTCCCAGGTAGCAGACGTGAGATTCTTCCCATCTTCCATTGTAGAGGAGGCAAATTGTCCTCCTTGAGCAGAACCAGTTCTCCAATTTTGGGTGGAGAGGAAGAGGAAAGCCATTTGGAGCGGATTTGAAGGGTATGGAGGTAGGACTTGGTCCAAAGGTTCCAAAAGCGCTGAGAGAGTGATTGAATGAGCTGAAAGCGTTTGAGCGGAGATATTACTCTTTCATCTAGAGTCAGCTCGGGGAGAGCTGTGAGCGGACGGCCAATGAGAAAGTGGCCAGCAGTAAGGGGCTGATAGTCCGTGGGATCGGAAGAAAGTGGACTGATGGGCCGAGAGTTTAACACAGCTTCGATTCTAGTGAGCAGAGTTAAGAATTCCTCGAAAGTGAGGTGTTGCTCACCGATAACACGGTATAGAAGTTGCTTTGTGGATTTAACATTAATCTCATGGATACCTCCCATCCATGGGGCTTTAGGCGGATTGAGTAACCAAGTTATATTTTGAGTTGAGAGTTTATGAGAAATGGCGTCGTTATTGTCATTGAGAAATTGTTGTACCTCTAGTAGATGATTCCTAGCTCCTACATAATTTGTGCCACATTCCGAACGTATCAATACCGGAAGTCCGCGACGTGAGCAGAACCTTTGTAATGTTGCAATAAACGCTTCGGCAGTGAGCGATGAGACTGGTTCTAAGTGAACCGCCTTTGTAGTGAGGCAAACAAATATGCAAAAATATCCCTTAATTAACTTAGCATTACGTAATTGACTTGATTTGAGCAGAAACGGTCCGGCGAAATCTGTTGATAAGTGACTAAATACGGGCTGAGGTATGACTCTATCAGCTGGCAGGTCAGCCATGATAGGTACTTCGGGCTGAGCGCGGCAACGGAAACATCTTATGCATTTAAACGTTCTGTGCCTTATAATGCGGCGGGCAGATAATATCCAAAATTGCTGACGTAAAATAGCATGTAGCGTGTCCGTGCCAGGGTGGCAGTGTATGCGATGATAGTGATCTATTATGAGGTCTACGAGCGGACTAGAACTAGGCAAAATGTATGGGTGTTGAGCATCGTATGTGAGTTCCGAACGAGTGAGTCTACCTCCTACTCTGAGGAGACCGTCCTGCGTAAAAGGCGACAGACGTTGTAGTCGTACTGTGCAGATTCTATCGGTTTGCAGGCGGTGAATATCTTCTGCGAATGCATTCTGCTGTACAGAGCGGATCCAGAAGAGTAATGCTTCTCTACGTTCACTTACAGTTAGAGGGCCCAGTTGTCGCGAGTTTGAATTTAGTTTACAGTTACGAATGAATCGCCTCATGTAGGCAGTGAAACCAGTTAGTTTTTCTAAAGAGCTGAAGCGAGTGAGCAGATCACTATCGACACCGGGTATCGAGAAATTGCATGGTACGTATTTTGGTTTGAGCCCTGGCAAGTCTTGTCGAGTATGAGCTGAAGGCATCTTGGGCCAGGTATCCTCTGGCAATTTGAGCCAAGGAGGAGACCACCATAAATCATGAGCGGAGAGAGCTTGAGCTGATAATCCTCTGCTTGCACAGTCAGCAGGATTTAATTTGGAAGGTACATGACGCCACTTAAGTGTGAGTGAATTTGAGTTAATTTTTGTTACTCTATTTGATTCAAATGTTTGTAAACGATGGGGCGGAGTTTTTATCCATGCAAGCATCATGAGTAGAATGAGCAGAATGTGTAGAGTGAGCCGACTGAGTATAATGAGTATGAGTAACATGAGCAGAGCCAACTTGAGCTACAGGTGAATCGCATGAGTGCTCAACGAGTCCTATGAGTGCAAAATCAAAAATCGTGCCGAAGGCTATGGGCTTCCCCGGGCCCAAAGCAATCTTAGTACCATCCAAAACGTGACCCAAAACGTCTGAGCCTAAAATGAGATCAATGGGCGCAGGAGTATGATAAGCTTGATCCGCCAATGGAATGAGCTGATGAGCTGAGTCTTGTACAACATCTGGTATTTTTTGCAAAGGTAAATAACCTGTAACGTCTTTGAGAATATGAGCGGTAGTAGTAATAGATGGCGTGTCACGGTGTGTGGGCCTAAATGTTATTGTGACCCAACCTTTAGAATTTTGTATGTGCTGATCACCTACACCTGTAATTTTTAATGAACATTGTTTTGGTTGCAAATTAAGATTTCTAGTCATGCGCTGAGTTATGAGCATTATCATGCTACCACAGTCCAATAAAGCCCGAGCTTTGTGATATTCTCCCCATTTATCAGATATATTTAAAACGACTGTGGGAAGTAACACTGGAGTTTTTAATGGGTTTTCTATGTGCTGAGTTGAATTTACTTGGGCTGATTCTACAGAATATTGGGCTGAACTAGATTTAGATATTTTATGAGCTGAATGTGATGCAGGTGTACTATGAGCTGAATGACATTTTAAATTATTGGGTTGATCTTCTAATTCTATGTGCTCCGTGATTGTAGGTAGTCATTGTTTTTTGTTTTGAGATTGATGAGTTGTAGACGGTGCATGATCAGACGATTGGTTGGGGTCTGATGATGATGATTGATGTGCACGCGTATGTTGTGTGTAGGCCGTGTAGGTATGTGGCTTGTCTTGAGCACGCCGGCGGGGCTGTGCACGTAAATGAGGAGGAAGCAAATGCGCTGACGACACCGGAGAATTTGGAGTTCCGTGACGATGAAGCGAGGTGTGGTGATTTGCACTTCCACACTCTTTGCATGAGTTTGTCGAACGACATTCATTTTCAAAATGCGGACCTAGACATTTACGACATCTGTCGTTGGCTTCTATGAAATCCCAACGACCTTGAGTGGGCTGATGATTATATTTCGGACACGCGATAAGTTTGTGTTCTGTATTCCTACAATAGGGGCAGTAGAATCGCTTGCGTTTATCTGTATTCCGGGCTGAGTACTCGCGCCGCTCTGTTCGGGGGGAGGGGGGCCAGTAGCGTTGAGGGTAATGAGGAACTGGGCTGACGTGATAGCTACTTAAAGTGTGAGCCGATGGCGAGCGCTGAGTATTACGAGGATACGCGGGACTAATTGGTCTAAAGCGTGGACTGCGCGGAGAGTTTGCGGGGGGTGTGTGTTGACGAGAGGGCCCAGTTTGTGGTGAGTAGGTAACACCGCGCGTTGCATTAGAATATTCGGTTTCGATACAGCGCGCGTGCTCCTCTAAAAAGGAAATCAAATCACCTAAGGTGGGCAGAGTGTCCGAGATGCCGTATCTTCTTTCGAACAGGGTGCGGAGCTCGCCTCGTAATTTTCTAACTACAATAGACACAAATACGTAATTACTATCCATAGGTAAACGCAGATTATTTAATGCGCTTTGTGCGGAAATGAGCGGAGTTAAAAACGTCGCGCGTATGCTTGATCGAATATGAATATTAGGTAGGCCGAGTATTATATCAACAAACCCATCTATCAGAACACGGCGGTTTTCATACCTACGTGTGAGTATATCGAGCGCGACGCTGTAATTATCATTTGTGATTTTTAAATGCGCAATCATGCTGAGCGCCTCCCCCGATAGGCAAGACAAAAGATAGTGCAGCTTCACTGCATCTGTAAGTGACGTCATGTCGTCTGTAAGACTCCTAAAAATCGTAATAAACGATGGCCAGTCCTCAACGCGTGAGCTGAATTTTGGCAGTTCAATTTTGGGCAGAACGGCAGAAGTGAGCTGACTTGACTCTGAAGTGGAACTTATATTTTCCGCTGCAGTTAAAATATCATAATATTCGGATAGCGCGTTCTCGTAACCGGCTGTATAAAACTTTTCAATTTCTTCTGTAACACTGCCGTCGTCCAAAATTTCGCAGTATAAATTTTCTAATTTTTGTTTCAAATTTTGTAGGTCTTTAAAACGCACATTAAACTCCGTTTTGTTAGACTTTGAGTCACCTTTGTGTAATGCCAATGCGATCTCTCTGAGCCGACTAATAGATTTTATAGTTTGCCTAAATATGGCCGCTTGCGATTTTGTAGGCATGTTTAAAAATATATGCGTGTAACTAAGTTAAATATTTAAAAGTAATGAGCGGAAAATACGCGCGCAATTAATTAAAACGCAGAAAATATATTTTAATAATGTGCCGACAATGTATACAATTTTATCATAAAATGTGTACGAGTTAATTAACAAATGAGCTGACCGATCGCCTGATGCTAATATAGTATTAGTGTATGTTTGATGAGCGGAGATTAATGCGTTAGAAGTCGTCTGTAATATTATATTAATGTCCTGAAGTTTGAATATAAACAAATCTTAGCGGGCGCGTTAGAAACAAAATAACGTAATGAAAACAATGTAAGTAGGCATGAGCAGGCTCAATCTCAACAGCGTGCCGACTTATTCAAAACAGCTGTAACGTAACACCTATAATATATTTGTATAAACACAGAACGTCGATAAGAATTCTTATTTAAAACAGCTGTAACGTAACACCTAATAATATTTTTGTGTAGACACAGAACGTAGATAAGATATGAATTCAATGTGAAGGTCACTATTTATTCTATGAAGAATACCTAATTGAGAATGAATGTAACAGCTGTTGTTTACACGGGCGCCGTGTAGCCTGTACCTATTACCTACAGAATGCACACAAATCAAGTTTTCTGTATCGAAGCGAGCCGACGATGTTAGTATGGGCACTTGGGATGTTATGCAACCCGTAACTATTAAAATAATGCTAAGTTAATTAATATTGTGTTTTAAAATTTGAGAATATGAAGATATAAACGTTATATATAGATAAAATACTTAGTAATGCAACGACGATTCACAATTCTGTTATGAGCCGAACGTAATTCACAATACGCACTAGTTATTACTTATTTTATATGCGAATCAAACATTAAAATATTTCGTAAGTAATTAAGAGCTGAGAAAATTATTATATGAGATATTATTGGCACAAATTATGTATTAGGTACCTAGGGAAGTTCTGGAATGTTCGAGTTCTTTGTTTGACTATGAGCTTATGACAACATACCCACTTTTTTTTTTATTTATTTTTTTGGGTTTTTCCTATGAATTTATGGGCCGAAATATGCACAAAATTATTTAAATAATTAACATATAGGTTAATATCCAAGTACAGAATAGGGGTTTAATGTTAAATGTGCCGAATTGATAATGAGAATGGACTGTAACTTGGTTTTAAAATGGCGGGGCGGCCTGGCCAGAATTAATTGGACAAAATATAAATAATCGAGCTGATTTTATGTGCAGATTTGGGCGGAGTGGAACTGTAGGTGCTGGTTCTAATGAGGCCCAACGCCGGTAATAGGGGGAAGGGCTTCACGAAGGCTCGATGGGCCAAGAAATGTTTAAGCTAGGAACTTACACATACGACTTTGAGCTGAGGGAAGTAGGTATATAGGTTAATGTGAGGGCTGGAGAAATCTGGGACTGACCTTATTGTTGAGCTGGTGGTTCTGTATCTGGGCGGAGGTTTCTTCTCACTACACTACACAGCTGTTGAGCGGATTATCGATAGATTTATCGCGGTTCGCCGGCGAATTTGGTATTATATTAACGAGCACAAATAAATATGTGCACACGCGTTCGCGTTCACTAGGTTTCGGGATGAGCTGAAAATGCATCCAGCGCGGAAGGTGATCTAAATGCAAGTGTTCGTCACTCTTTGACAGCGCCCCTGAGTCGGTCGGCCATACTTCACGTAGTGATGTCCTTTGTGTTTATTCTAAACGTCGCGCTAGGGTTGGCGCGAACAAACTTTAATGGGAATTTCGGGACTACCATGAACATGAATATTTTTATTGACTAAACGATATTCTTTTTGTTTGATAAGGCTTATCTGTTACACGCAGTATATTATATTGTATGCTCAACGATAATTACGCCGTCTGTGCACCGATTTTCAAATTTTTTTTTTATGGTACCAAAAAGTAAGCTTTTATACCAAGGCATACCCTGGATCCAAAAGTACTGAACAGAACTCCTTAGCCCTTAGAGATACATATTTGGGGATTCCGGTGTTGTTTAATGAACTGCAAGCATATGCCATCATACTACTTACAGTAATCATCATCATCACCATCTTCCCAACACAAACACCAACATATTATTATGATGACATAGGTACTCACTACTCATCAGTTTTGTGCTCCTAAAAATAGTGTAAAAATGTAGATAATAAATTTAACTAAAAAGCATGCACAAGAAAGTATGAAATAAAACTCATTTTCTCAATAATTCCCCTTTTAAATTCGGCTAAAATTTTAACTATTTCTCTATTCAATCTTCCTAATTTTGAAGTCGGTCCCAGCAAATTTGAACGTGAGTTCTATTAAATATTATAGGATATTGTTTGGGCTGGTACCGACTTCAAAAGTTATTTCAAGGGTTATTTAGATAGAAGTCAGATTTAATTCATACTTTTTGTGCGTTTTTACTTTGGAAGTCGGATTCAACTTTTTGTTTAAAATTAATGATTTTTACCTTTTTACTCATATTTATTATATTATTATTATCTAAGAATGTTTAAAATAAGCACTCGAATGTATAATTGAATACGCGCCAAGCTTCCATTAGGCATATAAGATGATGGTGATGATTACTATAAGTAACATAATGGCATATGCTTGCAGTTCTTTAAACAATGCCGAAATTTCCAAACGTGTATCTTTAAAGACTGAGGAGTTCTGTTCAGTTATTTTGGATCCAGGATATATCCCTTGGCACAAAAATTAGGTTTTTGGTAGCATATGCTTGATTTACTTCACAAAACTCAAATCCCTATAGTTTTGAGGAGTTCCCTCGATTCCTCATGGATGCCATCAACAGGTCTCCACTTTAGTGACTAAAGGACCAATTTCGAATTCCACAAACGGCTGAGAAGTACCTACTATATCGTCATAATGATTTATGGTGTGAGGATGGTGGTGATGATGATGATTACTGCGATTGACATAGTGGCATAAGCTTGTAGTTCTTTAAGCCACGCCGAAATCCCCAAACTATAAGGAGTCAGGAGTTCTGTTCATTACTTTTGGATCCCGGTATTTTGGATTGTAATTGAGATTATACCCTTTACATCAAAAAAATAATTTTGAAAATCGGTCCACAGGCAGCGGAGTAATCGTTGAACATACAAAAAAATAAATATATATATATATATATACACAGCCGAACGTAGCCGCCTCCTTTTTTGGAAGTCGGTTAAAAATAGAACAGTAACAATAATTAGAAAGCGTTGTCAATGAGCTTAGGCAAGTAACGAGTAGGCACATATTAAGCTGGTGCGTATTATAACTTATTATAACATAGTAAATTACGTCTTAAATTTAGGATGGAAACATGGAACAGAAAACCCAAGACTCAGAAATTCCAAACTCCAAAAAAAGAACTCCAAAGAGGAAAATTACTCGCTTAATTTGTGAGTACCGCGTTTTTCTCTTAAACTTTATTATCAAACTCGGGTTAAAAATAACCTTTACAAAATATTGCGTTAATTACGTCGTGCTACATAAAGGTTCCTGTGCTTTAATTAAATATAATAAGGCATTAGAACCTTTATGATTGAGCACAATTGTTTTAAACCTTCGCTTCCATTAACGTTAAATTAGTCTAATGTTATAATACTAAATGTAATTTAATGTTAGAAATTTAAATTGAATAATATCCCCTCCTTTCCCTATTGTAAATTATAAGCTTTATATAGTATTTTGTAATAAGGCGTACTATTAATTTTTTATATTCTGGGGATCCCCCCACGAGTCACGACCCGACGACCCGTTTCGTTGGTGACTGGCTTAACTCCTTGCGAGCTCCTTCATACTGCGCGTTCGCGTAAAAGTCTTAGGTACAGGAAAAAGGCTCAATAAATATTAAACGAGGCGTTTAGTGTACAAATACCGACGTTTTACACGCCCATCCGACGCATGGATCATCTTCCTCGTCAGACACTCAGGTGATCAGCCTGTATTGTCCTAATCAAACTTGGAAATAACATTTTTTGTTGTTCCAATGTGGGAATCGAACCCACGACCTCCGAGTCAAGAGCGTTGTTTTTGTGTAACGTGTTTACATTATATACATATGCATCATTAATCAATTTTGACATTTGCATTTTGCACTGATGAGTCACAGGTCACAGCAAACTTAACGCGAATATACTGTCTGTTCGCGCCACCACTAGCGCGACGTTTAGAATAAACACAAAGGACATCACTACGTGATGTATGGCCGACCGAAAGGGGCGCTGTCAGAGAGTGACGAACACTTGCATTTAGATCCCCTTCCGCGCCGGATGCATTTTCAGCTCATCCCGAAACCTAGTGAACGCGAACGCGTGTGCGCATATTTATTTGTGCTCGTTAATATAATACCAAATTCGCCGGCGAACCGCGATAAATCTATCGATAATCCGCTCAACAGCTGTGTAGTGTAGTGAGAAGAAACCTCCGCCCAGATACAGAACCACCAGCTCAACAATAAGGTCAGTCCCAGATTTCTCCAGCCCTCACATTAACCTATATACCTACTTCCCTCAGCTCAAAGTCGTATGTGTAAGTTCCTAGCTTACACACTGTCCCACCAAAAACATTATCATGTAAAGTAATGCCAATACTATGACTCGCACTATCAAAAAGCTGTCAGATCTCATGTAAAACCAAGCTTCTGGCTCTACACGCCTTAACTCTACAAGCCTAACTTCACAATCTCTACTTTACCTTAGTCAAGTTATGTGGCCTGGCCATTTCGCTACATTCGCTTGGTGAAAAATTTACTGACTGTTTTTTTGTTATACAATTCTTGTAGGAACATAACCTACTATTCAAATTCTTTATTAAGCACACACATAATAACATACAATAGAATAAAGATGTAATCTACATCACGTCAATCCCAAGTTAAGACTTGTGCTATGGCAATCAGACAACGGATACACATTTAAAAATTGTATACTTTAATATATTATAACAAACACTCTCACACTACACAAACACACTAAAAATAGTTTATAATGTATTATCATTTTTGGGCAACGTGATACGTGCTTCGTTGGGGAGTCTCCCCCGGAAACTTTGATAAACTACACTCGACGGCCATAACGCCTCCACCTCGAGGGTAGACAAAAGTAGTCTCGGCACTCTTACAAAAAAGGAACTGAACTTGACCTTGTGGCGAGACTGTAGACGCTCGACCCTCAAAGAGTAGGTGATTTTTTCACGGATATAACTCACGACGTCCACGGCCTCCATGGACCAGTACAGGCGGGACACGTACAGCTGCGTTGCAGGTACCTCACACCGCAGGCGCAGCTCGGGTACGTAGGGTGCGGTGCCGCGATGGTTGTGGACGGCTGGCTTCTTTCTTCTCTCTACCAGAATGATGCCCTCCTCATCGCACCTCCTGATCTTGTCCTCGACCGGTCGAAGAGATCCAGTCTTGCAGCTCTTCTTGTTCTTGGGGCTCTCCTTAGCCAGGCGGCTCTCCATCGCCCCCTTTGATTTCCGCGGGGTGCGGGGTAAGCGGCAACACTGGCATACTTTTTCTGCTGAGTCGATGGACTTTTCAGCTTCGGCTCGATCGCTAGCAACGAGGGTTGGTTGTTGACCCGTCAAATTCCGCTGACATGACTAACGACTCAAACTGCGCTCCACGACGCGTGTTTATGTAGGCAAACGGATGATCGGGTGACCTACATAGAGAGTTATTACTTGTAATTTGCAATAATTCACTTTGCAAATCACCGATGGTATTTTCCGATGCATCCAATCTACTATGCTAACTATGCTATGCCACATAACTTGACTAAGGTGCAGATATTGTTAAATCAGGCTCGTAGAATTAAGGTTTGTAGAGTCAGAAGCTTGGGTTTACGTGATATCTGATAGCTTTTTGATAGTGCGAGTCATATGGTATCGTATTGGCATCACTTTACATGAAAATATTTTTGGTGGGATTTCACTTCTTTTTGAAAGATGTTATGACAGTATTTTTTTTTCATTTTATTTTATTGTTACTTTGTACAACACGGATTCCTACAACAGTTCAAATCTAGAGTAAAAATTTGCGTAGGCATGTCTCTTACAAATTTTTATCCCCTAGTTTAAGGTCTTGAAGGATAAAAGTTCCGGGTTTGATAATGTTGATGTTGTTTATGTGCTTATACTTACATACCAAATTTCAGCTTTCTATGACATCTGGAAGTACCCTATAATTTTGTTGATCATCAGTGAGTCAATGACGAAATCTGTTTTTAGATATCAATAAAATCTAAAGTATAAGACATATGCAATAAAAACTTGACATGTTCAATAAGTCCGCTGTTGGGGACATATCCATAAAATTTCATTTATCTGCTATAATCTAAACCCAAGTTATGAGGGTTCAAAAAACCAACGAAACGCTTCGAGAAATGGTGGTCTGGTAGTGCGCTTGCGCTTCGCGTAGCTCGTCTTGGCAGGGGCACTGCCGTGCACCCAGAACTCTATAGGATAAAGCTAGCGTGTGCCGCCTTCAGACGGTTCGTTCCGAATCTGCGTAACGATTTAGGTAACCTATCCTAATTACGTTCTGGTCAAGTTAGGGTCAGCTCACACCGAGACGCGATGCGGCGCTGAATTTTTAAGATAGTGATTAAAAATTGTAGTTTATTGACTATACTACACTACACAAAAAGGTACAAGTTTCATTGCAACAGTGGCGCCGTGCTGGGCATCACGGTGCAGCTCGAAATTTTTATGTATTCTTACTTTGGAAGTCGGATTAATTTTTTGCTTAAAAGATTTTTTTTTCCTTTTTAGTCATATTTGTTGTATTATTATTAACACATAAAATAAAATATCGAATGTATGATTGAATACGCGCCAAGCTTTCATTAGGTATTGTATATAATGTAATGATGATGATTACTGTAAGTTATAAGATAATGGCATATGCTTGCAGTTCTTTATACAATGTCGAAATTTCCAAACGCGTATCTTTAAAGACTGAGGAGTTCCGTTCAGTGCTTTTGTGCTTGCAGTTGTAACCGCCTCCTTTTTTTGAAAGTCGGTTAAAAATGGTGCGCCGCGTCGGGTTTCCGGTGTGAGCTGACGCCGCGTGCGATTTTGTACAGATGTTTGTGTTAGTGAATCAGTCCTATTGACTATTGGGGTTTATAATTGCCGGCTCAGGCGCGCTCGGCTAAGTCACTGAATAGTGCTCGCGCGGCGCGGTCATGGCAGAACAGTACGTGCAGTACCTGCGGCGGCTGCTGCTGCTGCTGCGAACCGTCTTCCACCTGGTCTACCTGATCTCCGATGCTGCCATCCTCATCCACACTGTGGTGGTGTTGGTGCAGAAGACCAGTGAGCCGGGCGTCAACGAGCGGTTACTAGACATGCGGGATAACGCTCCTGCTTTTCTTACTAATTGGAATATGGTAAGCTAGCTAACAAACATTTTTACCGCTTCGATGGCGTAGAATGAAATATTGGAAAGATTCTGTCTGTTCCACGGGAATCTTACTTATTTATCTGTAAATAACGGCCAAACGTGATTGAGACGTGACAAAAATTTCATCATTATCGTTTTTTTTTTATTTACTAGGCATATCAACAATACAAACACACACATTTACATTTTACATTAATAACTACTTTATAGTGTTTGCATCTATTACAGACATGCACAACATTATTTTATTTGAAACACAATAATTAATATAGTTATAACACACAGGACTTCTTGCACTATTTCCACTTTAATAAGTATTTTACATTAATTTTAATAAATTACCCGACCGTTTTCGACAAAGTCATCATCAGGTGTAGGTGTGGGATTAATTTTTTTTAAAATTTTGTAAACATTGTGCAAAGGGTTGCCAGCATCATGAATTTTTTCAATTTTGTGCAACGTTATTTAAATTTTTATACCAAATTATTCTATTTTCTACTGTATATCACAAATTAATATGAGTATAAAATTATAACACATTAGATTGATTAATTAATAACTTATTGATTTGTAATGTCATAGAATTATATAATTATATAGAATGGATGTCAGAATAGAAAAATTATGTCAAAAATTCATATAAATTGAATTAATGGTGAAACGTAGAACGTAGTATAAACCTATAAATAATAATTAAATTAAATGTCTTGCAATAATATGGAGCTTGAAAGGCATGTCTGGTCATTTAGTAAGATCCCACATTTTTTGTGTCTGTTAATTTCAAGCGCTTTTTCTGTAATTTTCTTTCTCGCTCTTCTTAAAATTGTGTCAATCAACTCGCTTCTACAGCAATATGTTTAATGGTGTTCAGTTCTGCCCTGAAATCGTTTGCGTCTAGGGGTAAATTCAGTAGCCGGTGTACAAAAGCATGAAACGTAGCGTGTTTATGTTGGTGTGGATGACATGATGATGTTCGCATGGAGAATGTTTTCGCTGTACGTGGGTTTCCTCAATATATTAAATTTATGACGGCCAAGGTTTATATCGACAGTTAAATCTAGAAAGTTCTAAATTTTATTGCCTATTTCCATTGTCATTTGTATTTCGTTATTAAATGTATTTATGTAATTGAATAAGTTATGTAAACCGGTATGTTCATCTTTCCATAGGCATATCACGTCATCAACATATCTATACCAATATACGATATTTTCCTTATATGATGTTTCCAGTATCCTCTTTTCTAAATCATTCATAAAAATGTCTGCACAAAGTGGAGTGGAGGGGCTGCCCATAGCAATTTCCACCTTGAACCTACAGTACCATCAATAACATATCTACAATGAATATAATATTATCATCGAATATAAATCCAAGTTCAATCAAAATAAGTATATGCATTAAATATAGGTTAGTTAGTTAGTTTTTATGGTTTCTGAGTTGATTCGGGATCCATATAGGACATATGTATATTTAAATATTTTTTTCGTCGTATTTAATAAAACGACCATCAATTACGTCTTATTTAATATATTATATTTTGTAATATATTATATTATTTAATACATTACAAAAAATATTTAAAAATATTTTAGAGAGATAATTTTTACAGATTTCTCTTAATTTTCTTTTTTTTATTTATTGCAACGTTTTAAATTTTGGATTGGATTCTAGACCCCATATGCTACTACTATCGTGCTTTATACTATTATAAACATGAAAGTTTGTGAGGATGGATGGCTAGATGGATAGATGTTTGTTACACTTTCACGCAAAAACTACTGAACAGATTTCATTGAAATTTGATACGGTAGTAATTTAGGCTCTGGATTAAAACATAGGCTACTTTTTATCCCGAAAACGTACCTACAGTATTCCCATGGGGTACCCGATACTAAATTTAAGCGGGCGGAGCCGCGGGGAAAAGCTAGTATTCCACAAGTGTCGCAATAAAATATATCTTGGAGTTCTGCCGGGGAATTCAATGGGTGACGATAAGGATTTTGCATTTCTTTCATAAATTTGTGTTATTTCGGTTATTAATGTGTAATATTGGTAGAATATTAACCATTAAATATTCGTTAACGTGCACAAGTGTGGGCAAGTGGTACAACTTCTAAAAACGTGCTATTATGTGTTTCCCGCCAAAACTCCCTAGTATCTTTCAGTAAAGCTTCTACCACTTTACTGAATCGACTGACATGACTCATGGACTGCACTGATTATTTATTTGTACTTTGACTAAACTTTAGACTTGACGATTTAGAAATACGGTGTTGAAAATTTTAACGAAAGTTCTATTTCCCGCCTTTTTAACTTGACACTGGCAAATGGTTATAAGCCGATGCCATATATAAATAAAAAAAAAAAAACATATCTTTCTATACATCTATATATCGTCTATCTATCTATATTTCTATATCTTCTATCTATCTATATATACAGATAAATAAAATTGGAGTTTCTGTTTGTAATTTAAAATTAACAGCTTTAAATTAAAAGCATTAATATTATAAATGTGAATTTTTGTGAGAGTGGATGGATGTTTGTTAGTCTTTCACGCAAAAACTACTCAACGGATTTTGATTAAATTTGGTATGGTAGTAGTTTAGGCTCTGGATTAAAACATAGGCTACTTTTTATCCCGGAAAAGTAAAGTATTTCCGCGGGACACCCGATAGTATATTTACGCGGGCGGAGCCGCGGGAAACAGCTAGTAAAATATAAATTTTTAAAATGTTTTGTCTGTGCGTCTGTCTTTCTGACTGTCTGTCTCTCTGTCTGTCTCCTTGTTCCGGCTAATCTCTGAAACTGCTGGATCGATTTTCACGGGTTTCACTGGCAGATAGCTGATGTCATAAGGTCTAACATAGGTCTAAGGTCTACTTTTATTTTAGAGTTCCGTTCAAAAAAATGGGGTTCCGTTTCCGTTAGTTCTATGCAAACGAAGTTGCGGGCATCAGCTGGTATTATAATAAAATCGTAACTGGTCGCTGTCTGTAATTTCTTAATTCTGTAATTCTGTGTCATTGAAAATTTATGACAAAAACTATTAAGGCTTTACGAACGACATAGAACCCAAAACAATTAATTTTAGAATTTTTGTCTGTTTGTCTGTACGTTTGTACGCGCTAATCTCAGAATCTACTGAACGGATTTTGATAAAATTTTGTATGGTAGTTTAGACTCTGGATAAACACATAGGCTACTTTTTATTGCAGAAAAATGTACGGTTCCCACAATATTTGTTTTTGCGCGTACGAAGTCAACGGCTAAACCGATTTTGGTTACTCCTCTCCACTTAAAATTTAAATAACCGACTTCCAAAAACGGAGGCGGTTATACATCCGGCTGTTTATAACCTTATTTGTATGTTCAAGGATTACTCCGCCGCCTGTGGATCTATTTTCAAAATTATGGTTTCGCTGTAAAGGGTCCCCAATTGGTATTTTGACACCAAAGTGGTGACCTGATGATGGGATCCATGAGAAATCGAGGGAACTCCTCAAAATTTGTATGGACACATATAGTGATTTTGACTTTTTCTTAAGTAGTCCAGGCATATGCTATCAAAAATAAAGATTTTGCACCAAGGTATACCCTGGATCCAAAAGTACTAAACAGAACTCTCGAGTCGTTATAGATACATGTTTGGGGTTTTCGGCGTTGTTTGAAGAACTGAAAGCATATGCCACTATGTCAATTAAAGTAATCATCATCATCATCACCGCCTTCATACACCATCACATGATGATAATAATATGTAATTCTCATAGTCTTTTACACCTACGTGTATATCTTTGAACATTAGGTACTCTGCCGTTTGTCAAGCATTTAAAAAATTCTTTTGTGGATGTAAAGAATATAATTGGAAATTGGTCCCTTAGTCACGTAGGTGGAGAGCTGATGATGGCATTTATGAGAAATCGAGAGAACTTCACAAAATTATCCACCTAGATCCAAAAGCACTGAACAGAACTAACTCCTCAGTCTTTAAAGATACACGTTTAGAAATTTCGGCATCGTTTAAAGAACTGCAAGTATTTGTCTGTTACAGTAATCATCATCATCACCACGATCTTCTTACGATACACCAACATATTATTATGGTGACATAGGTACTCCTCATAGTTTAGTACACCGATATCAATGTATTTGAAATTTTGCTATTGCCAAAATTATATTCGTGATTCCATTTTGGACTTATTTTCTATTGTGGTTATTTCAATCATTTGTTGACGATTTTTAAGGTAACTTTCGATCCAGTTTAAAGCTATTCCTCTTATTCCGTATCTTTCAAGTTTATGAAGTAATAATTTATGATTTACACAATCAAATACTTTGCTCATATCCAGGAATATAGGCCTCCCTTTGACGAGACTTTTAGATATATGTTGAATGAGATTAACAGACAAGGACTGTCGAACAATTTTTTCTAAAACAGAATTGTGGAGTACTAAAAAGACCATGAAACCAAATAAATGCCTGAATCTTATCGACCATAACTTTTTCAATAATCTTTGACATTATTGGTATGATACAGATTTCCTAATTGATCAGTAGGACCTTTTTTATGTAAAGATTTACTACAGTAATTTTAACGCGGAAGGAAAATGCCCTCGGCTCAGTGATAAATTTATAATATGTGCTAATGATACGGATATTTCTTTGGCATATTTTTTAATAGCTTTTTTACATATGTCATCGTATCCTGCGTGCGTATTTTTTTATTCCTTAATTTTTTAAAGTATGTCATTTTCGGACAACGGTGTCAAGTAGATAGATTTATGGAAATTGGGCATATCATTAAATGAATTCAAGTTATTTATTATGTCAATTTTATTTAATTAAGATATGACATTAAAAAATGTATTAAATTCATCACAAATTGTAGAGAATTGTACATTTTAGTATTATTTATGTTTATTTCATATTTTCCTTATTCTGGCAGTTATATTTTATTAAGTCTCATGTTGTTCTACAGGTATTCTTTGATTTTTGTATTAATCGTGTGTTGATATGTTTTTGTGCGGCTAGGATACATTTTGTAAGAATTTGAGAATAACATTTATAATGATCTTTTTCAAGGTTCGATTAGAAGAATCAAGTCTGTACCTTAACTATAGGTGCCGTTTATTGATGCAGCATATTTTTATGCCTTTAGTAAGTCAGGTATTTTTTATTGATTTGATAACTTTTTTCACATTTATAATAGGGAAACATAACTATTGACTATTGTGCTTTAATAACAAACATGACTATTGTGCTTTAATACTACTAGAGTCAATATTTATATGGTGAAGACCTTGCAAACTAGTCACTGTAGAGAGTGCTACATAATCCTGCCCACAAGAGAACGTAGATGACCCAATAAATTATTTGATCTGTTAAGTAAAATTTGCCAATACAGGTAATGATAAAACGGTAGCGCGATTCAGCATAATATTATATCGATAATTGTATATATATATATATATATATATATATATATATACAATTATCGATATAATATTATGCTGAATTAATTTAACATATATTAACATATATTATTAATTAACATATATATAATATTGACTCTAGTAGTATTAAAGCACAATAGTCAGCTATATTCGAAGAGCCAAGAATCGCCCTGTTCTTATTATAAATAGGAATCCAACAAAAAAAAAAGGCAATGATAAGAAAGTGGCCAGTAAAAAGGCCCCTCTGTTTTGCAAAAAATATACTAGGGTATAAAAGGGAAAGAAAATAAAAATAATATCATAACAACTTACAAAAAGAAGTGAAATTCCACCAAAAAGATTCTCATGTGAAGTGATACACGTCAAGGCTTGTAGAGTTATCTACAAGCCTAAATTCACAAACTCTACACCTTAGTCAAGTTATGTGACTTTGCCGTTTTGTTCCTACAAGAATAGTATAATATAAAAACAGTCAGTAAATTTTTCACCTTACGCCCAAGCGAATGTAACGAAATGGCCAGGTCACATAACTTGACTAAGGTGTAGAGTTTGTGAAGTTAGGCTTGTAGAGTTAAGACGTGTAGAGTTAGAAGCTTGGTTTTACATGAGATCTGATAACTTTTTGACAGTGTGATCTTGGCATCACCTTACATGAAAATGTTTTTGGTGGGATACACAATACACTACCTAGGACCTAGGTAATTATTTTGGGTTCTAGAACCACATAATTACTAGCTATTTGTGGTACTATGGTCCTATGCCTCTTCCCACACATACATAAATAATGTTCACCGTTTAATGTGTTTTAAGTAGGAATAATAATTTGAATTAAAAAATGAACTACAAGTTTAAACTGCTGCATTATTACAAGTTAGATTAGTAGATTATGTCACTCGTACGGTTCATCTTACGTAGTAACTATTTATAAATCTGTGGTATATATATATACGTACAACTGAATTGTTAGACCACAGTCTCGGCATACCATTTTTCGACTACCACGAGAATAAAGAAATAAGAAAATAAAAAAATTATTTTATAGAACAAAAACACAGAACAACATACTTAAAACACATGAAATTGCACCAAATTGGTGCCCACTAGGGTATGTTATTATTCGACAAGTTTTACTATTCGAATAATACGAATATTAGTAATAAACTATAAATAAAAGTAATATAATTTAGTAATATGACCTGAATACTTAATAGCCTTTTGAAAATAAAAAAGAGCTCCGTGGCCTAGTGGGTAGACCGTTTGATTCGGACTCTAGGGAGTGCAGGTTCGATTCCCAAGTTGTGGCGTGTACCAATGAGACTTTTTCAGATCTCAAGTACATTATACGGATGCTCCAACGGTGAAGGAAAACATCGTGAGGAAACCAGCACATGGTTGGCCCCAGACGTATTGACTAGTCATTCCTCTGGACTAGGCTGACTGTGTTGTGCGAATGCCGTGTGTGCCTGGGCAAAACCATACGACATTCAAAAAGCAACTGTCCCAGGCACTACAGTATTTCAAGAGTGGTTACTTCGCTCGGAGAATATACTTAATAAATCATCCAATAATGGATGAAAAGGCCTAAGATTTTAATTAATAATGTTAATACAAATATACTGGCCCGCAAAAGTAATTAAAAAAAAATGCAATAAGTTTTAAAAAGTATTAACACACGTCGGTACGGATTTGATCCGGAGCAGACCACGGGTTTGTTTGCCTAAAATTAGGGAAAAAATCCTCTAGGCCCTAGGGGAAAGGATTTTTCAGAGTCATTTTTAGAGGTCTTTGATCGATATAACATCGACAAGCGATTTGAAAAGTCAACCTCTAGAAAAAAAATAAACTTTTGAAACTAAATTTTAATGTATAAACGACAATAATATTACAGAACACATTTTTTTTTATTATTTATTTATCAGTTTATGGGAATATGGTGGCAAGCACCAAAGGGGTCACCAATGTGGGAAAAGTGGATGCCCTAAAAGGAGATCTCCGACCGAGCGAGGTGCTATGCTCGGTCAGGCCGAAGCCCACTTGTATGAATTTCAGATATCGTATATATAGTGCCGATCTTTGAAAACTTCGATAGCGCGATTCAGGATTGTGGCGCTTATTGTTCCGCCACAAGTTTATTTAAGTTTGGGGAGAAATATTTTTGAAAGTTGGAACACTGCACAAAAATGGGAATGCACTGTAAATAGTACTCTGTTCTAATACAACATATAACTGAAAATCAAACACACGAGTGTCTTGCTGTCTACACGAGTGTCGTGGTCCGCTCCAGACTAAATCGGTACGCGTGTAAGCAACATAAGTAAACAAGATAAACTATCGAAATAAAAAGCATTCGCAAAAGAGTTTAAATGTTGTGTCAAAAAAAATTCATAGTCGGTTACATTTAAAAAAAAAATGGATGAAAAATCTTAAAATCAATTACGTGCGAGTATGGCCGACAGCGCCGTGGGAAAGTGACGTAAGGACTTGCCAATAATTACATCTCTCACGCGCAGGACGTTTTTCAACGCATCCCGAATTCTTAGTAACCGCGAACGCGTGTGCGTGTGTTTATTTGTGCCCGTCAATACTAAACCAAATTCGCTGGCGAATCGCGATAAACCTATCGATAATCCGCTCAACAGCTGTGTAGTGTAGTGAGAAGAAACCTCCGCCCAGATCCAGAACAACCATCTCAGCACAAAAGTCAGTCCCAGTTGTCTCCAGCCCTCACGTGAACCTATGTACCTACCTACCTCAGCTCAAGGTCGCGTATGTGAGCCTTCGTGAAGCCCTTCTCCCTATTTCCGGCGCGCGGCGTTGGGCCCACTTAGAACCAGCTCCTACAGTTCCACTCCGCTCAATTCTGCACATAAAATCAGCGCGATATTTTGTCCAATCAATTCTACGTACATACACTGAATTTTTATTAGCATAAGACGATCGGCCTTTCATTTGTACTTGTACAAAACTTGTACACATTTTATCATTAAATTGTATACATTGTCGGCCACTTATTTATATAAAATTTCTGCACTTAAGTTTAATTTTGCGCGTATAAATATGTGTGTAACTTATTACACACATATTTTTTAAACATGCCTGCAAATCGCAAGCGGCAATATTCAGGCAAACTATAAAATCTATAGATCGGCTCAGAGAGATCGCTTTGGCATTACACAAAGGGGACTCAAAATTCAACAAAACAGAACTTAATGCGCGTTTTATGGACTTACAAAATTTGAAACGAAAATTAGAAGACTTATATTGCGAAATTTTACACAGCCAGTTACGAAAACGCGCTATCCGAATGTGTGTACTCGTATCCCCCTCGCACCCAAACATAACTTTAAAGTTGAAGAGTGTGTACAGTTAGAAGGGAGAATTGTTGCTTTTGAAATTGGAATTATTGTATTTGTTTTTCTTGATATCGTGAGATGTAAAAATATAACAGATAACTTATATTTCATTTTAAACCATCTTAACACGATTTGTGAACATTATTTATATTAAACTGGTATTAAGGAATAAATTAAGGATTATCTTAATACTGGCAATACTTTAAATTGATAGTTACAAACATTAGAAAATATTAAAAAAGTTGGAAAAGTTAGCCATGAAAATTGTGAAATAAATTTATTATTACTAGTAACACTTTCACAATTCACAACAGGGCAACAAGATGACGACATAATATGATTTTATTTTAAAATGTTATAAATATTTGTCTTAATACAAGTCAAATTGTTCGGACATAAGTCCGAAGCTTTTTTAATTATTTTCCGATGAGTTGTGATACCCAATAACCACACAAACCGTCATTATGTTTTAAATAGTCGGAGTACATCTCTGCATTAGCGCTTGACCTTGACAACTGACGGGTCGTTCGAACAAACTGAGCCGATTTGGCTCAGTATGATTTACTTCACTTTTCATGCGCGTACCCGGTTTCTAGGCGTTTTAATCTAAGGTTGGGCCAGAACGGATTTCGAGCACATACACGGAAAATTGCCGCGAGCTTCGGTCGTGTTTTTAGGGTTCCGTAATACTATAGAACCCTTATAATTTCACTCTGCCCGTCCGTCTGTCTGTGTGTACGCCGCTCTCCTAGCTTCTGTAATATCTTTATAACAATAGCTTTTGTAGTAATTCAAAGAAAACCTATTGCGCGTTGATAGTTACGGAACCCTCCTTAGACATGTCGTGAGATGCTCTTCGTCAGAAATCATTTCTCTTTGTTTTATAGTAATAGTCTTTAGGTTTTATCAACCATAGTGGTTCTAAAGTTTTAAATACTTCAATGAACTTTAGTAAATTTCTTTAGACCACGTGCCATTTTTAGGCTTCCGTACCCAAAGGGTTTTTACCCTTGGGACCCCATTACTGAGACTTTGCTGTTCGTCCGTCTGTCGCCGTAACCTTCCTATATAGCTCGACAGTTGAAATTTTCACAAATGATGTAGGTATTTTTCTATTGCCATTATACTCGTATCGAGCCTCAATTTTTATTTTATTCTGTTTTTAGTATTTGTTGTTATAACGGCAATAGAAATACCTACATGATTTGTGAATGTGAATGTATCACGGTATAAGAAGGTTAAGATACAGCCTGGCGACAGACGGACGAACAGCAAAGTCTAAGGAGGGTTCTGTAACTATCAACGCGCAATAGGTTTTCGTTGAATTACTTCAAATGTTATTGTCATGAAGTTATTACAGAAGCTAGAAGAGCGGCGGACAGACTGACAGACGGGCAGAGCTAAATTATAAGGGTTCCTTAAGTATTACGGAACCCTAAAAACACGACCGAAGCTTGCGGCAATTTTCCGTCTGGGCGAATCCGTTCAGGCCGAACCTTAGATTAAAACGCCTAGAAACCGGGCACGCGCATGAAAAGTGAAGCAAATCATACTGAGCCATATCGGCTCAGTTTGTTCGAACGACCCGTCAGTTTTCAAGGTCAAGCGCTAGTGCATACATCTCCGACTATTAAAAACATTATGACGGTATGTGTCGTTATTGGGTGTCACAATGCATCGGAAAATAATTAAAAAAGCTTCGGAAATAACATTTCATATTATGTAAGTATGAAATGTTAGGTCCGAACAATAAATGTAAATAGCACCTCGTATACTCTGCCCACCTTAGGAAATTTGATTTCTTTTTTAGAGGAGCACGCGCGCTGTATCGATACCGAGTGTTCTAATGCAGCGTGAGGTGTAACCTACTCACCACAGGCCATCTCGTCAGCACTCACTCCCCGCACACTCTCCGCGCAGTCCACGCCTTAGACCAATTTGTCCCGCGTATCCTCGTAATACTCAGCGCTCTCCATCGGCTCACACTTGACGTGGTTATTACCTCAGCCCAGTTCCTCATAGCCCTCAACGCTACTGGCCCCCCTCCTCCGAGCAGAACGGCGCGAATACTCAGCTCGGAATCTAAATAAACAAAGTCGAGTCTACTGTCCCTACTGTAGGACGACAGAACACAAACATATCGCGTGTCCGAAATATAATCATCAGCCCACTCAAGGTCGTTGGGACTTCATAGAAGCCGACGACAGATGTCGTTCGTCGTTCGATGTCGTTTACTTCCTCCTCATTTACGCACATAACCCAGCCGATGTACTCAAGAAAAACCCCATACCTACACAGCTTACACACACCATACGCGTGCCCATCAATCATAATCATGATCAGACTCCAACCAATCGTCTGATCATATACCGTTTACAACTCATCAATCTCGAAACAAAAACAATCACGGAGCACATAGAATTAAAAGATCAATACCCAATAATTTAAAATCTCATTCAGCTCATAATATACCTACATCTCATTCGGCTCATAAAATACCTACATCTAGTTCAGCCCATCACTCTGGCTAAGTAAATTCAACTCAGAATATAGAAAACCCATTAAAAACTCCAGTGTTACTTTCCACAGTGGTACCAATCTGGTAAATGTGGTAAATATCACAAAGCTTGGGCTGTATTGGACTGTGGTAGCATGATAACACTCACAGCTCAGCGCATGACTAGAAATCTTAATTTGCAACCAAAACAATGTTCATTAAAAATTACAGGTGTAGGTGATCAGCACATACAAAATTCTAAAGGTTGGGTCACAATAACATTTCGGCCCACACACCGTGACACGCTATGTATTACTACTACCGCTCATATTCTCAAAGACGTAACAGGTTGTTTACCTATGCAAAAATACCAGATATTATACAACACTCAGCTCATCAGCTCATTCCCTTCCTGGATCAACATTATCATACTCCTGCGCCCATTGATCTCATTTTGAAATCAATTTTGAGATCAGACGTTTTGGGTCACGTTTTGGACGGTACTAAGTTCACTTTGGGCCCTTTGTCAAACCTGGGAAGATTCTGGGAATCAGAAGAACCCCAGCCTCGTTCTGCTCATTCAAACCCGCTACATGAACAATGTGAAATGTGTTCACATTCAGCTCAACCACCACTCGTGACGATTCAGGCCGTTACATGGTGACTCTTCCCTTCTTATCGGATGCTCCCTGCCCAGGTGTTGGGTAGTACTCATGCTGTTGCTCGACGTAGATTTCTCAATTTAGAAAAACGGTTACAATCCGATCACACACTGCTCTATAAATATATAGACTTCACGAACGAATACATAAAATTAGGTCATATGACACCGTGTCATTCTTCCACATTTACTCGTAAACCTAATGAGGTTTATGAGTAAATGTGGTATAATAATGATCATATTCCTTATCATGGCGTGTTCAAGTCAGGTACTGACAAACTCCGCACAGTATTTGATTGCAGTTGTAAATCATTCAATGGAGTCAGTTTAAATGATTGCCTGCGCACGCAGGTCCAGCACTTCAACGAGACATTGTAGATATTATTGTCATTACGCGCACATAGTTCAGCACCGCCATAAAAATGATGTTTAGAGATATTCTTTAAGACCAGGCCAAAGACACTTTCAGCTCATACTCTGGGTATCGTCTCCAGATCGACCTCTGCTCACATATTCACTCAACATTGTTACATACGTGTTGCGTTCGAGTCCTTACCATGTTATCCGCACATTATTACCATTAGCTAATCATGAAGGTCATTGCTACCCTCTAGCTGCCCAAATTTTGCTCAAAATTTGTTTTCGTGGACCATGTACACGTACTTTGCGGCCATGACATCATATAATAATCATCAGCACTCCAAATCCAGCTCATTGATTTGTTATCACTCGGTGGATTCAAACTTAGTAAATCGACATTAAATACACCTCAGGCCTTGCAAAGATTTCCAGACGATCAATGCGAAATGCCTAAAGACATTGCATCAGCGTAGAGTTTCCATCGGTCAAGGTTTTAGGTATTAGATGGATTCCCCAGTCTTATGAATTTACATATCATATATCATTACCACCGGTTAACTATGTTACAAAACCACCATGTTACCATGTTAAAAGTTAAATTCTTAGCACAGTAGCTTCTCTCTACGACCCAAACGGTTGGGTTACACACAAAAATACGTCTTCAAAGGTGTAACACTGTTGGTAGGGAGCGTTCAAATTAAAGACCAGTCTTCCAAGTTAATATATATATAATATGCAAATAGGTTAGGGCCGTGAGGTCTCGTTCACAAAATAGCCTGTTGTACCTTTTAAAAATCGGCTTTACTATCCTGCAAACTGATGCTTACAGAGGCAGGTTTCCTATGTCCTATGTGTAGCCAGGCAGGTAGGTAGGTAGGACCGATATGGTCCAGGTAGTCGGACGGGTAGTAGGCAGATCAGGGATTTACAATCCTGTTGTAGTAAAATAACGCCGATATTTTATCTACCGTAGCGCAGAACCCTGGAATCAGCAACCAGACATTTTGGAATGTGTCCAATTTCCAGTTTGACTGCGACATCACGGTTGCGAATTGATGGTACGTAGCGAGAAAGAAAAGCGCAATTAATGCAAAACTAGCAATCAGTGATGAGGCAGTCATACAGAATAAGCAGTGAAACAATTTAAAAAAACAGAGAAGAAATAATTAAATCGTTACAGTTGAGCGTGAAAGATAAAATTAATAGGTAGATTTACATTGTCCGTTCAAATATAATAATAGTATTTCTAAGTAAGTTTAAATAGAATAAAAGAAATATCTGTCATACGCAACGGAATAATCCAATTACAATATACATAATAGGCAATTGAGGGAAATATGAAATCGGTCAACGCCATAATTTTTGACCGTTACAAGATTAACTTGATAATTTGAAATATAGGTTATCAAATCAGTGTAATTACTATAAAATCAAGAAAACCAACAATCAGTTTTACGTGTCCACTACATACATGCATGAGAAATTATAGATAACATGATTTAAATACAATTTGATGAACAATGACTAGGCATTTTAAAGTCTAACAAAGATATTAAAAAGATATGCAACACTCACCCAATCGGGGATAAAATACACTTTAAATGTTTAGGTAATATTAGGTATTTCAAATATAAATTAATAATTTAATAATAATTAATAATAATTAATTAAATAAATTAATTATTATTAATTAATTAATTAATTAATAATAATTATTAATTAATTAATAATTATTATTAATTAATTAATTAATAATAATTATTAATTAATTAATAATTATTATTAATTAATTAATTAATAATAATTATTAATTAATTAATAATAATATTATTAATTAATTAATAATAATTATTAATTAATTCATAAAGTGAAAAATATTTATTTTGTGTTAAATTTTCAATTACACAGCGCTTATTCCATCAGTTAATATACCTACTTTATTAGGTATATATAATATATTAGGTAGTATCATTTATAATTATTGCAAAAATATTAGATTGCTTAATATTATATACGACACATTTATATACAAAACCTACAATTGCCACAAATAGAGTACTTCCTTATCTGTAAAATGATTATAAAAAAATATTATATTTAGAATGACAAAAACAAATTTCCAGAACCCAATGTCATCTTAAAATGACAACAAATTAATTAAAAACTATTCAAACAAATATTTAGAATAAGTCTTCTCAAAAAGATTAGGTTCGTGTTTTTTTTACATGATTCTTAATGAGTGGCATCAATGTTTTATTGCGCAAAACATTTCTAAGGAAATGTCAGTTCACACTCGGCCGCTGTCAAACAACATATTTTAGGAGTCTGTTGTCAATCGGGCAAAGTCACATTTTTTTATAACCTCTGGTATCTTTCACGATTATCCAAATCAACATAATTCTCTTTTCGCGAGACCTCCACTACAAGTCCTCTTCTCTTATTTCCTGCTTCTCCTGCTTAGAGATTTGCGTGTAGTCCAAACACTGGCGGTAGTACTGCGCGTCGGCCGAGCCGTGGATGAGCCGGTTCAGAGGGAACTGCAGCCGGTAGGCCAGGTACGGAGAGAGCCACAGGTACAGCTGGAACAGGATCATATTCCACCAGGACATCACACCGAAGATCTGGTACAGCCAGTGTCCAGTCGCCAGGTGCAGTATGTAAATCCTGGGAATTACGTTACATTTTTTTTATGAAAAATGTATGGCGGTCACGGTTGGTGACGTCACACGCCGGTATTACAATCTTTTCCTTATTTATTTTTAAAAATGTACAAAATAGATTTTAGATTGTTTATTATTAAGTTGTCTAACATTGAAACGACGAAAATATGGAAACATCCGGGAAACAAACAACTTAGCCGTCGAAAGATAAGCCATTGCTCGCAAAATTAGTTAGCACGCAGTGGGTGAACCACCAGGGCAGGGCATCGTCGATAAATAACTTACATGACAGAGTACACTATAGACGAGGTCCAGTACAGCGCCACCTCGTACTTCCTGCTGGTGGGGTAGGGCCGCGCCTGCAGCAGCGTCTCCAGAGCAACCATGATGGCGATGTTGGTGTGCACGCAGTGGAAAAACCACCAGGGCAGGGCATCATCGATAAATAACTTACATGACAGAGTATACTATAGACACGGTCCAGTACAGCGCCTCCTCGTACTTCCTGCTGGTGGGGTAGGGCCGCGCCTGCAGCAGCGTCTCCAGAGCAACCATGATGGCGATGTTGGTGTGCACGCAGTGGTTGAACCACCATGGCAGTGCCTGGTCGAATTCGCGCGGGAACACCAGCTCGCGGTTGATCCAGTAAATCAGCCAGAAGATGTGCACCACGAACTGCACACAAACAAACGTGATCATAAGGGGCTTTATATACGGTCCGGTTTTCCTTCAGTTCGGCTTGAACGGATGCAAAATCGTATCATCTGTGTGCAATTTTGAAATCGCATCATTCGGCCGGATGGACTGAAGCGAATCATTCCAGTGTTGCCTGCTATGTTTTTGCGAAACTACTAAACTCGCGTCGATTTCTAATAAAAACTACTAAAAGAATACTGAAAACTATCAAAAAAGCTACTCAACTTTGGAATCCCTAAAGCTCCCAAAAAACCACTGCATTTTAAATTTTTATATATAATTTTATATTGAAATATTAAAATTTTATGCTTAAATTAAAATATACTAGGAAATATTACATATATAATATTAAACGGGTAGTTTTAAGCAAATTACGGTTAATGCTACGATGTATTATTATGATAAGGTGTCAATTTTTTTATTATTTTTTTTGGCCCGACCTAGCATATTTTGCATATGATTGATTATTGTCTGGCTCTTTCCTACTAAAACACTACTAACAACGAAATTCCTACAAAGGAGGGAATAAAATACTTAATTTAGCAGTAAAACTTTGTAAAATAACTAAGTTGGCAACATTAATTCGGGACTGAACGGATGAACTGAACGGTCCATACGTGACAAATCACTTCAGTTTTCGCCAGAGCCGCGGCCGTGCGGGCGTGTGTCGTGTAGAAGCGTAGTGAGTTTACAATTAATAAACACGACCGTAGCTCGCGGTAAACCAGAACGAACTGATGCTATTTTCCGTGTATGTGCTCGAATTCGTTTAGGCCGAACTGACGATAGTTCTAACTGAAACGATCGTGGGGACCTTTAGACTTTTGACCCTATAAACCAAGAATGTGTGACCGGTAATCACCGCACAAACAAGTAAATTCCGATTTACTTTAATTTCACTGTCATTAAATAAGGAACCGTCTTTACTAAACTGGCAAATAAAGAAAGATGAAGTGAATAAAACTCTAAAATCTGTAGGTATAAAGGCATATAGCTCAATCTAGGTATAGCTAGAATATTTTTAGATTATTTTTGTTAATAAGCGGGTTATGACGACCTCTGTGGCTCAGTTGTTGAGCGTGTCAGTACTCAAGCCGGAGGCCGCGGGTTTGAATCCCGCCAATCGAACAAAAACAGTTTTGTATGTTCCTGGGTCCATGACCCAGTGTATAATTATATGTGTTAATATAGTTATATATATATATAAATATAGTTACATATGCCATATGTGTATAATTTAGTTAAAATCTTAAATATGTGTATGGTATAAAAGTCCTACTTATGTATTATAAATGTGAAAGTTTGTGAGGAGGGATGGATGGATGTATGGATAGATGGATGTTTGTTACTCTTTCACGCAAAAACTACTGAACGGATTTCGATGAAATTTGGTACGGTAGTAGTTTAGGCTCTGGATTTTAGTCCAGACTAGTTTTCCCGTGGGATGTGGGTTGCTATGTTTACGCGGGCGGAGCCGCGGGAAAAATATAGTATTAAATATATTTCCGTTGTCTCGTACCCGTAACAAAAATTCGAGAACTTACCACGGGGTCTGATTGACGTGGTGTGGAAGCATCCATATATATTATTATTATAATATAGGTTAAAGAGTATAATATAGATCAATTTATCGAATAAAATACTAGAATTTATATTTTGTAAGCGTTTCTGTTTTCGGCGGTGAAAGTTTAAATTGCAAATGAAAATTCTGTACTTACTAGTTGAAATTAGTAATTAATTAATAATTATCAGAGTTTAGTAGAGTTAAGTTCTAATATTGTACGTACTGTATGAAGTTTGGCACAAATAAATAAATATAAAATGTTTCGTTGTCATCAATGGTAAAGTGATAGTACAGCTTGTAGGTAACCTTGCACTGGTGTAGTTCAGATGAGATACCAGCGCTCTCCGATTGCGTTGAACTACCGAGGGGTTTTTAGTGGGTAGAGTAAAAATCCCCAAGAGAGTTCAGGATGATCTTATGAAGACTTTCCCCTCGTAAAAAAACAACCTGTATGTAACCTGTCTCATTTACCCCCAACCAACCCTTACCACAGCATAAGGCACGACGAGGGCGCAGTAGATCACATCGCGGACGAACTTGACCAGCTTGCCGAGCCGCGATCCCCCGCGCCCGCCCCACTCCAGCCCGTCCGCCCACACCGCCAGCAACAGGAACGTCATCTGGAACGCCTGAAAAACAGGTGCTAGGGTGAGCCGCTAGTCCAGTTAAATAATCTACCAGAATGTTCTGTTGTTTCCATAAGGGTTAAAGGTAGAAACGAGGTAGAGAACGACTGGAAATAGTGCTCAGACAACTACCGGTCCAAGTTCGTGGTCCGGAGGTCGTGGGTTCAATCAACAAAAATGTTGTTTTTAAGTCTGTTTATGATAATACAGGCTTGAGGCTCATCACCTGATCGTTTGACAAGAGCGATGATCCCTGCGTGGGATGGGCATGTAAAAAGTCGGTCCTGCCGCCTGCGCCTGATCTCTCGCCAGTCGTGTCGGTCATACCGTTATCCGTCCCACTGCGTTAGGAGGGTAAAGGAAGAGAGAGTGTATTTGTGTATTACGCACACACTTAGGCACTATAAAATAACTTCTGAGTAGCTCTGGTTTCAACGAAATCGGCCATCGCCACCGAAATCAGTGGTAATAATAACTTATTACTAGCGTTATCACATGAGATTTAGAATTTTTTTAAACGTATTTTGTTTCGATTTTTTATGCTAATTTGCATAATATAATTAGGATTTAAAATTATAAATTTCGCTCAATTTCCTAAAAAAATTTAATTGATCAATTACCACAATTTATACAAGCACTAGTCTTAAGAGTGTGATGATTGGGTAACGTTACTATAAATTTAATTGATCAATTACCACAATTTATACAAGCACTAGTCTTAAGAGTGTGATGATTGGGTAACGTTACTATAAATTTAATTGATCAATTACCACAATTTATACAAGCACTAGTCTTAAGAGTGTGATGATTGGGTAACGTTACTATAAATTTAATTGATCAATTACCACAATTTATACAAGCACTAGTCTTAAGAGTGTGATGATTGGGTAACGTTACTATAAATTTAATTGATCAATTACCACAATTTATACAAGCACTAGTCTTAAGAGTGTGATGATTGGGTAACGTTACTATAAATTTAATTGATCAATTACCACAATTTATACAAGCACTAGTCTTAAGAGTGTGATGATTGGGTAACGTTACTATAAATTTCATAAGCAAATTGATAAATTAATAATAATAAATGATAATATATACAAATAATAGTTATTATGAGTGAATGCGGTATCTGTGTAAACTTTCCTAAAATAAAAATAAAAATCATATACCTATTAACTTTGTCTTGTTAAACACGTAAACGCTGTTCTGTTACAACCATGTAATTAGTTTGTAACTAACCCCAGCACCTAACGCACACACTACATGCACATACATAGGCAGCCTAGTAGTTTCGTAATGATCCCAACACTTCGGGTCGTAGCTAGGGTGCATGTACACACTCACACGCACACACACGCACACACACGCATACACTCATGGGGTGTGATGTAATGTATGTTTGTGAGATTGATGTTCGAATCCTTATGCGCAGGACATGCGCACAATTATGTGAGCATTCTTTCCAGAACGATTGTGATTATTGTTAAAAGCAAAAAAATAATTTGTATCTGATAATGTAACTTAAGTATATGTTTTTTCTCTTTCGTGTAAACAACAATATTATATAATTATAATGAATTTTTCAAGATTCCGATGGATTTTTCGTAAGTGCTGGAGTTGGTTGTTGTGAAATCGGCTTGTGTATATGTGTATTTGTGTATAATATGACTATTTGTGTATATGTGTATTCAGATTAAATCAGATCTGAACGGAGTATGAATAATTAATGAATGGTAATGGTACATTCACACAGTTAAGTTACCGAATTTTATCGTGTTGCACAATGACGCTAAGCGAAACTAGCACCGGTGTGGATGCACCATCAAATATATTCTAAAACCCCCCAACTTTGAAGTCTTACAACAAGAGTTTAAACTTCCACGTGCTAAACTTTATTCATAGAGAATTTGTGCCGAATAACAATTGTCGCCAATGTAATTAACGTAAAAAAATGTTTAAAGTAAGCCTTTACAACAATACACAATACACATGCACATTCAATGATTCAATTACTAACTTACTACAAATTGTATTTTAATTGTTCGCAATATCTATAATACTCTATACACACTATATACACAATACATACCTCCTATATACACACTATATACACAGCACATACCTCGTCTATGCACACTATATACACAATACATACCTCCTATATACACACTATATACACAGCACATACCTCCTCTATACACACTATATACACAGTACATACCTCCTCTATACACACTATGTACACAGCACATAACTCCTCTATACACACTATATACACAGTACATACCTCCTCTATACACACTATATACACAGCACATACCTCCTCTATACACACTATATACACAATACATACCTCCTATATACACACTATGTACACAGCACATAACTCCTCTATACACACTATATACACAGTACATACCTCCTCTATACACACTATATACACAGCACATACCTCCTCTATACACACTATATACACAATACATACCTCCTCTATACACACTATGTACACAGCACATACCTCCTCTATACACACTATATACACAGTACATACCTCCTCTATACACACTATGTACACAGCACATACCTCCTCTATACACACTATATACACAGCACATACCTCCTCTATACACACTATATACACAGCACATACCTCCTCTATACACACTATATACACAGCACATACCTCCTCTATACACACTATATACACAGTACATACCTCCTCTATACACACTATGTACACAGCACATACCTCCTCTATACACACTATATACACAGCACATACCTCCTCTATACACGCTATGTACACATCACATACCTCCTCTATACACACTATATACACAGCACATACCTCCTCTATACACACTATATACACAGCACATAACTCCTCTATACACACTATATACACAGTACATATATTACACCTTTTTAGTGTGATTATTACTTTTAAATAATACGATAGAAATTTATAAATACAAAAAAGCCTCCGCTATTCTCACTCTCTCGGCAAAACAAATTTAGCTCATACCTGTTTCGAGAAGATGGTCGGTCTGGTATATTGAAAATTGGAAAATTCACGTTTATTTTATTTTCTAGCAGCTTTTCTAGCATTATTTTATTTTCTCTTCACTACTGAAATAATAAACTATGTTATCACAATAATATGTTATATGTATGTATCTTTCGTGTGAAGATGGTGGGGATGATGATGATGATATGTCCATTCATAAACCTGTTTCTGCTAAATATATTTTAAATTCGATTCGAGTTAATCGTTTGTCCCATTAGCTCAAGACAATGGAATCAATTTATTCAGACACACAGAAAAAAAAAACACAACAAATATACATAATAATGTAATATAATATCACGTCAATCCGATCCCGTGCAAAATATAACTTGTGTTACGGGTATCAGACAACGGATATATATTTTTATACTATACACACACACAATTTTATACTATACAATACTATACAAAAATCTTATTTTCTATATTATTATTCACATTCACTCTTACACACACACTGTAGTTTATCACGTATTGTCTTTTTTCGGCGACGTGATACGAGCTTCGTTGGAGAGTCTTCCCCGAAACCTCCGGTAGACTACGTCCGTCGGCCAGAACTCCTCCACTTCGAAGGTCGGTAGAAGATGCGTCGATAATCTCACGGTAAGTGGTATAATGCATATGCTTGAAGTTCTTTAAACAACGCCGGAATCCCCAAACATGTATCTATAACGATTCTGGAGTTATGTTCAGTACATTTGGATCCAGGGAATACATTGGTACAAAAGCTTACTTTTTGGTAGCATATGCTTGAAATACTTCAGAAAAAGCCGAAATCACTATACTTATGTGATATATTTATTTCGCAGAGTTCCCTCGATTTATCATAGATCAAGTCACCACTTTCTCAATTTTGGTGAGTAAGGGACAAATTTCGAATTACAGCCTTTACAACAACAAAACAGTTTTGCAAATAGGTTCACATTGAGACAATAGAGTTGCAACAGACAATTCTAATTTGGAGAATGTGAGTTTATTTTTAATGGGTGCGACTTTAGATTTAACAAGTATGAGGTGAGCGTTAACAGACCCGTTATGATCTGATTCGTGTAAATATATTACTGCAGCAAAACCACTTTCCGAAGCCTCCGCGAAGCCGTGAAGTGAGTATGTTGAATTGAATTTGTGCGGAGCGATATGTCTGGGAAATTCTGTGACATGCGCTGCCAATCATCTGTAATATTATTTGCCGTGGGATCTTCCAAGTCCAATTTGATTAATCATAACCTTTGTAACGACTTGTCTTGTGTTGTTGTTGTTTTACTTGACACACAGATTTTTCTACTTGAATTGACTGAAAACTTACAGACTTATTTGATGAATGTAGAATATATTTGATGGTGCATCCAACCCGGTGCTAGTTTCGCTTAGCGTCATTGTGCAACACGATAAAATTCGGTAACTTAACTGTGTGAATGTACCATTACCATTCATTAATTATTCATACTCCGTTCAGATCTGATTTAATCTGAATACACATATACACAAATAGTCATATTATACACAAATACACATATACACAAGCCGATTTCACAACAACCAACTCCAGCACTTACGAAAAATCCATCGGAATCTTGAAAAATCCATTATAATTATATAATATTGTTATTTACACGAAAGAGAAAAAACATATACTTAAGTTACATTATCAGATACAAATTATTTTTTTGCTTTTAACAATAATCACAATCGTTCTGGAAAGAATGCTCACATAATTGTGCGCATGTCCTGCGCATAAGGATTCGAACATCAATCTCACAAACATACATTACATCACACCCCATGAGTGTATGCGTGTGTGTGCGTGTGTGTGCGTGTGAGTGTGTACATGCACCCTAGCTACGACCCGAAGTGTTGGGATCATTACGAAACTACTAGGCTGCCTATGTATGTGCATGTAGTGTGTGCGTTAGGTGCTGGGGTTAGTTACAAACTAATTACATGGTTGTAACAGAACAGCGTTTACGTGTTTAACAAGACAAAGTTAATAGGTATATGATTTTTATTTTTATTTTAGGAAAGTTTACACAGATACCGCATTCACTCATAATAACTATTATTTGTATATATTATCATTTATTATTATTAATTTATCAATTTGCTTATGAAATTTATAGTAACGTTACCCAATCATCACACTCTTAAGACTAGTGCTTGTATAAATTGTGGTAATTGATCAATTAAATTTATAGTAACGTTACCCAATCATCACACTCTTAAGACTAGTGCTTGTATAAATTGTGGTAATTGATCAATTAAATTTATAGTAACGTTACCCAATCATCACACTCTTAAGACTAGTGCTTGTATAAATTGTGGTAATTGATCAATTAAATTTATAGTAACGTTACCCAATCATCACACTCTTAAGACTAGTGCTTGTATAAATTGTGGTAATTGATCAATTAAATTTATAGTAACGTTACCCAATCATCACACTCTTAAGACTAGTGCTTGTATAAATTGTGGTAATTGATCAATTAAATTTATAGTAACGTTACCCAATCATCACACTCTTAAGACTAGTGCTTGTATAAATTGTGGTAATTGATCAATTAAATTTTTTTAGGAAATTGAGCGAAATTTATAATTTTAAATCCTAATTATATTATGCAAATTAGCATAAAAAATCGAAACAAAATACGTTTAAAAAAATTCTAAATCTCATGTGATAACGCTAGTAATAAGTTATTATTACCACTGATTTCGGTGGCGATGGCCGATTTCGTTGAAACCAGAGCTACTCAGAAGTTATTTTATAGTGCCTAAGTGTGTGCGTAATACACAAATACACTCTCTCTTCCTTTACCCTCCTAACGCAGTGGGACGGATAACGGTATGACCGACACGACTGGCGAGAGATCAGGCGCAGGCGGCAGGACCGACTTTTTACATGCCCATCCCACGCAGGGATCATCGCTCTTGTCAAACGATCAGGTGATGAGCCTCAAGCCTGTATTATCATAAACAGACTTAAAAACAACATTTTTGTTGATTGAACCCACGACCTCCGGACCACGAACTTGGACCGGTAGTTGTCTGAGCACTATTTCCAGTCGTTCTCTACCTCGTTTCTACCTTTAACCCTTATGGAAACAACAGAACATTCTGGTAGATTATTTAACTGGACTAGCGGCTCACCCTAGCACCTGTTTTTCAGGCGTTCCAGATGACGTTCCTGTTGCTGGCGGTGTGGGCGGACGGGCTGGAGTGGGGCGGGCGCGGGGGATCGCGGCTCGGCAAGCTGGTCAAGTTCGTCCGCGATGTGATCTACTGCGCCCTCGTCGTGCCTTATGCTGTGGTAAGGGTTGGTTGGGGGTAAATGAGACAGGTTACATACAGGTTGTTTTTTTACGAGGGGAAAGTCTTCATAAGATCATCCTGAACTCTCTTGGGGATTTTTACTCTACCCACTAAAAACCCCTCGGTAGTTCAACGCAATCGGAGAGCGCTGGTATCTCATCTGAACTACACCAGTGCAAGGTTACCTACAAGCTGTACTATCACTTTACCATTGATGACAACGAAACATTTTATATTTATTTATTTGTGCCAAACTTCATACAGTACGTACAATATTAGAACTTAACTCTACTAAACTCTGATAATTATTAATTAATTACTAATTTCAACTAGTAAGTACAGAATTTTCATTTGCAATTTAAACTTTCACCGCCGAAAACAGAAACGCTTACAAAATATAAATTCTAGTATTTTATTCGATAAATTGATCTATATTATACTCTTTAACCTATATTATAATAATAATATATATGGATGCTTCCACACCACGTCAATCAGACCCCGTGGTAAGTTCTCGAATTTTTGTTACGGGTACGAGACAACGGAAATATATTTAATACTATATTTTTCCCGCGGCTCCGCCCGCGTAAACATAGCAACCCACATCCCACGGGAAAACTAGTCTGGACTAAAATCCAGAGCCTAAACTACTACCGTACCAAATTTCATCGAAATCCGTTCAGTAGTTTTTGCGTGAAAGAGTAACAAACATCCATCTATCCATACATCCATCCATCCCTCCTCACAAACTTTCACATTTATAATACATAAGTAGGACTTTTATACCATACACATATTTAAGATTTTAACTAAATTATACACATATGGCATATGTAACTATATTTATATATATATATAACTATATTAACACATATAATTATACACTGGGTCATGGACCCAGGAACATACAAAACTGTTTTTGTTCGATTGGCGGGATTCAAACCCGCGGCCTCCGGCTTGAGTACTGACACGCTCAACAACTGAGCCACAGAGGTCGTCATAACCCGCTTATTAACAAAAATAATCTAAAAATATTCTAGCTATACCTAGATTGAGCTATATGCCTTTATACCTACAGATTTTAGAGTTTTATTCACTTCATCTTTCTTTATTTGCCAGTTTAGTAAAGACGGTTCCTTATTTAATGACAGTGAAATTAAAGTAAATCGGAATTTACTTGTTTGTGCGGTGATTACCGGTCACACATTCTTGGTTTATAGGGTCAAAAGTCTAAAGGTCCCCACGATCGTTTCAGTTAGAACTATCGTCAGTTCGGCCTAAACGAATTCGAGCACATACACGGAAAATAGCATCAGTTCGTTCTGGTTTACCGCGAGCTACGGTCGTGTTTATTAATTGTAAACTCACTACGCTTCTACACGACACACGCCCGCACGGCCGCGGCTCTGGCGAAAACTGAAGTGATTTGTCACGTATGGACCGTTCAGTTCATCCGTTCAGTCCCGAATTAATGTTGCCAACTTAGTTATTTTACAAAGTTTTACTGCTAAATTAAGTATTTTATTCCCTCCTTTGTAGGAATTTCGTTGTTAGTAGTGTTTTAGTAGGAAAGAGCCAGACAATAATCAATCATATGCAAAATATGCTAGGTCGGGCCAAAAAAAATAATAAAAAAATTGACACCTTATCATAATAATACATCGTAGCATTAACCGTAATTTGCTTAAAACTACCCGTTTAATATTATATATGTAATATTTCCTAGTATATTTTAATTTAAGCATAAAATTTTAATATTTCAATATAAAATTATATATAAAAATTTAAAATGCAGTGGTTTTTTGGGAGCTTTAGGGATTCCAAAGTTGAGTAGCTTTTTTGATAGTTTTCAGTATTCTTTTAGTAGTTTTTATTAGAAATCGACGCGAGTTTAGTAGTTTCGCAAAAACATAGCAGGCAACACTGGAATGATTCGCTTCAGTCCATCCGGCCGAATGATGCGATTTCAAAATTGCACACAGATGATACGATTTTGCATCCGTTCAAGCCGAACTGAAGGAAAACCGGACCGTATATAAAGCCCCTTATGATCACGTTTGTTTGTGTGCAGTTCGTGGTGCACATCTTCTGGCTGATTTACTGGATCAACCGCGAGCTGGTGTTCCCGCGCGAATTCGACCAGGCACTGCCATGGTGGTTCAACCACTGCGTGCACACCAACATCGCCATCATGGTTGCTCTGGAGACGCTGCTGCAGGCGCGGCCCTACCCCACCAGCAGGAAGTACGAGGAGGCGCTGTACTGGACCGTGTCTATAGTATACTCTGTCATGTAAGTTATTTATCGATGATGCCCTGCCCTGGTGGTTTTTCCACTGCGTGCACACCAACATCGCCATCATGGTTGCTCTGGAGACGCTGCTGCAGGCGCGGCCCTACCCCACCAGCAGGAAGTACGAGGTGGCGCTGTACTGGACCTCGTCTATAGTGTACTCTGTCATGTAAGTTATTTATCGACGATGCCCTGCCCTGGTGGTTCACCCACTGCGTGCTAACTAATTTTGCGAGCAATGGCTTATCTTTCGACGGCTAAGTTGTTTGTTTCCCGGATGTTTCCATATTTTCGTCGTTTCAATGTTAGACAACTTAATAATAAACAATCTAAAATCTATTTTGTACATTTTTAAAAATAAATAAGGAAAAGATTGTAATACCGGCGTGTGACGTCACCAACCGTGACCGCCATACATTTTTCATAAAAAAAATGTAACGTAATTCCCAGGATTTACATACTGCACCTGGCGACTGGACACTGGCTGTACCAGATCTTCGGTGTGATGTCCTGGTGGAATATGATCCTGTTCCAGCTGTACCTGTGGCTCTCTCCGTACCTGGCCTACCGGCTGCAGTTCCCTCTGAACCGGCTCATCCACGGCTCGGCCGACGCGCAGTACTACCGCCAGTGTTTGGACTACACGCAAATCTCTAAGCAGGAGAAGCAGGAAATAAGAGAAGAGGACTTGTAGTGGAGGTCTCGCGAAAAGAGAATTATGTTGATTTGGATAATCGTGAAAGATACCAGAGGTTATAAAAAAATGTGACTTTGCCCGATTGACAACAGACTCCTAAAATATGTTGTTTGACAGCGGCCGAGTGTGAACTGACATTTCCTTAGAAATGTTTTGCGCAATAAAACATTGATGCCACTCATTAAGAATCATGTAAAAAAAACACGAACCTAATCTTTTTGAGAAGACTTATTCTAAATATTTGTTTGAATAGTTTTTAATTAATTTGTTGTCATTTTAAGATGACATTGGGTTCTGGAAATTTGTTTTTGTCATTCTAAATATAATATTTTTTTATAATCATTTTACAGATAAGGAAGTACTCTATTTGTGGCAATTGTAGGTTTTGTATATAAATGTGTCGTATATAATATTAAGCAATCTAATATTTTTGCAATAATTATAAATGATACTACCTAATATATTATATATACCTAATAAAGTAGGTATATTAACTGATGGAATAAGCGCTGTGTAATTGAAAATTTAACACAAAATAAATATTTTTCACTTTATGAAATATTTTCATATAGGTACCTCCTTATGAAATTTTTATCAAAAACAAATTTTCCTCGTTCCAGTAGTAAAATTTGTGAACAGCTTATGAAGTAAAAAACATTATTATAATAGTACAGATCCTACATTTAGTTACATAATTGGGATAGATAAATTGTAAGTTAAGTTTAAGTTTAATTCATTTGAGTTTATTTTTTGTGGCGTTTACTTTGGTAGACTTGTTTTGTAATGTATATATATATATATATATATATATATATATATATATATATATATCTGTGTGTATATCTCGTGATTGACTGAACATAAAGTATAATAAAGTAATAAGTTACTTAAGTTGCGTAAAGTTATTAGTTATACCTACCTACTTATATTGTGGAAACTAAGATACATTCTAATTTCTGAATATCGTTTTAAAATAAGAAACACATAACGAACACGTATTTAGAACTAGTTTTTTTATTATTATTATTTATTAGAGTTAACAAGCAGTAACTATAGTACATTTTACCAAATATTTTAAACATTTAATACTTAATACTACGGTACCAACAACGTTAACTACGGATTACTTAACTTAGCTAGTTTTTATAGTATATTCAGTTTAGGAACAGATATGGACTAAATGTATAATTGTTATTACATCATATACCTACTTTAGGTAAATGTGGGAAGCTAGGTAGGTTATGTAAAGATAATATTTAGGTTCGTTTAGTGAGAGAAGACTGTGCCTATCTAACAAGGTATTGTAAGACTCTCGTGAATGACCACATCTGTAATGCGTGGAGCGCAGAAATTTCTTCTGGACCATTTCAATTGCGTCACTATACTTTTTATAATACGGGTTCCAGATGGCTACAGCGTATTCAAGTTGTGAACGTATGAGTCATTTTTGTAGATATGAAGGTATGTTGAGGAGCGCATAAAACTCTTACACGATCTCATAACGAATCCATACATCTTGTATGCTTTACTTATTATATTATCTATATGTAAATCTAGATGTAACTTTTTATCTAGAGTCACTTCAAGGTCCCTAATAGAATCAACATTTTCTAGTACTTGACTACATAACGTATAACAGGATGTACTGACATTGTTTTTTTTTTGTAAAAGTTATCGATTCGCATTTATTTAAGCTAAGTGACAATTTGTTTTTTTTTTTATCAATAAACGGAAAATCTATTGAGGTCATCTTGGAATCTAGTATGGTCTTCAGTGTTTTGTATAATGTGATATATTTTGAGGTGGTGACCTCATACAGTAAAAATTTACAAAACATAAAAGTTCTGTACGAATTACATACGGTACCATAAAGGAGATCGCTGAAGCTGCGGCACGTGTCGGTCAACGTGCCGGCTTCGAGGAATCATTCTGCTGTTCCATCAATTTACCGCATTTTTGCAATTTTAAATATTTATATTATTTGTTCATTCTATTCTGATCTAGCAACGATCACGGATATAATTTTGTATTTTAATTATAAGTTAATTAATAAACTTTTAAGTTATGTTTGGTTTTTTTTCGGGAGTCCGGGCTGCCGAAATCGTTATTGGCGCAGTCGGTAGGATAATTTCGGGGCCGCGGGATTGCAAAATGGAAGATTTCCGGGGTCTAGATTCGACACCGCACGCAGTCGTTCTAAAGCGTTCATCGAAACATCGAACATCACTAGAAAGCAGCCGGGGCGCACTCAAACTTCAGTGCAGCTCAAAGAAAACCAGGGAAGTCGACGAGTTATGTGAGTACATTGATGTACTTTTCCATCAGTGTTGCTTTCTCCTCGTCACAATTTTCCGTCCTATAAAAAATAGTCCTGCCTCCTCCAGGCTAAAAATTCGTAGGGATAGTTTAGTAGACTCGAATCGTCAATTAAGTGAAGGCTCGAATTGCCCTCTAGTAGATTTAAATAATCCATTGTTAATCATTACTCAGAGCTCGAATTTACAGGCTACGAATTATCGAATTTATGCATAATTAATAGCATCTTAAATAAAATTACTGGTCCAGCAGCTCGTACAATAAATTCAAACGGCACTCTTGAAAATTGGATAGGGATTAGGAATACTTTGATTAACAATTTTTCTGACCAAAGGGACGAGACCGCTCTTTACAATGATTTAGCATTAACGACACAATGTAATGAGACACCCCAAGAATTTTATGACAAATGCCAAAACCATTTTAGCACTATAATGTCTTATGTATCGTTTAATGAGACACTAGAGACAACCGTGGAAGCTAAAATAATTTTATATCATAAATTAACATTACAAACATTTGTAAGAGGTTATAAAAGATCCTCTCGGGTCCCGTATAAGGTGTATGAGACCTGAAACTATTGAGAAGGCTTTGTATTTGCAGCAGCGAAATAATTTAGCAACAGATCAGAGAAAACCATCATCATCATCAACACCACTAAAACTAACACCAACAATTTACACAGCCCAAGTTTCCTTCTATGAATAATAACTTTAATCCTCCTAAATTTTTACCTGGACCTAGCTGGCAAAAACCTAATTTTAATTTCCAATTTAATAATCATCAGCGCATGTCTATGCAACCAACACGTACTCAGCAAATGTTCCAAGCACCGTTGCCTAACTATAATAGCACTTTTATTTAGGATACCTAACAGGAATCCTACACAGAATAATTCTGGCCCTAAGCCTATGAGTGGCGTGAGTCATTTTGTGACAAAACCTTTACCGCCTAGAATTCTTATTCATGATTGGCAAAAATTTGGCAATCCTCCTCCATCTAATTACTTTAAGTCTAGAGAACTTAATTTTATGATTATAATGATTATGAATACGGTAACGATGACAATGATTATGCTGACTATATTTACTGTAATACTGACTATGACTACAATGACTTTTATGGACAATACGTTAATTATGCCTATGATAATAATCAGTACAGTGAACAACATGACTTACCACCGATAGAAGATAGCCCGCGCTATGATAGTTATATACCTAGTATTAGTAAAGCTATTCAACCAAGACATTTTAATAGTAAGAAAAATCAGGATTTTCAACATAGCCACAGAAAATCCGCACCAGAATAGAATTAAATTTACAGTAAAAAAAGAATTACCTTATGTTAAAATTAATAATCCACCTTTGAAGCTTCTCATTGATACAGGAGCAAATCAATCATTCATAAGTCCTGAAGCAGTAGATAAATATTTCAGTAATATTCCAAAAGTGTACGATCCCTTTGAAGTAACTAATCCTAGAGTAACAAGCATTCATGAACGTTCAATATTAATTCCTAATTTTTTCGAATTCAATGATACTAAAAATATAAAACTATTCTAACTATATGTTTAATAGGATTAGATTTGTTAGAAAACTGTAGAATTTATCTTAAAGACAATATATTAATTACTGAAAATGCTAAAATTCCATTATTACGCTATCAATACAGATCAAATAGTACCAGCGAAATCCTCTCGTTTAGTTAGCATACCGCTTCATGACGATGGTGACGTATTTATACCGGAACAATTTATATCTAATTGCATTATTCATGAATGTATTACAAATGTGACTGACCAGACTGGTATAGTAGAAGTTGAAAATATGACAGACGAAGACACTGTAATTTCATCTGAGAGACCTATACAACTTGATTTATTTAACTTTGAAAGTTCTTATATTGAACCCGACTCTGACAGAGTAAACAGGTTTTGGATAAACTTATAACCGACCATTTAAATAATGAAGAACGAGCAAATTTAGAAACTTTAGAAAAGTTTCTAAATAGAAAATTACCCTTTACCTAAAACGACTAAAGAGATTAAACAATTTTTAGGACTATTAGGTTATTATAGGAAGGTCATACCTGACTTTTCTCGACTGACGAAACCAATGACTAAGTGTCTTAAAAAGACTAACAAAATAACTTTAGATTCTGAATATATTAAATGTTTTGAGAAATGCAAAACCTTACTAACTAACGATCCTATTTTACAATATCCCGACTTCGATAAAGAGTTCATTCTAACAACAGACGCCTCCAACGTAGCTTTAGGCGCAGTACTCTCAAAATGTACAGTAGGCTCTGACAAACCGATCTGCTATGCTTCTAGAACATTAAGTGAAAGTGAATTAAATTGCAGTACAATCGAAAAATAACTTTTGGCAATAGTATGGGCAACTAAGTATTTTAGAGCCTATTTGTTTGGTAGAAAATTCAAAATTATAACTGACATAAACCACTTCAGTGGATTATGGACCTGAAAGAACCGAACTCGAGACTGACATGATGGCGACTGAAACTAAGTGAATTTGACTATACAGTAATATATAAAAAAGGAAAGTATAACACCAATGCTGACGCTTTAACCCGTGTGCAGATTAATCATGAGGAAATAGAATCACTTTTTAAAGAATGTGGTATAGATGTTTCAATAAAACCTGAGCCATCAGGATCTAATACTGTAACAGCACATACATCCGCTGAAAATCCCATCCTTGAAATACCCATTACAGATGAACCCCTAAATAAATTCCATAGACAGGTTTGTCTGACTATAGTAGGTCACATTAAAAGAAGGCCGACTGTAACTAAACCTTTTGATACCCACACACGCACACACATACAAGTTTCAGAATCTTCATTGGAACAGGACGTTATGAATACAGTAAAAGAATACGTAAATTCTAAAATAAAGACAGGCATTAAAATAACTCCACCATTAGGTATTTATTCTATAATTTCAATTTTGCAAAATAACTTTAAATGTTATCTATGCGTCCAGTTTTAGTATAGGAGTATTTACGGCAGCAAGAAATAATTAAACACTATAATGAAGGCGAAACTAACCATAGAGGCATCAACGAATGCTATTTAGCTTTATCACGTCGTTATTACTGGCCTAAAATGAGGGAAGAAATTACTAAATATATAAACGAATGTACAATTTGCGGACATACTAAATATGACAGAAACCCCATTAGACCACAGTTTAACATAGTACCACCTGCAACTAAGCCCTTTGAGAGTTTATATGGACCTATTCACAGCGCAAGCTGAAAAATATCTTACCATTGTAGATTCTTTCTCCAAGTACGGCCAAGCATACCATTTACGAGATGGTACCGCTATATTATCCAAGGACTATTAAATTTCAGTACTCACCATGGACTACCTTTAACTATAGTGACAGATAACGGGACTGAGTTCACTAATCAACTCTTCGCAGAATTTGTTAGATTACATAAAATTAATCATCATAGAACACTAGCTCATTCATCCTAAGGACAACGGAATTATTGAAAGATTCCATGCCACTTGACTAGAACACCTTCGTATCCTTCACCGGAAAAATAAAAAATAATCTACAATAAATCAAATGCCTTATGCAATCCTAGCTTATAACAGTTCAGCATAGTTTCACTAAATGTAGACCACACGATATAATTAGAGGTCACTTTGACTCCAGAGACCCTTTAGATCTTAATTTAGCTGAACACCTCATGCAACAGTATATTATAACTCATAGAGATCAGATGAAGACAGTATACGAAATGATTAGTGAAGCTACAACTATTGACCGTACAAGCTAAATGACTAATAGAAATAAAAATCGTGAGCCGGAAACTGAATATGTACCCGTCCAGCAGGTTTTTATTAAGAACCCCTTAGCTAGTAGACAGAAGTTAGCACTATGGTACACTCACGACACAGTCCTTGCAGACCTTCCCATACACATTAACACTTCAAAGAAAAAAGGACCTGTTGCTAAATGTCCCCTGAAACGAATATCAAAGTCATTGAAATTGTTACAGGTACCGACTAGTAATGATAATGACAATGACGCAGGCAGCAGAGATAAAACTTGAGACTCTTGACAATGGACCTGGACTTCTACCTTTTAAACTTAGTCACTTAGTGAAATGATCATATAAGTGTTAATTAAGATTGGATGAGTCAATATTCCTAACTTATTAGTAATTTAGCAGAAAACCAAATTAAAATTAATGAAACTTTGAAATTAGTTGTAGATAAGTACTATCTTTTTGAAGCTAAATTCGCTAAATTCGCCTAATGATTAGCTATTATCACCGAAAATACGGATGATTTATACTTAAGAGTTAATTAGAATAGAGAATATTTTGGATTTATACGTGCAGCGAGCACGCACCATAGTATGATAAGCATAGATAACTTAGCATATATGAGTAGACTTAGAGAGATATATAGTAATAATGAAATGTTAGATATTCATTTATGAAAATATTATAATAAAACCAGGTAGCTATTTTATAGGTAAGAGAATTGTTATAACTTTTAGAGTTTCTATTATATTTAAAGAGTTACGACTTATTTAGGCTTTAGATCAGTTTCTACCGAGCCTGGAAGTAGGAGTAAATATACTACGAGTACAGAACTCTAGCTTATCAACACTGACATACTATGAATTTCACAGATTTAACAATAATACATTTAACATACAGCCAGTAAATGAAACTGTCGTGCTAAATGCATTCCGCTCTATAAAAAGTAATGCAAAGGGGATAGATGATACCAGTATGGAAATGATATTTCTAACACTTCCCACTACTCTTAAAACTATAACATACATTATAAACAAATCTATTCAAACATCCACTTTTCCCGATTTATGGAAAACAGCCATTGTTTGTCCATTACCCAAAAAAACAGATCCAACCTCACATGCTGATCCTAAGGTCAGGTTTGATCTAAACCAATTAGTATACTTCCCTTCTTATCCAAAGTACTTGAAAGAATCGTTTGCAAACAATTAACTGACTACCTAGAATCCAACAATATCCTTCCAAAGCGACAATCAGGCTTTCGTAAACGACATAGCACTACCACCGCTCTCTTGGATGTAGTCGATGATATTCTCAAAGCATTGGATGAAGGAAAAGGTACTTTTTTGATGTTGCTTGATTTCTCTCGTGCTTTTGACACTATAAACATAATTTTACTACTATCTAAATTAGCATACTATGGCTTTGATTACAATACAATCAAATGGTTTGAGAGTTATTTTGTCGGTAGATCTCAGAAAGTACATATTAAAAACTCCAACGGTGCCACTTGCACCTCAGACACTATATTACTAGAATGTGGAGTGCCACAAGGCTCTATATTGGCTCCAATTCTCTTTATTTTGTACGTAGCTGATCTAACTAATTGTATAAAAAATTGTAATTACCATATGTATGCAGACGATCTACAACTTTATGTTCATTTTGAACCATACAATACCCTAAAAGCTGTAAATTGGATTTATCAAGATTTACAAAGTCTGGTAAAAATGTCAAGGAATAACGGACTCATCCTAAATCCCCTCAAATCAAAACTTCAAATTATGGGCATAAAGTATCAAATAAATGCTATACGGAGTTATAAGCCTGTAATCAAAATTGAAAATGATATTTTAGAAAATATCACTATCACCCGAAATTTAGGACTTCTAGTAGACAGCGAATTGAACTTTGAAGAACACGTATTACAAACAGCCAGGAATTGTTTCTATAGACTAAAAGTATTGTACCAAATACGCCATTACCTCTCAGCTGAAGTCCGGATGAGATTATGCGAAGCATTAATAATATCAAAATTAAATTATGCTGATACGGTAGTCGCAGGGCGCCTCTTAACTCGTAGCAAAAAAATACTGCAACGAGTACAAAACGCTTGCATTCGTTTCTGCTTCCCCGTTTCTCGACGGGGACATGTGACTCCCTTTATAAATAACGCCAACTTGTTGAAAATTGAATCTCGTCAATTTCTTCATCTTTGTATACTGATGTTTGGTATTGTAAAATCACACCACCCCCCGTACCTGTACGAGAAGCTTAACTTCTCTAAGCGAAATGCTCGAAACTCCGACTTACTTATACTCCCCACATATGCCAAGACCGCTTTTCGTGGTAGTTTTAGGTACTCTACTACAAAATGCTGGAACAATATCCCTCCACCCATAAAAACTGTATCACAATTGGCGCTTTCAGGCGGAAATTTAGGCAATATCTTCTGAATGACTAAGGGTATGTAATGTATGTAATTGTCAACAACGATGAGTTCTCCCAGAATACATTTTTTTATCTTTTTATTTTTTTCATAAGGTAATTAAGTCTCTGTATGTACTATGCAGTCGGTACTCGGTATGTTTTGTTTGGACCTGTTATGTTGTTACTCTTAGGTTGTGGTGGATGGAGAGGGTGTATATTCATTTTGTATTATTTTTAAGCTTATGTGATTTGAGTTGCATCTATTATGATTAATTTTAATGTTACATAGCTCTCTGAAAATAATTAATTTAAAATATTTACCTTTTTTTGTTGTATTTAACTTGAATATATTATTATTTTTTATATAATACTATGTCTTATATTTAATTAAGAACAAATTGTTTATACAGCATACAATTTATGATACTTCCAGTTTCTAATAATAATAAAGCGACTTAACCATCTGTCCTAATTTGTTGAAAATATATATTATTTATTTTAGTTTAGTTTGGTGCCCATTGAAAACCAGCGTTGCGGATCTATTCGCAACATAATGCTGAATGGGAACCAATTTGGTATCACCTTGATTTATTTACTGTAATCACTTTATTTTGTAAAATATTTTGTTATACCAAATAAATTTCTTTTTCTTTCTTTCTTTTCTTTATTTCTTTTCAAAGGCTTTTCGAAAGTCAGTGTAAAGACTATCTATTTGAATGTTATTTTCCAGTGCTTCAAATGAATCTGATGCATATACTAGTAAATTAGTAGTAGTAGAACGTTGAGATACAAAGCCATGTTGTTCTTCAATAATTATTTTATGTTTTGAGGGTTAAATATTATTATGAACTAGCCTTTCGAAAAGCTTTGACAGCGTCGGTAAAATTGAAATAGGCCTATAGTTTTCGATATCACTCCTATTACCCCCCTTATGGACGGGTACAATTCTGGCAGATTTCCAAACGGAGGGATAGATGCCTTCCTGGAAGCAAATATTAAATATGATATATAGTGTCATAGATATGACAGAAGCAGTCTCTTTGAAAAAAGTGGAGGAATTCCACCTACAAATGCACCCTTAGCAGGATCCAGAGCACGCAATCCTTTGAGTGTTTCTTCCTGTGTTAATGTAATATTACTTATCTGAACTACAGCTATTTTCAATGGTCCGAGTAACATCAAACTCTTCTGTAACATCATTGGGTTCAAAAACTGATAGAAAAAAATCAGAAAACCAGTTGCATACTTAGTTAGGGTCGCAAGTGGTCGTAGTTTTATAGGTCATAACATTTGTCCCCGTTACGTTTTAAATTATTAATGTAAGTCCAGAAATGATTTATATTACTATGAATACCATCTTCAACGCTTTTAAGATATTGCTTATAACATTTACGTGACAGACGCTTAAACCTTTCCCTGTACATAGAAAATACTTTGTAGTCAGACACATTTTTGTACATTTTCCACTTAACCCAGCTATTCGATTTATTTTTAAAAATATTTATTAGTGCAGGTGTGAACCATATAGGGAAGGAAGAGTTCTTGGTTATTTTACTAGGTACGTTTCTCTTAATAATTGAATATAGGTTTCATATAATGATGAAACTTTCAATATCAAACATTCAATCAAGCATTTTCTGCAGTTTAGTGTTTAAGTAGCCCTAACTAATCAATTGAATCTATTGCTTTTTTAATGAGACATTCTCATTAAAAAAGCAATAGATCAATAATCAGCTTTTGTATAATTATACTGTGTCTTAGGAAGAATTATCATAGTTTTGAGCCTGTTATTTACTGGAATGTAGTACGTAGAAAGGTGGGTGATAGTCTCCTACTACAATAAAGGAATCGAGGTCCGATGATTGTAAACAATTTTCTAAATAGCTCAAATGAGTTTCATAAACTTGAGGGGCAATAGCAGGTGGTATATAAGTTTCACTAATAATCAAGCTATTATTATTAATTTTTATTTGAACCATACCATGGTCCACCAAGTGATACGCTGAGGAGACAGTAGAAGCTTCGGTGGTGTGCGGCACGTGGAACCCGGCCGCGAGACGCCGCGACGCCCGGAGTTCGCGCCGCACCGCCACCGACACTCCACCGCCATCCTTGCGACGACATTTACCTAAATTCCTGTCACAACTGAAAACTCTGTAGCGGCTGTCGATAAATTCATTATCTGAGATGTTGTCATTCAGCCAAGTCTCGATCAGAATTATAATATCGTAGTTATGTGATAATATGTTCATACAAAGTGCGTAGATTTTAGTTTCGCCACCCATGTATTTCAAATATTTACTAAATTTAGAGAGAACTCTAGCCTGAAAAAATAAATTAAATATAGTATATTTATTATTCTTATGATGACTTAAACTTATACCTAAAGATTTAACATAATTTAAAAATATGTATTCAGTAGATAAGCTATACAATGTTTTGTCCTTGTCTGATACGTCGGAAACCTCCTGTCAAGCGACTTTTCCAACGTATCAGGACAAGGACAAAACATTGTATACCCCGGAGACCAAAGTTGATAATGAATAATTGAAGGCTATTGTGGAAGCGGATCCATCGCAAACCACGTCTGAGTTAGCTGCAGGCTGCGGTGTTAGTGATAAAACTGTTTTAATCCACTTAAAGCAAATCAGGAAAGTGAAAATGCTTGAAAGGTGGGTACCTCATGAATCGAGTGTAGCAAACCGACTAACGCGAGGCGACTGTTGCGTTACATTACTCAACCGGCACACTAATGAAGGGATTTTAAATCGAATCATTATCTGTGATGAAAAGTGGATCCTGTACGATAATCGGAAACGACCATCGCAATGGCTGAACCCTGGCGAACCAAAGGCTGCCCCCAAGCGAAAATTGACTCAAAAAATGTTACTTGTGAGCGTTTGGTGGACTAGTGCCGTTGCCGTTCACTAAAGCTTTGTTAAGCCAGAGAGAAGCCAGAAGTTTGGCCAGACGATTACGGCAGATGTCTATTGCCAGCAACTGCAAATTATGATGGAAAAGCTAGCTGCGAAACAACCGAGGTTGGCCATTCGCACTAGGCCACTGCTGCTTCAGGACAACGCTAGACCACACACTGCACAACAGACGTCTACCAAATTAGAGGAGCTTCAATTGGAATGTCTAAGACATCCACCGTACCCCCCGGACCTTGCTCCATTTTTTTCGAAATTTGGATAACTTCTTGCAAGGGAAAAAATTCAACTCCGATGGGGCAGTCCAAAGCGCCTTCAAAGATTTTATTGATTCCTGTCCGAATGGTTCTTTTAGTAAAGGAATCAATAAACTACTAATGAGATGACAAAAGTGCATAAATAGTAATGGTATATACTTTGATTAAATAAATATATTATGTTTAAAAAAAATCGACTTTATGTTCTTCCTTTACAAAACGACAATTTCATATGTAATGACGCTATAGAAATGTTGAAAAATTCATGATTTTCAAATTTCTTTTTCTCCCATCATGAACAAAATATGTGGTTGTAGGATTACTAAGGGGGAGGATATTTTAATTATTTTTTCAGTAGGATGCACCGTTTCCGATATAAAAGAAATTTACAGAAATTAAAATATATCCGCCATTTTCAAAATAAATGTTTTTTTTTGTAATTACTATCCAAACAAACCTCGAAGACGATACCCTCATCAATTTTACAGAAAAATAAATATTCGCCGGGTTTGAAATATCAAAATCAATGAATTTATTGTAATCAGTGACTCCAGAAACCTAGAAAAAGACATCTATATCCATTTTTTTAATGTCTACTATAATATTGGAAATTCAAAATGGATGATTTATTTGATTACCACCCCCAGAAACCTACAAAAGGACACCCATATTAAGTTTTATAAAATTAAGTATGTTCGCCATCTTGGAATTTCAAAATGAATTTCATTTTCGTATCCAGCACCCACAAAAACCTGGTAAGCCAGTAACCCATATAAATTTTAAGAAAAATAAATATCCACATTTTTTAATTTCAATATGAATCTACACAATATCCTCCGAAACCAAAAAAAATTAAAAATGGGAATTTTGTACGCTTTACGTTTTTATATGCGCTTATTATAATTAAATAAATAAATTTATATGTTTATAATTATAAATTTATAAATTTATAATAATTTTATTTTTTATAATAATAAATAATAAATTTTAATAAATAATAAATAAATAAACTTAAATTTTTTTTTATTTTTTTTAATGTTTTGCTGCTTAATATGTTTTTTAAATTATGTACGTTGTCTTATAACACCGTAGCATTTTTACTTTAGCATTACTTGATACAGTCAGTACGCGTTCACAATTAGCAAGCATCGCGCGTGCTCCCCAGCACCTTTTTATCATAGCAAAACTTATGTGGGAAAGTTAATAAATTTAAGTATCGGGTAAAATTTTGTTTTATTAGCCTAACCCCCACATAATTTGGTCCTTCGAGCTTTGTGAACTCCCGTGATTTGGTCAACAGCAGGATCATACGCGAGTGAATTATCAGTGACTATCAGAAAAGCAGTCTTATAAAAATTTGCAGACAGTACGTGTTGTGGTAGTGAGAGACTGGCATCAGCAGCAGCAGCAGTATACAGCAAAGCAGCGTGGATCATGTCTGCCAGCAGCAGGCAGTATCATCAGCATCAGCACAGCATCATAATCTCTTTAGCAGGGCAGTAAGGCAGCAGCAGCAGCAGAAAGGTTCCCGAGCAATCAAGTAAGATCTATCCATTTTTACTCTCAACAAATAAGTTATGAAAATGGAGGATATCCTAAAAAATCAACAGCAATTAGTAGGTGAAATGGAGCAGTTGCTCGCGTCTTTTAAAAAGACGGGGCAAAATCGTAGAACAGCAGAAAGCATCAAGCGGAAATTACAAACCCTTGTGGAATACTGGGAAGAATTCAAGCAGAATCGACAGCAATTAGCAAACTACGCGGACGAAAATTCAGAGCTTATTAAAAGTCTGTATGAAAGAGCTTCCAATGCGAAATCAACTTTGCAGCATTATAAATATGTGACTTCGCCAGCAGTAGCACCGCCAGACAGCAAAGAACTTGAGGTTCCTAGTCGAGGAGGGAGTCCATTACCTATCCCTGGACTATCAGCAGCAGCATCAGCAGAACGTGTATCGAAGACAATTTCCCAAGGCTTCAACAGCAGAACAGCAGACATGTTACGTAAGCAGATGACGAATTTTAAAGCATTTTCTCGAACGGTAAGCAATATAGACCTGGAAACAAAAACAGAAAAGTGGCAGTTTGAGGATACGTTGCAGCAGTTGCAGTTGAGGTGGGCAGCAATCGACGCTCAGCATTGGGAGCTCGATAATGAGTTAAACGGGCATAACATAGAATACGAAATGCAATTTACAGCACACGAGAAAAAATTTAATTATATCAAGGAAATAATTAACAAGAAAATGTAGTCGACATCTCATAGACAAAAATCAACACCAAAATTAGATATCCCTACATTTAGTGGCAACTATTATCAATGGATGTCATTCAAGGATTTATTCTGCGAGGCCATTCATAACAATCCCTCGCTTTCCCAAGCCCAAAAAATGTGTTTCTAAGAAGTAAATTGACAGGAGAAGCTGAAAGGCTTATTCAACATTTACAAATTACATCAGTTAATTACAATGTTTCCTGTGAAATTCTAAACCACAGGTACAACAATAAAAGGCTGATATTTACTTCGCATGTCAACATATTGCTAGGGATGCCAAGCATTCAATATCAATCGTGGGCGCAACTTAAAAAAATACACGACATAACAAAATAATGCTTAAACGCGTTAAAAAACTTAGAAGTCAATTATTAGCACATGACTTACTGGTCCATTTGTTGGGGCAAAAATTAGACAGTGAGTCGTATACAGAATACTTAGAATCAGCTAAAAATCTGCTAGAGAAGCTAGAGAATTGCCTGTTCTAGAAGAATTTGTAAATTTTTTGGAAACGAAATTTACAGTACTCAAATCATCTCGTAGAAAACAAGAGCGGGGTGTTAAATCAAGCAATCAGTATCATCGAATCAGCAGAATTTTTTATATCAGCGGAAATTTCCTCCGAACAACTATAAATCTAGCAGCAATAGTAATAATTTTAATCACAAATCCAATATAAAGGCATTACATGCATCCAAAGTAATTTGCGGACTTTCCAAAGGCGAACATGGTTTATATTATTTTTCGAAGTTTCAAGAAATGATATGTGATCAGAAATTAAAAACCGTAACCCGGTTGCGTTATTGTGTGAATTGTTTGTAACATGTTCGTAACATGACGCTAATTAATGTTTTAGCAGCAAAAGGTGCCGTTTATGCGTAGGATTTCACAATAGTTTATTGCACAATGCATGCACTAAATCCAAACCAAGCACTTCTTCGAACCATGTGTCAAAAACCCACCACGTGACTCAACCCAACACGTGTGAGGTCTTATTAGCAACAGCAATGGTTGGTGTCAAAGCAGAAAATGGGAATCAGCATCATCTTAGAGCCCTCATTGATTCGGGTTTTCAAATTTCCGTAATTATAGAGAGAGCAGCGCAGATGTTAGGTATAAAACGACGTAGATGTAAAGGCACGATTTTTGGCGTCAGCGAGCATGAAAGCAGCAGCAGAGGAATGCTTACAATACAGTGCAAATCATTACATAATAATTTCACATTTAACATAGACGTAATCATTATGAGGAAGGAACCTTATCAAAAATCTTCCTAACGTAACATTACCAAAACCTTCATGGTCATACATAGAAAATATCAATTTAGCAGATCCAAAGTATTATATAAAACGTCCAGTCGACATACTTTTAGGAGTAGACGTATATTCGAAAATTTTATTAGATGGAATTTTTAGAGGTCCAACTATTGAGGAACCTATAGGACAGCAAACATATTTTGGCTGGATCCTCTGCGGCTTTATGAAATCATATCAGTGCAACGTCATGTTAGCATAATAATTATGACGATTTACAACGATGCTGGAAATGTGAAGATATTTCCCAAGAAAAGGAGATGTTGTCAGGAGATGAATTGTGCCTTCAGCATTTTTCTAAAACGGAAGACGGAAGATTTGAAGTACTAATAAAAACCCTAATTTATTCTTTAATTCTTCCATGATAGGTAAACACCTATCATGGACGAATTTAAGAATAAATTAGGGCCATCAAAAACTACAGCATTAGCACAATATTAGACATTAGAAAGGAGATTATGTCGCAATTCAGCATTAGTAAATGATTATAAAAAATTTATGCAGGAGTACTTGGACTTAGGTCACATGGAGAGATCATCATCTGAAAGCAAAATAGAGTCCTACTTACCTCATCATGGTGTCTCCCGAGACAGATCCACTACAAACAAGCTGCGCGTCGTTTTCAACGCTTCGACAAAGTCTTTAAGTGGATATCTTAAATGATATTGTATATTGTTATGTACAAAGGGCCTAATCATCAGCAGGACCAGTAACCAAAGACCACCCCATAGAGACGTAACAGTTGAAAACAGTTACCTACGGAGAAAAAACAGCAAGTTATTTAGCAATAAATTGTTTAAAGCAGTTAGCAGCAGAAGAGAAGAAGAAGTTTCCAGAAGTAGCGAGAGAAGTAGAAGAAAGCTTTTTAGTTGACGATTTTTGCGGAGGTAATCATACTTTACAGCAGAGCAAGCAGTTACAAACAGATTTATTTGAGCTTCTAAAATTAGGAGGTTTCAATTTACGAAAATGGAAGTAAAATGACCCCCAACTACTAGCAGACTTAAATATAGAGCAGTGTGACAAGCAGACGTATGAATTTAAGCATATTGAATCAACAAAAATCTTGGGTCTAGCCTGGAATCCCCAAGGTGACGTGTTTACATTTAAATCTAAAATAGAATTTTCTGGAGCACCCACTAAGCGGTCTTTATTATCAGATATTTCCAAGATATACGATCCCTTTGGTTGGCTAACGCCATTGAGCACGACTTTAAATCTTTTATTTCATAATGGTTGGTCATCAAAAATTGAGTGGGATGATAAGCTTCCTCAGAACATTAAAACAAAATGGTTGCATTTACGCCAAGAATTGCAAAACATTACCACATTTGAAATCAAACGGTGGATCGAGACTTCTGAAAACGACAATTGAAATTTTGAAGTGAAATAGAATTTCATGGGTTTTCCGACGCCTCTAGCAAAGAATTTTCTGTAGTAATTTACTGCAGGGCTATAAAAAATTGAGCATCATCAATATTATTATTAGCGGCCAAAGCAAGGCTCGCGCCATTAAACAAAATTCAGACTATTCCTACGTTGGAGTTAATGGGAGCTGAATTATTAGCAAAATTAATGAGGAAGGTTTAAAAATGCTTATATCAGTACAAAGAAGAAATATATGGCTGGACAGATTCCACAGCAGCTCTAGGACGAATTCAAGGGGATCAAGTACGATGGAAAACATTTATATATAATCGAGTCAGAGCAATAACACAAGTTATGCGAAAATCATGTTGGCGCTACGTTAAAACAAACGAGAACCCGTCCGATTCAGCAAGCCGCGGCTTAAGCGTGACTCAGCTCAAAGAATATATGTTATGGTGGAACGGGCCATCATGGTTATCGTCATTCACAGTTGAGGAGCCTATATTGTACGAGACTATATTAGAGCCAAAAAATAAATATAAACAATCAAACATTCTAATTCAAACGGATTCTCAAGAGTTACATATCGTCGAACAGTTATTAAATAAGCATAGCAACATAACACGAGTTATACGTATAATTGCATGGATATTACGAATAACAAAGTACAAACAACGTCGCGAGGCATATATCACAGTACGAGAATTACAATACAAAAGAATTCTTATTGTTAGAAATGTACAGCTGGTGCAATTTTATGAAGAAATTAAATTACTATCAAGAAAAAAGCAATTGGCCATCGAAAAGCAAATTTTTAAATTTATATCCAATTCTAAACAATGATGGCATTTTACGAGGCTCAAAAACGCTAGCGTAAGCACTGAAATAAAAAATCCTATTATTTTAACTTACGAAAGTCGACTTACAGTTTTACTTATTCAGAAAGCACACGAACTTACATTCCATGGCGGTCCACGCATTACATTAGCTAATCTTAGACAAAACTTTTGGATCATCAGTGGCATAAGAGTAATAAAAAAGCAGATCAGAAAGTGCGTGACTTGTAGGAAACACAACCCTAACTTAGGCCAGCAGCTCATGGGTGATCTTCCGACAGCGCGTGCTAACCCACAGCCAGCATTTTATAACACTGATGTAGAATTTACAGGATACGATGTAAAAGCAAACAAAGGACGTGGTATTAAAACCATGAAAGGATACATAGCATTATTTATTTGCATGGTGACAAAGGCAGTGCACCTAGAGATAGTATCAGACCTTACAAGTGCAGCATTTTTGGGGGCTCTCAGTAGAATGGTAGCTCGCCGCGGCACACCATATCACATATTCAGTGATAATGGTACTAATTTTGTAGGCGCAAACAGATTGATGCAGGAGCAATTTCAAAGAATTTTTGATGATAATACCTTAGGAGAGATAGCAAGCATGAATATCACTTGGCATTTCAACGTAGCAAAATGGTGCCAAGTGGCTGGATTATGGGAGAGAAATATACGAAGTTTGAAGCATCATTGTAAAAGGGTTGTGGGTGAGCAGAAACTTACATATGAGGAATACGCCACCCTATTAGCAAGAAGCAATCTTAAATTCCAGGCCACTCTTTGCTATCACGGGGATCCAGAAGACCTTGACTATTTAACACCAGCACATTTTTTGGCCGGCAGAGCAAATTTAAATATCATAGAAACAGAGGAAGATGCTAGATCAAGATGGTATCTAATATCAAAAAAGTATGACGATTTATGGAAGAGATGGAAGGTCGAATATATGACTCAGCTATCAGTAAGATCAAAATGGTTAAGAGCAAGAGATAAAATTTAAATTGGCGATTTAGTCACGATTCAGGACGAAAACATACCCCCGCATATGGGGAGGGTATTAGAGCAGCATCCTGGAGATGACGGACTGATTCGGGCCGTAATTCTTAAAACCAAGAATGGTACCATTAAAAGGCCAGTGGTAGAGTTATCAGTCTTACCTCTCTCGAATGCAGTGAGCAGCGACTGCGAAGAAGTATCTAAGCAACCTAAACAAAATCAAGCAAAGCCTATTAAGCAGGAAAAAAATGTCTTTGGGGATAGCATTCATTTTATTCATGTCGATGATGACAAATTTTAATGCAGCTACAAATCTACCTAGCAACATGTCTCTATATTTCGATTATACGTGAAGTGCGAAGGTCATTCGGGACAGATGGACTCTTATAGTGTACTATAATTTGTCTCCGTATTGGGAAGGATTCAATGCAGCAAAGAAGTTTATTAATTACACAGATAAAATATGTTCATGTATACCCGACAATGACCATTGTTTAACAATTACCAGTGGCGTGCACAGGATTATGACACTGGGTATGCGGCGAAGTACTCGGTCACAAAAACTTTTTCGTTTATAGATTTTTAGCATAGCTACAGCCAAGCGACGGATCTCTAAGTCGAAACCATGCCAACAGAGCAAGTCTTAGATGTACTACTATTCATGTACATCTTCTACGGCAACGCAGACAAAACAGCGATCGATCGTCGCGGCGGAAGAAATTCTAATAAGTAAAATAATAAGCATGTTTTAAAATATTATAACTACTCACCAGTCAGTCAGCTTCAATTTTCACATATTCAAGGTTCCGGTTACTTGAGATTACTATATCCCGATGTAAATTACTAAATAATATGCAAGGAAAACAATATAATTTAATCGTGTGTATACAACCACACAGCCAGTTATACGTTTCATAACTTTAAACATGAAATTTTCGACTTACATTATTTTTTTGCTGGTTTAATTGCTGTAACTCGGGTACACACCTACCTTTAGACAGAATTTGAATCTTTTCACTGAATGACATGTGTGAGAACTTGTTATTTTTAATTTTTAATAACCACACATTATCAACGCAAACCTCACATTCAAATAACATTTAAAAAAATCAACAAACGCACTAGTAAAAGCAAATCACTACAATTATTATAGAAACTCAGTAAGAAACTGTTAAATGTACACACTTTCAAATGTTAAAATGAAAAATCTTTTAAGAAAAGTATAAATAAACTGGAGCGATTAAATTGTAAACAATGCTTATCACATGAAATATGCAATATGGCCCCCGCGAAACACAAAACGTTTCTTCTATTTAAACAAATAAAACCTTACTAAACAAAAATGCATAATGTGCATACGTGATTCATATTATTTTTACTCGGATTATAGGCAACGAATAATTTCCGACAAGCCAGTTCGGCGGTTTTCGGGAGCGATCGGATAGCCGAGAGCCATCGCCTGCCGCGGGAGTTGCGCTATATAATCATGTCGATATTCATGGGTGTGTGCGTTTGCGAAGTATGAAAATTACACATACATGCGATGATATGTCCTGCAGAACGCAACGGCATGAGATGAGTTGCTATTTATAAAATATTAGGCGTTTTTAAGTTATTATATTTTTTAAATTAATTTATTTACTATTAATTAAAGTCATCTAAAACGTACGAACGTTTTATTAAAATATCTGTGAATGACAAGTAAAGCACTGCATTTCTGCCTACAAGGAGCGCACGCCCCTGACAATTACGCTACAATTATACCACAAGTTCGAGGAACTGGATCATTATAATCGTTTGTTATTAAATCAGCGTTTTAACGCGCGCGACAGAAAGCGCCGTGCGCTTATCAATGGTGTAGGTTACGCCGCCAACTATCTGTTCATTTCAATTCAATTCAATTCATTCAATTCATTTATTGATCACCAGAATGTAGTATAATTACAAAGATGGTAAATTAAAAATATTATAGTTCTTGTACATTCTGCCATTATAATGGCGTGTGACACTTGCATGCTCTTATCATTTACTACATTTTTTATTTATTTCATTATTTACAATTAAATAAACCATTAAAATCACAATTATTACTCAGTATTATTGAGAGTCTTGGTATATAATATAAAAGAAAAAAGCATGAAAATTAATAAAAAAAAAAACTAAAATTGATAAAAAAATCATGCAACTAGAGAACTAATAAATAAAGGTAGAAACTGACATTAAATAGAATTCACTACAACAATTAATTAAGATTATCAATAAAATAATTAAAAACATCATACATAAATTATTCGCCTAAATTCATTATAATTTACAAGATATATATTTATTTATTTAACAATTTATTGTACACACAGAAAATTATGACAATACAATTAACAAAGAAAGATGACACAAAGGACTGCTTATTTCTAATTAGAAATTTCTTTCAGCAGCCTTACGGAGAGAAATGGGATGAAATATAGCAGTTAGGACGTGCACAATATTATTTCTACAATTGTTGTAGAAATAATAATTCAAATATTATATAAAAAATATAAATATTATATAAATATATAATATTTATATATTATACAAATATTATACAATATTTTAACAGTAAATCATTATAAAATTAGAAGAGAAACATAATGTCAAAAATTAATAATAATAATTGCATTTTTTAGGTAAGTCAATTAAAATTAAATAATAGATAAAGTGATACTAATATAATTAAAAAGTGTCATTAAGGTAGTCATCAATAGAGTAATAACATTTTTCTGTTAGAAATTTTTTAAATTTTGTTTTGAAAAGCTAATATGTATATTTGCTAAGATACAGGATAAAATGCTAATGCTATATGCTAATGAGTTGCACTAGTCCGCATTGCGCGACGATTATGCGTGAACTGACTTAAACCTGAAATACGAGTATATCTAAAATGAGCGTACGCGTGAAATGTACAAAATGCTGATGATGCTCTGTACGGTTGTTGCACCGTACATGCTCCCGGGCGACAGAAGCGGTGGGTGCTGGATGATGAGATGGCCGATGAGCTAACCTAATAACAAGGTGATGGAACAATAATATACTAAAGCATTTACAGGTGATGCCCGACAATAGTATTATTATTGATCGCTCTTAAAACTACACCGTTCTAGTTTCGAAGATGTGCTTTTGTTCACTGACTCATAAGAATTACACTTAACACAATACTTTGATACTGATTTGTTTATTTCAATTTCACTCACCCACTTATCACTAACACTAACACTCGGGTCAATGCTGGTGCGCAGTTGCGCAAACGGAGAGGATGCCGGTGCGGCTGGCGCAGCTTGCACCGCCAGCGCCGGCCCCGCTGACCGCTGCCGATAGGCGCACCACAGGCCCACTGCTGCTGCTAAAGCTACTGCTGCTAAACAGTATATGGCGGCGTAGTGGTGAATGTCGTGTGACGACAACTCCGTCTCCATTTGCTCCGAAGGTGCTTTCATCTGCTTGATGCGCTCCCCGAGAGCAAGCAGGGAGTGGTTGTAGCTCCCGCTTTCTTCGCGCGTAATCGGGGGCAACGATATGTTGATCAAGTGATTTAAGGGTGCGATTTCTGGTGCATAGACTACCGGCTCGTTATTAATTATATTAGAAAGCTGTTTGTGTGAATTAATAGTAAAAGTCGCTGTGTAAGCTAGGAACTTACACATGCGACTTTGAGCTGAGGGAAGTAGGTATATAGGTTAATGTGAGGGCTGGAGAAATCTGGGACTGACCTTATTGTTGAGCTGGTGGTTCTGGATCTGGGCGGAGGTTTCTTCTCACTACACTACACAGCTGTTGAGCGGATTATCGATAGATTTATCGCGGTTCGCCGGCGAATTTGGTATTATATTAACGAGCACAAATAAATATGCGCACACGCGTTCGCGTTCACTAGGTTTCGGGATGAGCTGAAAATGCATCCAGCGCGGGAGGGGTTCTAATTGCAAGTGTTCGTCACTCTCTGACAGCGCCCCTGAGTCGGTCGGCCATACTTCACGTAGTGATGTCCTTTGTGTTTATTCTAAACGTCGCGCTAGGGTTGGCGCGAACATCCTGGGGGGCCCGCACAGGCGGCGAGCTGAGCCCCATCCTGAGCAGAATCCAGTGGGAGCCGGGCAATCTTGCCGACAGGCCTCCGCAGCTGGCCTTGAGTCGTGTCCAAGTCCACAACTCTGATGACTCCATCCTTCCCAGGTAGCAGACGTGAGATTCTTCCCATCTTCCATTGTAGAGGAGGCAAATTGTCCTCCTTGAGCAGAACCAGTTCTCCAATTTTGGGTGGAGAGGAAGAGGAAAGCCATTTGGAGCGGATTTGAAGGGTATGGAGGTAGGACTTGGTCCAAAGGTTCCAAAAGCGCTGAGAGAGTGATTGAATGAGCTGAAAGCGTTTGAGCGGAGATATTACTCTTTCATCTAGAGTCAGCTCGGGGAGAGCTGTGAGCGGACGGCCAATGAGAAAGTGGCCAGCAGTAAGGGGCTGATAGTCCGTGGGATCGGACGAAAGTGGACTGATGGGCTGAGAGTTTAACACAGCTTCGATTCTAGTGAGCAGAGTTAAGAATTCCTCGAAAGTGAGGTGTTGCTCACCGATAACACGGTATAGAAGTTGCTTTGTGGATTTAACATTAATCTCATGGATACCTCCCATTCATGGGGCTTTAGGCGGATTGAGTAACCAAGTTATATTTTGAGTTGAGAGTTTATGAGAAATGGCGTCGTTATTGTCATTGAGAAATTGTTGTACCTCTAGTAGATGATTCCTAGCTCCTACATAATTTGTGCCACAATCCGAACGTATCAATACCGGAAGTCCGCGACGTGAGCAGAACCTTTGTAATGTTGCAATAAACGCTTCGGCAGTGAGCGATGAGACTGGTTCTAAGTGAACCGCCTTTGTAGTGAGGCAAACAAATATGCAAAAATATCCCTTAATTAACTTAGCATTACGTAATTGACTTGATTTGAGCAGAAACGGTCCGGCGAAATCTGTTGATACGTGACTAAATACGGGCTGAGGTATGACTCTATCAGCTGGCAGGTCAGCCATGATAGGTACTTCGGGCTGAGCGCGGCAACGGAAACATCTTATGCATTTAAACGTTCTGTGCCTTATAATGCGGCGGGCAGATAGTATCCAAAATTGCTGACGTAAAATAGCATGTAGCGTGTCCGTGCCAGGGTGGCAGTTTATGCGATGATAGTGATCTATTATGAGGTCTACGAGCGGACTAGAACTAGGCAAAATGAATGGGTGTTGAGCATCGTATGTGAGTTCCGAACGAGTGAGTCTACCTCCTACTCTGAGGAGACCGTCCTGCGTAAAAGGCGACAGACGTTGTAGTCGTACTGTGCAGATTATATCGGTTTGCAGGCGGTGAATATCTTCTGCGAATGCATTCTGCTGTACAGAGCGGATCCAGAAGAGTAATGCTTCTCTACGTTCACTTACAGTTAGAGGGCCTAGTTGTCGCGAGTTTGAATTTAGTTTACAGTTACGAATGAATCGCCTCATGTAGGCAGTGACACCAGTTAGTTTTTCTAAAGAGCTGAAGCGAGTGAGCAGATCACTATCGACACCGGGTATCGAGAAATTGCATGGTACGTATTTTGGTTTGAGCCCTGGCAAGTCTTGTCGAGTATGAGCTGAAGGCATCTTGGGCCAGGTATCCTCTGGCAATTTGAGCCAAGGAGGAGACCACCATAAATCATGAGCGGAGAGAGCTTGAGCTGATAATCCTCTGCTTGCACAGTCAGCAGGATTTAATTGGGAAGGTACATGACGCCACTTAAGTGTGAGTGAATTTGAGTTAATTTTTGTTACTCTATTTGATTCAAATGTTTGTAAACGATGGGGCGGAGTTTTTATCCATGCAAGCACTATGGTACTATCTGACCAACAAACGTGATGTGTAATTGTGAGATGAGCAGACAATTGTTGGGAGACACGCAACATGAGCTGAGATAATAGAGTTGCAGCAGACAACTCTAATTTGGGGATTGTGAGTTTATTTTTAATCGGTGCGACTTTAGATTTAGCAATTATGAGGTGAACGTTAACAAATCCGTTGTGAGCTGATTCTTGTAAATATATCACTGCAGCAAAACCACTTTCCGAAGCATCTGCGAATCCGTGAAGTGAGTATGTTGATTTGAATTTGTGTGGAGCGATATGTCTGGGAAAATGTATATCTGAGATGTGCGGAAGATCATGATAGATGCGCTGCCAATCATCTGTAATATTATTTGGAGTGGGATCGTCCCAGTCCAATTTAGTTAACCATAACCATGAAGAAGTATTTTTGCGCGGAATATGACGGGTGTAACCCAACCGTTTGGGTCATAGAGAGAAGCTACTGTGCTAAGAATTGAACGTTTTGTAATGTGGGTAACTGGTGGTAATGAGATGTGATATGTAAATTCATCAGACCGGGGAATCCATCTAATACCCAAAACCTTAATTGATGGAGACTCTGCGCTGATGTCAAAGTCTTTAGGCATTTCGCATTGATCGTCTGGAAATCTTTGCAAGAGCTGAGGTGTGTTTGATGTCCATTTACTAAGTTTAAATCCACCGAGTGATAACAAATCAATGAGCTGAGTTTGGAGTGCTGATGCTTCTTCTATGGTGTCATGGTCGCAAAGTACATCATCCACGAAAACAAATTTACGCAAAATTTCGGCAGCCTGAGGATAGCGATGACCTTCATCTTCAGCTAATTGTAATAATGTGCGGATAGCATGATATGGACTTGAGCGCAATCCGTATGTAACAGTGTTGAGTGCATATGTGAGCAGAGGTCGATCTGGAGACGATCGCCAGAGTATGAGCTGATAGTGTCTTTGGTCTGGTCTTAAGAGAATATTTCTAAACATCATTTTTATGTCAGTGCTGAATACTATACGATGTGCGCGGAATGATATAATAATATCTACAATGTCTCGTTGAAGTGCTGGACCTGTGTGCAGGCAATCGTTTAAACTGACTCCATTGGATGACTTACAACTGCCATCAAATACTGTGCGGAGTTTGTCAGTACCTGATTTGAACACGCCATGATGAGGAATATAATAATGAGGTTTATGAGTAAATGTAGACGGATGACACGGTGTCATGTGTCCTAAGTTTATGTATTCGTTCATGAATTCTATATATTTTTGTCGCAGTGTGTGATCGGATTGCAACCGTTTTTCTAAATTGAGAAATCTACGTAGAGCAATAGCATGAGTACTACCTAATACGGGTGCATCTGATAAGAAGGGAAGAGTCACCATGTAACGGCCTGAATCGTCACGAATGGTGGTTGAGCTGAATATGTGTTCACATTGCTCGTGTAGCGGGTTTGAATGAGCAGAACGAGGCTGGGGTTCTTCCGACTCCCAGAATCTTTCCAGGCTTTTGCAAATATCATGAGTAGAATGAGCAGAATGTGTAGAGTGAGCCGACTGAGTATAATGAGTCTCCTCAGAGTAGGAGGTAGACTCACTCGTTCGGAACTCACATACGATGCTCAACACCCATACATTTTGCCTAGTTCTAATCCGGCTCGAAGGACCAAGAAATGTGTAAGCTAGGAACTTACACATGCGACTTTGAGCTGAGGGAAGTAGGTATATAGGTTAATGTGAGGGCTGGAGAAATCTGGGACTGACCTTATTGTTGAGCTGGTGGTTCTGGATCTGGGCGGAGGTTTCTTCTCACTACACTACACAGCTGTTGAGCGGATTATCGATAGATTTATCGCGGTTCGCCGGCGAATTTGGTATTATATTAACGAGCACAAATAAATATGCGCACACGCGTTCGCGTTCACTAGGTTTCGGGATGAGCTGAAAATGCATCCAGCGCGGGAGGGGTTTTAATTGCAAGTGTTCGTCACTCTCTGACAGCGCCCCTGAGTCGGTCGGCCATACTTCACGTAGTGATGTCCTTTGTGTTTATTCTAAACGTCGCGCTAGGGTTGGCGCGAACAGTCGCGCTCTTAATCGTGCATTCGTCCCACAAAGTGATGACGTTGGCGCCAGTCACCTGTTCGCTGGAAACTTGATCCTTGCATATGAAACGTAGTGTACAATGACCGCAACAATTTATTAAGAATGTATTTGTTTTAATAGGTGTCCATGCCGACTGGCACTCGCTAAGTGTCGTCTTACACACGTGGCTTTGTTTATCTTTGATACACAGGTTGTCGTCCGACTGTCTTTGGTAGACGGGCCTTTGTAATGCACAAAGGCAAGCATTACTTGATGTGTATAGAAAACATTTATCAAAGTCGCTTTCAGATATTGGTATAAAAGTATTTTTTCTGAAATTCATAGCGACGTGCTTGGCTATAGGTATTACGCTGACCATAGAATTGCCCATCAATTGTGGCAGGGGAAACATCGTGTAAACTTCATAGCTTTCCTTATTGATGAGGGGAATTTCAATTTCAAAAATAAAATATTGCTGTGTCATTCTTACTTTAACTGTCATTATTTTATAAATCGACGATAGCTCGGCTTGTAAGTTGGTGATTGGTAACGCTAAGTCCTTGGGCAGTTGCCCACTAATTGTGTTGAGCTCGCTAAGAAGCTGGGAAGGGCTGAGAAGATGGACGTTAAATTGTTTCGTATTTGTAATGGTATAGAGTAATGCATCTAGAATTCCTTTTAAACTTGAGAGTATATTATTAGCGATGATGCTTGTTAAAATAAAATCGTTGGCTGCTTGTGTTTCGCTTATTTCCGTCCGTAAAATAGATGTTGTTATATCTAAATTGTTTAGATGCTGATTAAACATTTTCTGCTGATTCTCCATTGTTCCTTCTATTCTCTGCAGTAAACTATTTTCTGCTTCTATAACTGACGTTTGATTTTTCCAAAGCCCTAAAAATGTTTTTGATTGTTTGTAACTAAAGTAATATCTCGCTCAAACTGTTGTGCAAATTGCTCGTTTAAGACGCCAAACAATGAATTCGCTACGTAGCCGATCCCATTGACGAGTCCTCGTCGCGTGCGCCGCGGCGCGACAAAATGTTGATTCAGCAACATACGGTCATAGAACTTTAGCTCGTCGCAGCCGTGATGTAATTGAAGTAATACGATATTACAGTGGCTATATAATTGTTTGTTAGAGGCGCACATATTTTCTAAATGATCGATGTAATTATCGAGCGTTTTAGAACCTTTCCAATACGGTTTCATATTGTAGTAGGCGATTAATTTCCATCTGTTCTCTATAAAATGCATGGTGCCCAGTTTATTAAAGAATATGCGTTTATCGTCACTTATTCTGGTAACATTAAAGGGATTGCTTAGAGTCGCGTTAACCGCTGACGTAAACATTAAAATAAGCAAAGTAAATAAAGATAAAAATTGTATGTTGAATATTTTGTTCGGAACATGCTTATGTCTGTTCCGAGGCGACGCCCTGGTTTGGTTTTGCAGATCTTGCTGATGTTCGCTATTTACTGGTAAAACAGAGAGTTTAACTAAAGGTCGTTTTATTATGCCGCTTTTTGTTTTCAAGCTTACGACCCTGATGAATCCGTCAGCTCCAGGATGTAATTCAATTACACGCCCGAGTGCCCATTTTCCTGGTGGTAGGCAAGCGTCGTGAATGATGGCAATGTCATTTACTTGGATGTTAGGTTTAGCTGCTTTCCATAATCCTCCCGCACTCGGCCAAGAAGGAGCGTTGAAATGCCACTCAATTTGCATTTCGCTAAGGTCGCTATAGAATTGCTTAGTTAAGATAGATTTCAGGTCGACCAATTCTCTATCTAAGATCTTGCTAGCTCCTACGAAGTTCGTTCCATTGTCACTGTAAATGTGACGAGGACTACCTCTTCGTGCTGATAAACGACGTAAAGCTGCTAGGAATGTAGACGATGATAAGTCGGACACCAATTCTAAATGGACAGCTTTTGTGACCATACATACGAATACATCCACATATCCTTTGGTAGTTTTGATGCCGCGACCTTTGCTAGATTTTACGTGTACAAATCGCGTACAGTCCACCCTAGTATGATAAAACGGTCTAGTAGGGTTTATTCTAGCCCCGGGCAAATCTCCCATCATTTGTGCTTGCTTGATTGGCTTATGTATCCTACATTTTACACATTGATGTAAACGCTTTTTGACTGCTCTATTACCACCGATAATCCAGTATTGCTGACGTAACCAAGATAGTGTCAGTCTAGCTCCTCCGTGATACGTTGCTTTGTGCGCTAGGTCTATTAATAAATTTGTTAAATGGCTGCTGTGTGGCATAATAAAAGGATGTTTCATATCATAAGGCAAATTGCTGTCGTGGTAATCCTAATCTTTGGGCGGCGTTTTCGGTAATTACAGAAGTTTGCGAGCCTTGGTCGATAAGCGCACGCATAATTAACGAATTGCCCTCTGCGGCTTGGACTACTACTAAAGCCGTTGCTAATAAAGTTTCTTGTGTATCTTCTAAGGACACGTTTGAGCTGCTTCTATGCTGTTTTGATGGTCTGCTTGCTGATGAAATATTTTGTAATTTTTGCACTGAAAATGCGTCATGGATTAAAGTGTGATGATTTAAATTGCATATTTTGCATCTTTTATTTGAAAAACAATTATTGTCATTATGATCGTATAAACAATTTTGACACAGCGACAATTTCGTAATTGTTTTTAATTTTAATTCCGGTCGATAATCAGCAAAAGTGTTGCAATAGAGAATAGCGTGATATTTATTGCAGATTGGACATTTTGACGATGTTGATGCAATAACATTTTTAGGTTTCTGTGTTTCAACTGATGGGTTCTGATGGCTAGTAAAGGACTTAAAGATATGCGATTTCTTAAATTCCTTAGGTGATGGTGTTCTATGAGGTGGCTGGCTGTTTGGTTTAGGTTGATCTTGTTTACGTTTCGATGGCTCTAACGCCGTAAACTTCGCCTCGAGGAACTTAAGAAAGTCACATAATGATGGTAGCTCCCTGGGGTTCCGTAGTGACTCGATATAGTCAATATGTGTGTCGGAATCCAATTTCTGAGAAATCATATAGATAATTATAGGATCCCAGGTGTCTATGTTGAGCCCTAAGTTTCTAATAGCATTCAAGCACTCGTTCAGAGTATCATGATGCGTTTTATCGCTGATGATGATTGATGTTGCATAACAGGAAGGCTAGTTAAAATATTCATATGGGAATTGAAAATTAATTTTTGGTTGCTGTAACGGCGGTCTAAAATTTCCCAACAAATATTATAATTTTCGGAGGTGATGTTAAGATGCTGGACTAATTTTTCGGCTTCCCCCTTCCTTGAGCTTGCTCTTCAAAATTTGCATTTTCTGAGCGCTAGAAAGACACCTATTTTTATGTATAGTTTCCATAAATAAATCCTTAAAAGAGACCCACATGTGGTAGCTGCCAGAAAAGGAAGGAACATCTATTTGAGTAGACTGCTCGCGATGACTTTCGGACCACATTTTGGTGTTGATTTGCTTCTTGATGCTGATATAGAGATTTTCATATTTGCTGAACGCTTCTTCGTATTCTTTATTCTCGCCATACGCTTCGCTGTCGATTTCCCAATGTAGGCAATCAACCGTAGACCATCTTGATTGCACGGTTCTCATCGCATCCTCGAATTCCCATTTTTCGGACATACTTTCTAGATCTAAGCTTTCTAGATTGTTCGGTGAAATGCTTTAAAGTTGCTTTTTTGTTTTCTTAACATTTCCTCGAGTTTAGTAGATGTACCTTTTGTTGATACCCCCGGATTAAATGATGTTTGTGGCGTCCTTTCTCCTTCTGCTTGCTGCTGCTGACTTACGGATGTAGACGGGAACCCTAATACTCCTGGCCTAATGGGACTTGGCTGGTCTTTTCCCGCCGTTGATAAATAACTCGTAATAAAAGAACGCGCATCATTGTAAAAGTCGGAGGTTTTCTGGTACATATTGTTAATAAAATAATCATGCGACTGTTTATGATCGAATTCACACAATTTAATACGATTGCTTTGAAAATCATTCCAGTAAAGATCTAACGTGGATAATCGCTTACAAATATGAGCCGATGTCTTGCGTTCGACACCGTCTTTCTTAAAATTGGTAAGAAGTTGCTGCATGGCTTCGATGATCTGGTTTTGAGTTGCTAATAAACCTTCCATGATGATTTATGAATTAGTTTCTTGATAGAGTGTAAAAAAAGTTTGGTCACTCACCACTGCTGCTGGAACTTACGTCACGGCTTCTACTGCTCGAGGTGCTGCTTGCTAAACACTTCGCGAAGTAGATCCCGCTTACGGTAAGCACGGAGGATCCGTAGGTCGCTGATTCTAATTTCTAACGAAGGACCATAAAGATGTACGGTTCGTACACCTTGAGATGCTGTTGCTGCTATAGATGCTGCTGTTTGCTGAGTAAAACTAATTTGCTGCTGCTAATATGAATATTTGCTAAGATACAGGATAAAATGCAAATGCTATATGCTAATGAGTTGCACTAGTCCGCATTGCGCGACGGTTATGCGTGAACTGACTTAAACCTAAAATATATCTAAAGTGAGCGTACTGTTGTACGGGATTACTATTTTCCCTTTTTAAAAAAAGATTTATTACAATTAACTGAAATAGTACTTCAAATAAACAAAGAAATTAGAATTGAGACAACTGTCGCGGTGAGGAGTCGGAGATGGAATGCCCTGAAGGGGTCTGGACTGAAGCGTAGGACGATAGGAGAAATGCGGGATCAGCAAAGTCGGAAAGCTAGGGTGAGCATGATAGGGTACAGATGCGGGATATAACACCTTTCCGGGGTAGACTAAACTTCGGGGTCGAAGTTTATGGAAAACGAAATAAAGGAAATTAAACATGGATTCTAAGGCTGGGAGTAGGAATAGGTTTAGGTTTAGCTTTGTCTTTAGATAGGTCTTGAAGAGGAATGGAAGGAGGAGAGGAGCCAGAAGAAGAAGAAGAAGATTCATCTTGGGTTTCCTGTGTTGGAGATGTATTGACGGAAAGAGTTTGGGAAAATCGTGGAAGGATGTAAGGATGGCGACTGTTGTACCCTTTTATTAAAACTAAACATTTAAAAACACAAAATACAAAAATAATCAAAGAAATAACTACAAGAGTGGAAAAATAATGTGCTTCATATTTAATGAAACTGTGTTGATTAATGATTTTGTCAGTTTCTTTTGTTAATGATTTGAACTTTAATATATTTCCGTTACTAATCGTGTCTAGATCGAAATTTTGTAAATCTATAGTATGAAACGCACTATTCTCTCCATCATTTATCTTAAAATTACAACATGAATCATTTATTATATTAACATTAGAAAATATCTTATTTACTCTAAATTTCACAGCTTGAGATTTAGGTATTAATTTTGTATGTTTAGAATAACCAAGACAATTATTGGGTACATAACAATACCTGTACCTATTACATTTAGATCAACATTTGTTTTGTTACGACATTCAATTAACACTTTAGTGTAACTAGATTGTACAAATATCCATTTATTGTTCGAGATAGATTTCCAAATATCGATTTGGCCGTTAACACTTTCGGTTTTGCACTGCACTGGTAGAGCTTTTATGGTATTCACTAGTAATTCACTTTCACAACTCGGATGCTCGCTGGTGGAGAAGATCGTGGTCACGTCGCAGATATAGGTTCGGGCATTCATCGCTTTGCATTCCCGTAGCGAGTCTAAGTTACAATATGCACTTTTGTCATTGGTCATTGCAATATATTTACTACTAGGTACAACATAAGTATAATAACTAGGTTTAGATACATCATGTGGTGTCGGAAGAGCAATATTATGATATAGATTATATTCTTTTAAGGATACAAGAGGAATTCTAAGGATAAACACAACTTTATCGCTAACACTATAACTAAATACACTAGAGACATTAATGAGAGTAAACATTTCATTTAATTCTAGGTTTACAGGTAATTTCGCTTCAACAGGTAAGTGACGAAAGTTATCAACAAGCTCCTGGTATAAATGACTAGGCGGTAATATAGCTGGATGTAGTATATTCTGGCTACTAAACATAATTGCATTAACAATATCCTCTATTCGAAATGATAAAGTTATAATACTTGCTTCTAGACTATTTAATATAGTAATCATATTAGTTTTCATTATTAGGCTTTAGTTTTCGTAGATATATTATTTATTTTGTTAGAGAGGTTGTCGATAGCTTCATTAAGGTTGTCTTCATTAACTTTTATTTTTCTTAAAGTAACGTTAATATTTGTTAAAGTAGTAGTTGTTATGAGAATATTATCTTTGATTAATGAAGCCAACTCTTTTTGATTTGATTGTACATTTCGTATAGCTTCATCGTATTTGATGGCGTCATTTTCATCAAGAGTACCAAAAATGGTTTTAAAAGCAGAGCCTACACCACCAAACCATGTAGATCTACGGAATCTGTGATCAATTAAATGTGATATGGAATTATAATCTTCTACCAATTAGTCATTTCTAATGGTAAGTCATTATGGCATTCTAGGGTATCGTCAAATTCTATTTCTACTTTGTTGCATAAAAATCGTAATGTGCCAAGAATTGAATTTATATTGGTTATATGCGATTGAAAATGCGATATGTCTACTGGGGTGACAACATCTAAATAATCTGAACATATTTTTAACTGTCCTATTGGATCAAAGTAAATTCCCGGACTTGAATGTATTTGTTGAATAGAGTCTTGAGCCGCTAAGGCTGAAATGCTGAAATAGAAAGAAATTTACTTAAAATTATTTTACTTTAAATTTTTATTTTATTCTTACTATAAAGATTGAACCGATGCTGGTTTGATTTGATCAACATGATGTTTAACATGTCTACGGTTAATGAGCAGAGAAACAGTATTATAGCCATGAACTTTAACAATTTTGTATGGACCTTTCCATTGAGGGGATAAGGCCTTCCTTAAGCGTAAATGATTTTTTAAATAAACCAAATCTCCAACCTTATAAGACACGGGTCATGTTGTTATCATAATAAGTTTTTGAATTTTGTTTTGACTTAATGATGTTCTCAATCGCTTTCTCCCGAGCATGTTTTAATCGATGTTAACATTTTGACATATTCTGGATACGTGGCGTCATTGATGTTTGAATTATAAACTGAATCTGGAAGATATGGCTTATGGCCAAATACGAGTTCGTAAGGTGTGAATTTTGTAGTGGTATGAACAGCCGTATTATAAGATAGCATAGCTGTGTATACATATTATATTTACGAAGGATTTGAGATACTCCTTGAGTGTAGAGTGACTACGCTCAAGTGCTCCTTGAGCTTGAGGATGGTAAGGAGTTGACCAAATTTGTTTTATTTTCAGAAACTTGCAAGTCTTTTTGAATAAATCAGCAGTAAAATTTGTGCCTTGATCGGTAAGTATCGTTTTTGGAATTCCGAATAGTGAAATAAAATGAAGTAGACATTCGCTGGTCTCTTCAGCTGTTATTGTTCTTATGGGATACGCGACTGAATATTTCGTAAGATCGTCCTGTAGAGTCATAATAAATTTGATTTTTGCGGTACCTACTTCCGGTAAGGGTCCCACAATGTCAAGAGATATGCGTTGAAACGGTGCGGTAGAAGTTGTAGTAATTTGCAACGGTGCTCTATTTATTTGTCTGAAAGCTTTGTTTTCTTGACAAAGGGTGCATGATTTAACATAATGTTCGACGTCAGCTCGCATACGTTTCCAATAATACTTTTCTTTTATTCTGTCATACATTCTGTTTGCTCCTAGATGACCGGAAATAGGTAGATCATGGTTTTCCTTTAAAATCTTATTTATTTCACTTAACGAAGGATACATGATACTATTATGATAGATGTGAAGTTGAATATTTGTGCCATCAAAGAGGTAGGCTAATATATTGTATATCTTAACGAAAGAGAATCTGTCAAAATTACTTCTGAAGTCAGTTAGAGCGACTTCGTTGTACGTAGGATAGAACATAATTATTTGATCACGTGTATACTTCAGAGCTTTATATAAATCTGGGTAAGTACATTCGTCAAAATGATTGACTTTGATATATAAAAAGAGGTGTATTTTATCAAAAAATAGTTCATTACATGTGTACAATTCTCTTTCCATTTCTAAAAACTCTTTGACAACCGGATGTGGACAATTACTTAATAATTCTTGCACGTATGGTACTGATTCATCTAAATCTATTGAAGTTGGTACAATGAATAATCTTTGCGATGCTTTGAGAAGGGTTTCATTATGTTCATGGATTATGGTATTGTAAGATCTAGTAGGTGATTTTAAGAATTTAGAATAATTTTCATCGACGACAGGTAAGTCAGGCGTAGCAGATTCCAGTGGTATTGAATATCCTGGTTCGGGGTAAGTAGATACGTTTTCATCAATGTTATCAGGAATAGGAATATCAACAGGTATAGAAGATTCCGGTTATATATTTACATTTTACATTTATATTTACATTTTTATTATTAGGATCAGTGTCTGAGTTAGGATTTGCATTATTAGAGTCAGTGTAGGGAATAGGATTTTCAGTGTCTGTTACCAGTTCATCAGTCATGGGTAAGTAATCAAGTATGTCATGTTGAAATTCTGGAAAATCAACATTAAAATCGATAGATACATCAGGTACATCAGCAGGAGATCTTGGGTTTGGCGGAGTGGACAATAGTTGAGGGTCATTGCTAGGATTGGTAAGTTCTTTGTTTTCAGGATAAATTGGATTAACAGGGTACCTTGAGAGTGCGTCAGCTGCTGAATTTAATTTACCTTTTCTATAAACAATTTCATATTCAAATTCTTCTAATTTTAATCTCCATTTTTGCAGTTTACTGCTAGGATCTTTATGATTGAATAACCATTTTAATGGTCTATGATCATCACTATCTGAAATTTACGTCCAAAAAGATAGGGTCTAAATGTTTTGCAGCCAAAAAGAATGGCGAGCAATTCTTTTTCTGTGGTACTGTAATTACACTCACTTTTATTCAAGGTTCGAGACGCAAAGGCTATTGGTTGGTCCTTACCAATCTGTCCTTGGGACAAGACAGCACCTATTGCATAATTTGACGCATCACAGGTTAGTATAAAAGGTTGTGTGAAATTAGAATAGGCTAGAAGAGGAGCAGTAGTAAGTTTGGATTTCAGTGTCTCAAAGGATAATTGTTGTTGATTCTCCCAATTAAAAGGGACATTCTTTTTTTGTAAGTTTGTAAGTGGTTTGGAAATAGTAGAGAATTCAGGGATGAATCGGCGATAATATGAGACTAAGCCTAGGAAGGATTTTATGTCTTTTGGACACTTGGGAACAGGAAAGTTTGTAACAGCTTTGACCTTGTCAGGATTTGGTTTTACTCCCTTTTCAGTTATTATATGTCCTAGGTAGCCTACTTCTCGTCTTAGAAATTCACATTTGTCTGGTTGGAGTTTCAGATTGAATTTACGTAGTCTTTGGAATATAGCAGTCAAATTCTCGATGTGTGAGTCAAGGTCATACGAATAGGAAACAATGTCATCAAGAAATACATAGCAGCGAATACCCTGAAGTCCTGATAGAATAGTGTTCATAAGCCTTTGGAAAGTAGCAGGCGCGTTTTTCAGCCCGAAAGGCATTCTAAGGAATTGGTAGTGTCACTCTGGAACGTTGAAAGTGGTCTTTGGTTTATCTGATTCATTTAAAGGGATTTGGTGGAATCCGGAAGCTAAGTCCATTGTGGAAAAATATTTACTATTACCAAGTTGATCTAGGATTTCTGCAATTTGAGGAAGCGGGTAAGTATCTCTTATTGTTACATCATTTAATTTACGGTAGTCAATAACAACTCTCCATTTTTGTTCGTTAGATGCATATAATTTTTTTGGAACCACCCATATGGGTGAAGACCATGGTGAATCGGAGGGTTCAATGATATTCTGTTCTAGCATTTTTTCAATTTGTTTACGAACTTCAGCTTTGTGGACTTCAGGGAATCGGTAAGACTTAGTATGTATTGGTATGTCAGAAGTCGTTTTGATTTCGTCGACCAACAAGAATATGTGAAACAACAGCTACTTGTATAGATAATATTTTCACAAATGTCACTCCTTTTAGGAAAGACATAATTAATGTACTTAACTCTGATCACTGTGGACAGCTAGCATCATTTGGTCTTAAATGTGATAATAATCCGATAGAAAATATTGAGTTTATTCCTGTAAACACAAAACGTATTGAGAAATTTAGAAGTTAATTACTTTCAAGTTTTCAATGTTTGAATGAGTCAATTAATCCAAATGAAACTTTTAATAATTTATTTAAAGTAGTAAAAAACCAATTTGACTCTGTATTTACTTCTAAATCGGTCAGATTTAGTAATAAAAGAAATAATTTTAGTAACTGGGCAACTGCAGGTATTATTGTTAGTAGACAAAGATTGTATGACTTGTATAACGAGAAGTCAATGAACAGGAGTGAAGCTTTTAAACTATATGTCAAGAAATACTCGAAGATTTTCAAGAAGGTATGTCAAGCGGCGAAGGTTCTTCACATCAAAGAAAAAATTAAGAACTCTAAAAACAAAGTGAAAACCATCTGGAAAATAATTGCAGATGAGACTGGAAGAGTCGCCAGTCGCAACTCTAAATTTGAACTTTATATTAATGATAAAAAAGTTAGTTCTGACATTGAAGTTGCGACAGTATTTGAGAAGTTTTTTGCAGACATTCCGATCTCAACTACAAAAAACTTAAATTCATCACCTACAGTTGCCGAAAAATTACTTAGAGATAATGTGAAGGAATGTGATGTAAATTTTATTTTCAAAGAAATAGACTCTAGAGACATTATCAAGGCATTTAAATTACTTAATATTAAAAGTACAACTGATCTCTGGGGTATGTCCACAAAAGTTATAAAACCAGTAATTGACATCATTGCCCCTCACCTAGCATTAGTTTTTAATAATTGTATTAAAAGTGGCGTGTTCCCTGACTTGATGAAGCACAGCAAGGTGATGCCTCTCTTTAAAGCTGGGAATAAATCAGGCCCAGCTAACTATAGACCAATATCCATATTACCGACTTTAAGTAAAATTTTTGAGAAAATTATTCTAAATCAATTACTTTTTCACTTCAACTCGAATAAATTGTTACATAGTAATCAGTTTGGTTTTACTAAAGGTCGGTCCACAACAGATGCAGGCATCAGTCTTCTGTGCAGTATATTTGAAGCTTGGGAGAGGTCACAGGATGCACTTGGTATATTCTGTGATTTATCCAAAGCATTTGACTGTGTGGAGCATGATACGCTGTTCAGGAAATTATACCATTATGGTGTAAGGGGCACGGCACTAAAGCTTCTAAGCTCTTATCAAAATTAAACTAGGAGTACTATTATATATAGTATAGTCTATTTTGGGCCCTTTTCTATTTCTCATCTATATAAATGATCTACCTTATCTAGTTAATGATAAGCATGAGATAGTACTTTTTGCTGATGACACTTCACTAATTTTTAATGTGAAGCGACGACAATCTAACAATGACGAGGTAAATAGTGCTCTCTCAAAAATAGTACATTGGTTTAATGCTAATAATTTACTGTTGAATTCTAATAAAACAAAATGTTTAAAGTTAAAGTTCAGCTTGCCAAATGTTACGCAGGCACAAACCAATATACTATTAAATAATGAGAAAATGAAATTAGTAGACACCACTGTATTTCTAGGTATAACATTAGATAGTAAGTTACAGTGGGGACCACATATTGCTAAATTGGCAGATAAGCTGAGTTCTGCAGCATACGCTGTTAAAAAATTAGAGAAATTACCGACATAGAGACCGCGCGATTAGTTTACTTTAGCAATTTTCATAGCATAATGTCGTACGGCTTCCTCTTGTGGGGAAACGCTGCGGACATTAATACAATATTTGTGCTGCAGAAACGTGCTATACGTTCTATTTATAAGATGTCGACTTTTGAATCTCTAAGGGAAAAGTTTAAAGAAATAAAAGTTCTGACCGTCGCATCTCAATACATTTTGGAAAATGTGTTATATGTAAGAAAGAATCTAAACAACTTCAAAAAGAAATGTGATAATCATTGTGTAAACACTAGAAATAAGAACAAGTTAGATATGCCAGTGTTCAGACTAAGCAAAGTTAGTAAATCCTTTAAAGGCCAATGTATACGCTTATACAATATAATCCCAGAAAAGGTTCAAAACTTTCCCATTAATAAGTTTAAAAAAGTAGTTAAAGAACGTTTGTGTGCCAAAGCGTATTATAAAATTAATGACTTTATTCAAGACGGCACACCTTGGGAATAAGGTGGCTCCTTATCTTATTATTTGTTACATAGACATAAGTAAACATTGTAATAATTTTGATTTTAAAAGAATAATTTTCCATCTTTTTGGTAAAAGATGGCCCCAGACGAGTTTCTTGCCGGCTCTTCTCGCTGGGTTAGTTCTCGAACCGGTGGTAGGCATCACGTAGTATCGACGTTCAAAAAGAGTATTTAAAAATACCAATTTTGAATAAAATTTTTTTTGATTTGATTTTTGATTTGATTTTGATTCGTGTTTCAGGGCATTAGTATGTGTCAAGTTTTCGTCAGGTAAGTGAAAAATGTCAGAGAAAGTAGCACAGAGATTAAAGAGAGCAGATTTTTCTTCGTTATTTAAGTGTGATACTCTAAGTTGATTAAGAACTCGGGTTATCCGTCTTAAATTATCCGTAGGTTGTGTTCTATCAATTTTATTTACAGAAACAGTGGGATTTTTGTCAAAGTCTCTTGTATCAAATGGTGTCAATTTTAATTTTAAATTTGAGTTAATTGTAGCTGATTCTTCGGAAGTATTAACTATTGTTATATTAATGCGATTATTTGATTTGACTTTTACTAAGCAGTTTGCTATTAATAAATTATTTGAAATGTGCTGGTCTAAAATTAATCCTTCTTTGATTTCAGGGTTTATGACGGAACATTCAACGACGGTTTCACTTCTAGCAGGAATAATGTAGGCTGGATCTCGGAAATATAGTGGAAGAGACATTTTTGTGAATAACAATAAATTTTTATTATAATCGATTTTGCAGTTATTAGAATTTAGCATTTCCGACCCTATTATGCCATCGTATGGTAAGTGTATATTTTCAATAACATGGAATTGGTGAGTAATACCGGATTTAGCTAACTTGATTTTAAGATTAAAATGTCCCAGAGTTTGTACGGAATCGACTGAGGAATCTATTCCTTTTAAGTTAATAAATTCTTTAGTGAGTTTAGGGAAATTGGATAGGCATGATTTTTTTATTAGGCTTACAGAGGATCCAGAGTCTACTAATAAGGTAAGTGGAAATTCTGAAACAAAGGAGTCAACCAGGACATATGGTAGGAGTGTTTTTGTAGGATCATTAATTATCTTAAAAATATTTGATTTGGATTCAGAAGATTTAGGATTAATAAATACAGTGGAATTAGGATTTGACACAGTGGATTTTGAACTCGAAACAGTGGGTTTTGAACTCGATACAGTGGGTTTTGAACTCGATACAGTGGATTTTGAACTCGATACAGTGGATTTTGAACTCGATACAGTGGATTGTGAACTCGATACAGTGGGTTTTGAACTCGATACAGTGGATTTTGAACTCGATACAGTGGATTTATGCAACTTGCCCATGTAGCGGGGTTGCGTAGATTTAGTAATTGCACCACTTGTGCGTTGATTTGGTAAGGTGTCGGTTTTAGATTGAACTTGTCCCGCACGACACCGGGACGGGACTTTAATTAGTTTTTTGGGACGTCGTCGACGGTATCATAACCTTCTTCGGCATTAATTTGTTCACGAGGATTTTCGTCCTTAAAAGATGTAAAATTAACTCGTTGGTAATTTGGTCTATTAAAATTTTGATTCCTATTATTATTGTACTCCCGTTTCCTACACTCATCAATCGTGTAACCAACATTCTTACAATAACGGCAAACCGGGGGTGAGTTAGCGCCACTCTGATTTGGAACGCGGTTGCTATTATTATTATTGTAACGCATATTGGGATTTGGGAAGCGATTATTATAATTATTAGGATTTTGATTTTGAAATCGGCGGTTGGCGTTAAAACTAGGCCTGGAAGAAAGCGATTTAGGTTGGGGATTTTGTTTGTATAAAAATTGCTGTTGCGTAAGGCAAACTGGATTTAGTTACTTTTAGACCTTTTTTGAAGGCAAATCAATAAAAATGCTATTTAGACCGACTTTACTGTAATTTTGATAATTTAGATGCTCCGTGATACAAGGTAAGTTAGTGAATAAGTAAAATGGCGGACATCAATTCTTACATATATAAAAACGCCTACAAATTAAAAGTAGCAATACGTCTTAAAACAAGCTTAATATTAAAATTAATATAGGGGCTGAAACAATTGCTGAATTTTCTCTTCGGAAATGGCTATATTTATTGCTTCGTTTAATGTTTTAGGTGACTTGCACCTCACTACGTTTGATATACGAGGTACAAGTCCCATTTGAAAGTGATGGAGAGCTAGCTCTTCCATTGCTGCAGTCCGACCTATCATTTCTCTACTTTTGCAATTTTTTTTTGCAATTCAATTGTGTGCAATTGAAATTTATGTTAATAATTGTGACAAACATGTTTCCACTCTTAGGGCATGTTGACTAACAGATTCGTTTATTTGCTGTTTGCATTCTTGCAAGTCTGTTAAAAAAATGTGCGTAGTGTTTCCGTTCGCTAAATTGTATTTTAAGAAAATCTTTTAATTGTGACCAGTTTACAAATTCTTTTATTGAGCAGGTCATTTGGGCTCTACCCTGTAATTGACATATGATATATTTAAAAACGATATCTTTTTGTTGTTCGGAAGCTAAATCGTTATCGGGGGTTATAATCGGGCGTTACTGCAATTAACAAGAAAATAATTCAACGATTCCCTAGCGCCATCGTAGGGTTTGATGAATTTAAGTAAGGTAGAGAGATCTAACTCCACTTTTGGCGAAGTAGTGGTCTGCGTTTTCTTTTTGGACCTGGTGAGAGGCCCAGGTTGAGAGGATGGGACTGTTTCGTCCTCGGGTTCATTAATATTTACTTCAAATTTAGGACTAGGCGCTCTAGATTCCGACATTTTAACTTTATACAAAACACTACAAATAATAAAGATACAAAAACATAAAAGAAATTGCAATGATCAAAGTAGAATAAATGAACGACTCACAGGAATGCGGCGATAAGGGCTTGTATAAACATCCGTGCGGCGTGCGGACGGCGTCGGCTGCTGGACTTCGTGGAACTCGGCGCGCTGGACCCGGCGAAATTGATGTACCGAACAGGAACTCGGAAACCGCGGACTCGTTACACTTTCGATTTGTTAAGGATTTAGAATATTGGAATTCGATTTATTTACAGTTCGTGAGGCGTACCCGGGTTTTTTTTTTTTTAAATCCCCTTGAGCTGCCACCAATTTGTTGTACGGGATTACTATTTTCCCTTTTAAAAAAAAGATTTATTACAATTAACTGAAATAGTACTTCAAATAAACAAAGAAATTAGAATTGAGACAACTGTCGCGGTGAGGAGTCGGAGATGGAATGCCCTGAAGGGGTCTGGACTGAAGCGTAGGACGATAGGAGAAATGCGGGATCAGCAAAGTCGGAAAGCTAGGGTGAGCATGATAGGGTACAGATGCGGGATATAACAGTACGCGTGAAATGTACAAAATGCTGATGATGCTCTGTACGGTTGTTGCACCGTACAATTGGTATCGATTTGCTAAAAAGGAACGAAGAAGTTGTAGTACATTTCCCCTTATGCCATAGGTGTTAAGTTTATGTAACAAAATCTCATGATTGACATAATCAAATGCCTGCGTCATGTCGCAAAAGATGGCGCATACTGGCTTTCTTCTGTCGACTGCACACATAATATTTTTAGGGAAATCAAATATTGCCATGTTTATACTTTTGTTTTTTCGAAACCCCTTTTGTTCTGGGCAAAAAATATTATTTTTCTCTAAAAATGAAGTTATTTCTCCATATAAGTATTTCTCAAATACTTTCGAAAATATTGGTACTAGTGCAATCGGTCGGTAAAATTCAACCAATTCTTTATTTTCATTTTAAATAGGGGTTTTATAACTGTCAACTTAAGATCTTGTGGATATATTCCGGTCGTTATAGAGAGATTAATGAGATAGCAAATATGCGGACAAATATGCAACATATAATATTCATTAACGGCTTTAATTATTTTTGTAGAGACTTCGTCAAATCCTACACTATGTGTATTTTTTAGATTTTTTATTATTTTATAAACATCCTGGGGCAGACATGGGGCTAGGAAAATTGTTTTATTATTATCATTATTGTTGTAGTGTCTAAAATTATTTTTAGAACTGTCTGATTTAGGTTTTACTTTGTCTATAAAATAATTATTAAATTCATTTGCAATTTCAATTGGATCGGTTATATATTTATTGTTTTTAGTTTTTATCTTTAATATAGGATGTTTTGGTATATTTAAACGTGATTTATTAATTATTTCGGAGTATTAGACGAGAGATTCGCCGAACATCAATCCATGTTACCCAATCATATTAACAACTTGATACAAAATCAAACATCAGTTGTCGAAGCGCAATACAACATACTCAAATGCACAGAACAGTCAATTCACTTGCAACATAAATCTATAAATAAGCATCTTATATATTTGTATAATTTCACAAACTCTCTTAAGTCGGAATTTATCCAGAAATCGAACATTAAAATTTTTATATTGTCGTCAATCACGGCGATGAACTTATTTCAAAACCAAAAAAGAATTCAAGATACAATATGAGATACTATCACCGATATTTCACATGGCAAATTTAATATGCATAAATTAACACCGGAGCGAAGTTAGAGAAGAGAAAATCAAAAGCGAATTACAACTAATAGGCAGTGAGTTGACAAAGGATATCACGTTACCCATTGACAACATACAATCAGACTTACGGAACATCTACAGTTTACTAAGAATTAAAACAAGAATGTTAAAAGAGTAGTTTATATTTGAAATATCGTTTCCATTAACAAACAGAGAAGCATACAACATTTACAAAATCATTTCGATTCCTAAGCAGAGAGCAGGAAATGCGATCACTGTCCTTCCAGTAGACGACTACGTAGCAATTAATTTAGCAAAGGACTCTTATTTCACTCTTTCCACATTTCAATTACACATAATTACTATGTTTCAACAATGAACAAAGTTATTTATGTCACCTAAACGAACCAATTAAATATCTCCCAGCAGATGAACATTTTTGTAAGATTGACGTCTTATCAAGAAAAAGAAAGCAATGTCTCGTCAGCAAATCAGCATGCAGAGATCAATGGATACAAATAAAGGATAAGTCCCAATATTTTTATTTTTGTTGCAACACGTATCAGGTCAGGATCATGATCATGTTAATACAGATCAGCTGAGTGGGGCTGGAATATTGAATATGCAGCCTAACTGCATGATAAAGGGCAGTTTCCAGGAATTAAATTAATTTGGAATCAGGCATTTTAACTCCAAAATTTCCCAATATAAATCACATGGTCAACATAACGCACCTGCAATATTCGGACATCCTTGATAACCACGCAATTGAGATAAATAACTCCATTAGCGATTTAGGAAAGCAGGTCGAAGAATTGCAATTTACCACTAAGAATCTAAAGACATCAGACATTCAAATATCAGGCCACGATATTCACCAATACAGCATCCTTTATTGCCTACTTGCAGTTGTGGTCATAGCAGCATCTTTCATACTATGGAGAAAATATAGGAAAAGAATTAGTAGTGTTTCACCGCAAGCAGAGCCTAGTGTAGTATTTAGTGCGTGAAAGCAGAGTACGGCTGACCGTCGGCCGAGTGAAGTGTGTAGTGAAAGTATTATGAGGGACACAGCAACCTCACCCATATTCACTAGATGTCATTTTCCATCAAAATCGACATAATTTATTACTGTACTTTTTCAGCTCGGGAGTATGTACGATGTCTTATGATACCCTAGCATTTTTACTTTACCTTTACTTTATACAGTCAGTACGCGTTCACAATTAGCAAGCACCGCGCGTGCTCTCCAGCACCTTTTTATCATAGCAAAAATTTATATGGGAAAGTTAATAAAATTAACTATCGGGCAAATTTACTTTTATTAGCCAAACACCCACAAATTACCTACATTAGGGAAAATATATGTGTCTATTCTTAAATTAAATGTGTGCTCTCAAATTGTCGCCAAGATGTTTATTTGTTCGCTAAAATAATATCTGTCTGCCAGTTTGGAATATTCAGTGATAAAAACTGGTAGGTATTAGTCACATGATTTGAAATTTTTTGTTTCTTTCGCCAACTTGGTAATTTAGTATTCAATATTCGGTTCTTTCACGACCAAAATTTGATTGTTTTGTCGCAAGTTTAAATACATGCCTATGGTAAATAATACACTCTAAAATTCAAGATGCCAATTTTACTGGTGATGCTAGAACTCCGATGCCATTACCATCTTCTCTACAAGAGATCTTGCAAGAGAGATGCTTGCAAGAGATAGAGAGAAATGGAGAGGTTTGGAAGAGGCCTTTGCCAAAGGGCATAGAGAAAAACAAAAACAAAAATTAAAGTATCCAGATAAACAAAAGTACGTAAACTGAAAAGAGGCTTTAAATATATAAATAAATATGGATACCGCAGAAGGTGTAGGCAAATTGCCATACAGATCGTCATTGGTCAAAATTGGAGGGTTGTCGTTTTCAAAACAAGCAAAATTCGACATAGCAATCAGCTAGATTCAATTAAAATTTTTATGCATATCAGGTGGTGGAAGCGGTGATGGTGCCGGTGTTGTTACGGCCCAGTAACATTTGCTTCATGAGCTGATATCTCGTCATCATCGTTCAATATATCGCTGAATAAATCTTCCATTTGAAATAACTTATTTTGAAAACTTGCTGATATAGGATCTTGCTGGAGACTCTCGAAGAACTATAAAAAAAAGCGATTAATAAATTAAAAATTATGTTTGAACTAAAATACTAATTTTAATCAGTTAATCTGAATTAAATTACTAGTTTTCAATAAAACCAAGAGCTGCGATTATTAGCTAATTGCCTATGAAAATTTAACGTTCTGAATTATTTAAGTCATAAGAAATATTTTGTATTGTTTAGATGATTGTTTTTAAGTTTTCTTTGTTAAAAGTCAAGGAATATATATTTCTTTTTTCTTTTTTTTTCTTTAAAGTTAACAATTTCTTTAAAGTTTTTGGCGTTTCTGTTTTTACATACGACATACTTTTAAAATAAATAGTAATTATTTAACAATGACGTAAATGCCATTTTTGTTGCATAATGTCAACAGCATTTAAGAAGTATAATTGTCAATATCACATTGACAGATGTCACATTTACAGCCTATTTAGTTAGGTTTATTTGAGTTAGCCAAAAGGCTATACTTAGTGTAGATGTATTTGTTTTAGACATATCTCATATGTAATACGTATTTGTATTACAACACAGCACCAATAAAGGAGAATATAAGAATTGTTGCTATATTATTACTATCACCACTGCTCTGACATAACTTAGCATGTTATGAGGTATCAGAAGTAACGAGTAACGTAACGATATTACAGTAACGAGTACTAATTGTTATAGTAACGAATACATACGGATACGCTCTTTTTCGTTACTTTTATACCACTACTAAACCAGTATGTGAAAACCAATATTTAAGATTACTTTTCAGGTAACTCCCAATTTCCAAAATTTCAGGCATATTTTAGATTTATTATCTGATCATTATAATTCGCCTTTAGCGTGTAATTTTCATCCTGAGTCGCGAGTCCTGAAACGGTTCGCCTGATGAGAAGCGATTACCGCCGCCCATTGACACTCGCAAAACCAGAGGAGTTACGCTTGTAACTCAATCTCTCGGCTCTGGTGCTGCACACTTGCGTTCCTGAGCCTTTGGTCAAGATGCATTTGATAATTTCGACGACGAAGTTCGAAATCAAAAATGTACGGGATTTAACATAAGTCATCGCTAAGTGACATGTCGCTTGCGATGCCTTATGTCAAATCCCATACATTTATGTTTTCGAACTTCGCCGTCGAAATTATTGAATGCATCTTGACTAAAGGCCCTGGTCCTTAAAATCACCAAACCCCTTTGGGCCGCATTCACTTGGCGAAACACAAAGCCGAGTTATTTCACGCCGGTTTTCTGTGAGGCCGCGATATTTATACGATCGAACCGGTACACATTGGTGTATTGTAGTTAGTACGAGTATAAGTGATAATTTTAATACATCAGACCAAAAAAAAAAATAGACGCTTTAAATTTTATATCACCGTAGTTTGCCTACTTATTTTTTGCAAATCTTTGAGACATTTCTTTTATATAACGTGCTTTGAAAGTTAATCGCACCTCACTTGGGTAGTGAAATTAGTAGTTTATAGGTATATCCAATAGTCAATAATGAGGCAAGCAACTCAACAAACACTTTATTTATTGCATACTAATTTAGTAGGCGTTGAAGTAAACAAACGACACAGCAAATGTATGAAAGATTTCTATACAACTTTAGTAGGCGTTAAAATAAATAAGCCACAGCTAATTTTACGTAAGCGTTAAAATATTAAAATAAATAAACGACATATTATCAAATATAATGCTATACAATTTGACTAGGCGTTATTTAAATAAATATATGAGCGACATAATATTAAATGCCTTAAAAATTGGCGTACAATTGTATGTAGGCGTCAAATAAATTAACAGATATAATAAAAATTGAACAATGTCTCAAACATGGTTCAATTTAATTTTTTTTTGGTCCCTCACTTCATCCCCCAGAATTTTGTTTTTTTGATTGCTCTGCTAGTTAAAAATAATCGAAAAAAATTTACAAAATAGGTGTTATGATAAAAAAATATTTTATTTATGACTATAGTACCTACATAGTCAAAGTCACTTTTTTTTTTATTCAATGTTAGTTTATTATACACCTTCTGAACGTAAACTTACTCGGTATACATGATGCCTACCACCGGTTCGGGAACCAGTCCGGCGAGCAGAACCGGCGTAAGAAACTCGCGCGTAACTCACTTTGTCATTGAGTGAATGTAAGCGCAAACAAATTAAAAGGCGCGATTGTTTGTTTTAGTAGTTACTGAGCTTTTAAGGCATTTCGTTAGGCTCTTGAGTCTAAATTGCGACATGACCGTGGTCTCATTGTTTTAACTGCGACATAGACTCGATGAGGCAACATACTCGTAGATGCTTAGACCGGCAAATGAGCAGACAGATCGCCCGTTTAGATGAGTTTTAATCGTGTTGCTAGTCTTAAGACTAAAAGTGAAACCTAGTAGCTAGTAGTGGCTAGTCTAAAGGAAAAATTCCATCCGCTGTTGGGTCTCCGGCATTCGCTGACATAGCAAAATACAACACGAGTTATTTCACGGATGTTAAATAAATTAAATAAAAAAATATTTTTATGTTAAACGGTTTTATTACAATAAAAATAATGTAGGTAATGTACTAAAAGCTAAAAAATAATTCGGTAAGTCCTAGCTACCAGATCGCACCAATCTTCTCATCAATCTGGGGTATTGATCAGACAAATAATAAAATCGTTGGGCGTTGCGTATCTAGAGTATCTAATATATGATAGTTTCACGCGCCCAACGATTCTATTATTTGTCTGATCAATACCCCAGATTGATGAGAAGATTGGTGCGATCTGGTAGCTAGGACTTACCGAATAATTTTTTAGCAAAAATTTATTTAATTTATTTTCAAGTTTTTAGTTTTGTTGTTTCAGAATGAGCTCTATTCTACTAATCAAGCCCTTTCATTAGACACCTATATTGAGGCAGTTGTGGGAAATATTTTGTGGCGGCGGCCATCTTGAATTTTATTTTTCTATAGTGAGCTCTATTCTACCAATAAAGCCCTTTCATTTGATACCCATATAGAGGTTGTTGTGAAGTAATATGTAATCCGCCATTTTGTATCGGCGGCCATTTTGGATTTACAGTCATAAATTTTTTTATTATTGTATTGTCATCAAGATTAGGAGTGGGTACCAAATATCAGATCGATCTGGTGTCAGGAAGGGGGTAAAATTCCAATTACTAAATTTGACCCAAACAAATAAATAAATAAACTGGGCAAGCTAAATAATACCGTTTAAAAACATACTCGTTACTTAAGCGCGCGTTTACGAATTTGACCTAAATTGTTTGTTTTTCGGTAACTAAACCCTACTAAATTAACAATTATCACACATAAAAATAGTTGTTTATCAAAAAACTGGTTAAAAATATACTTATATGAAAAATTAAGATTTTTAGTATTATTAAAAACAATTTTCCTGAATCTCTTCACCCTGAACTTACAACATGAGGTGTTTAGAATAATTTTTCTGTTATTATGTAGCTTATTTTGTTTATTTTTATATATTGGCCTAAAGAAACCTACTAATATTGAAAATTTGTTTTTGGAAAAAGCATAAAAGTCTTCTCAACATTTTCTTGTGTTTTGCTATTATGCATGAATCTCAATCCGTGGTAATAAGGTTTATTTTATTTGGCCACTGTCTGGATTTATTACACAAAACATTTATATACCTTTGCTCTCCATACTCGGGAACCTGTCAAACAACTTTTCGTAAACGCGTCCGGGTTTATAGTCTGCGTTGAACTCTTTTGTGTGTGGTGGATGATGGTGGGCCATAGAGCTGGTGAGCACATTAACTGTATCCTCCGTTAAGATCCAATTCCAAACGTAAGCAAAAAACAATAGAATACACAATACAATTTAATTAATATTATATCTAGCAATATCCCGCAAAAAATACCCACAACCTGCAAGCAAATGTGTGAGTGCAAGCATAAGCATGCGCAAATCACCTCCCTCCTCCCACACTGCTTATGCGTGCGTGATATGTGTATCATAGTCTATTGAAATTCGTCCCCTAACGGGGTAAGAAAGGGAAATAAAGTTGTTTGGGAGCGATTTGCATTAAAGTTGATATCAATACAAGGAGTATTGTGTGCTATTCATTTAAAGCTCCCACTCACAAGCGATCGATCGATTTAGTCTTTACAATTTAAACATTTACTGGATCCGTAGTTGCAAGTAAATCGATTTAGATCGGAATTCCGAGGCCCGCCTAACTAAGCTTTTCATATTGGCGCCCACCGCAGAAAATAGCGGGTATGAACTATGCATAGGTATATTCATTATGCACACTTATACTACAAAATGAAATTTAATTTATCAGTAAGAGTGTAAGTGGCGAGCGTAGTCAGGCTGGCGTGGGAGCTCAGGCTATAAATTATCGTAACAACTAAAGCGTTCGTTGTTAACAATTTACCTTTACGAATTAATTTCCAATTTAATCGTAACAATCGATTGCCTGCGAGTGGGACCCATTATTTTTATTTTGTTTTGACACGTCATAATAATATTATCATCTGCTGAAAAATAAATCCTGATTAGAATTCGAAATTTAAATTTTATATATTGGTCTTGGTCATTTGATGAAAAACTCACCTGACACCTTAATTTTCCTTGGAATACTCCTAAATTACCTACCTACCAGCGATTATCTATATAATAGGTCTTTACCTACGAAATTGCCATTCTGTAGTACTGGCCATTTCAAATCATAATAATTTTTGTTTGGCTAAGAATTCTAATTCCAAATTTATTTTATTAAAAAAAAATGGAATTCTTTTTCCAAAAGTAGTCATTTGTTTATTCAAATCAAATCAAATCATGTTTATTTCAGGCAAAACACCCATAAAACTACATATTGTAACATTTAGACAAAATTTAAACATTTAGATTGAAAAAAATTAAAAAAATAAATATATTCAGCTATTATACCGTAGACACTTAAGACATTTCAAGTAAAATAAATCAGCCTGTTTTGTTTTTGTCGCGATGTACTGTCAGCCTGTAATTTAGAATCGGGTTTTCCAGACACCCGGCACACACACTGAGGATCTCGTTTCCAGAAGAACGAACGCCATACCAAAACGCTGCGACACGTGCCCTAATAATGGCGAAGTAATCGGGGACTCTGGCGTCGGCGAACATGCCCGATGCACTGCAGTACTTTGGCAGTTTCATCAGGATGCGGTATGCATTATTGTACTGCACCCTGATACTGCTCCTCGCGTTTTTAGAGCAGCTGACCCAAAGCTGACACGTGTAGAAGCATTGACAGTATGCCCTAAATAGTGTCAGCCTTGCCTCAACGCTACACCGTGCAAACCGGCGCGCGAGCATGTTACAGCGAACAGCCAATGCCCGTTTTTCGCGGACTATGTCTTCATTATCAGAAAGATCCTCAGTCAAGATGTGTCCTAGGTATCTGAAACGCTTAACTCTTTCCACTACTTGACCATCCAAATAAACCGGCGGGACCCTCTCCGGGCCCTTGTCAGTCCAAAACACCATCATCTGCGTTTTCGCGACATTGTATTTGAGACCATGCTTACTAGCATAGGTCTCACAAATGCCGAGTAGCCTCTGGCTTAAGGCGGCATTGAGGGACTCAGAAGCACCATATCGTCAGCGTAACTCAGGTTGTTAATGCATGTTCCACCTACGTGACAACCTACTCGTGTGCTTCTGAGCTCCTCAATCATATCATTAACGTACAGGCTAAACAGGTCCGGAGATGTGAGCCCTCCTTGGCGCACCCCACACTCTAATCTAAAATCATTAGAGGTGGCGTCGCCCCATTTCACAAAATTAGTTTGGTTCTCGTACCAGAATCTCAATAGATCCACGGTTTTATTATGGACATTAGATTCGTAGAGCTTTCGCCAAAGTAAGTTGTAATTTACCAGGTCGAAAGCTCCGCTGAGATCTAAGAAGCATGCATATATAGATGTGTTTATTTTAATATAGTATAAGACCGTCGATTTAAGCGCAAATATAGCTGAATCCGTTGAGAGACCGGGACGAAAACCAAACTGTGCATCATCAATCTTAATATTATTGTTTATGTCAGGGTAAATTAATGTTTCCAAAACTTTTGCTATAACAGTTCCTAGGGAAATCTATAATTTTTAGGGTTAGAGAGATCACCAGTTCTGTTTTTTGGCACTGGAACCACCATAGTCTTCATTAAATTTTTCGGCAAATAACATTCGGCAAGTAAAGAGATCTGCCAACATAGAAGCGACATATACACTAGCAAATTAAATGTGTTCTAAACTAAGCCCATCAAAGCCAGATGCCTTACCTTTTTTCATTTTCAAGACAACTCTAGTTATGTCATCAGGAGAGAAGCCAGAATAACTAGCAATTCGCCCTTTGTCCCCAGTGGCCGTGGTACTGGTATTGCTAGATACGGGCAACGGATTCTCTTTAAAATGATTTGCAAATAGTTCAGCGATCTGTGTTTGGTCCTGAGCATCGTTGATACAAACCGGTAAACCCTGCTTCAAATTGAGGCGTTTTGTCGCCTTTCAAAATTTGGCAAAGTTTCCGTCCGACTGGTGTGTGGCTATTATATCCATCTTAATTTGCACTTCATTATTTTGACACTATTTCAATTTGTTCTTAAAAATCCTTCTACTACTCACCATGTTATTATAGAGATTACCGGATTTAGGCTTCCCGTACCAAAGTCAACAATTAAAATCAAGTCTGGCCCTTCGGTGATATTCACGGACATGGTGATTCCACCCTATAATTTTTTTACCCCTAGCAGGTACATCGCGACATATACTTTGTATTGCGGCATCTTGTAAAATTTTAACTATATTATAATAAAATTCGTCTAACACACAAACATGTTCCTTACAAATAAAATAATTAAAAATATCACATTTTGTACAATTTAAAACCTGACTAGACCGCAAATTCAATTAAATTAAATTATTTATTTATTTATTTATTTACTATGAATAACCAACAAAAGTTACAATGATACAAATTTAAACATACATTAGAATAAGTAAAGAGCTTATTGTACTTTAAATTATAGGTTATTTCATCATGTAAAGTAAAAACCATAAACAAAGAGAAAATTAAAATTAAAATTACTAAAATAAGTTTACAAAATACAAAAAAATAAAAAGTACTAAATTTACAATAATAATAATAATAATAACTAATTAATTAACCACAAAAATTTAAGTAGAGAAAAAACGCTTTGCACAGAAAAAACAGCAGCATATAGGTTTAATATACACAACACGAAATTTAGTCATAAAATTTAAACAGATTAAAATTAGATCAAATAAAATATGTCAGATCAAATAAATGTCAAAGGTGCGATAAATTAATGTTAACGATGATAATAATATAATTAATGATGTCAAGATTAATAATAAAATATTTGAATAAATAAAATATTTGAATAAATAAAATAAAAAATATTACAGAATTATGGCACAATTAAGTAACATCAGTGGATTCATAGTACTTGAGGATCTTTGTTTTGAAATTGCGAAAACGATCATGATTTACGTCAAGATCCGTTATCCTCGATGATAGCTCATTGTATTTACATGTAAGTCTAGTTATGGGGCTATTTTTACCCAGGTTAGTTCTATGGTAATTAGGTCGAAAAAGGGGCACTTGTTTCCTAAAAGATCTCACGGGGAGGAAAAAATTTAATGAAGAAAGGAGATGCATACAGTCTATTTTATTGTTTATTAGCTGATAAAGAAATGACATGTCTAAAATATGTCTTCGTGATTCTAATGTTACCATACCAAAATGCTGTAGTTTCTTCTCGTATGAGCAACCACGCAATGAGTTACAGAATCTATAGGACAGATGACGGACAATTTTTTGTTGAACACTTTCGATTCGATCAATGTGCACTTTGTAATATGGATTCCATACGGTAGAACAGTATTCTAGTTTACTTCTTACGTAACTATTATACAAGGTCAATATTGTAGAGGTTTTGCGAAATTCTCTAGAGTTTCTGATCACGAAACCAAGAGATCTTAAGGCAGAGCTGACCGATTCCTCTATGTGTGGAATAAAACTCAACTTTGAATCAAGCACAACTCCAAGATCCCTAATAGTTTGTACTTGAGATATAGTTGTATTTGATATCGTGTAGTCGCTGATAGTAGCTACCCTTTTTCTTGTGAACTTAATATGATGGCATTTTTTCGTATTAAGGTACATTTTATTGTTGGCACACCATAAGACAAGACTATCGATATCATCCTGGAGCTTTTTTATGTCAAGTTTTGTTTTTATTATCCTAATTAATTTAAGGTCGTCTGCATACATAAATACATTAGATTTGATCAAGATATCGTTAATGTCATTGATAAAAATGTCAAAGAAAAGAGGTCCAAGAATTGACCCTTGAGGGACCCCGGAATAAGCGATAAAAAGGTCAGATTGATAACCATCAAAGCCAACATAGGATGGTCTTTGACTCAAGTAAGAAGAGCACCAGTTTAATAAAGAGCCAACAATTCCGAAAGAGCTTATCTTCTGTAAAAGAATGTTATGATTGACTTTGTCAAAGGCCTTTGAAAAATCAGTATATATAGCGTCAAGTTCATTACCATTATCAATTGCATTGATTAGGTAGGTTACGTAAGATGTAAGGTTAGTATTACATGATCTACCGGATAAGAAACCGTGTTGGTTACTATTAAGAAGCTGATTTACATGTTTGGAGAGATTTTGGTGAACCAATGACTCAAAAACCTTTGACATCGTCGACAGAATAGATATAGGTCTATAATTGTTAATAAGTCTGGGATCATCTCCTTTAGGAATGGGGACTATACGGGCTTTTTTCCATGCAGTGGGAAAAACGCCAGTTCTAAGCGATATATTAAAAATAAAGTGAAGAGGCTGAGATAACTCGAGAGCACACTTATGCAAGAATATTGGAGGAATTTTATCCGGTCCCGGTCCCTTAGTGCAGTCAAGTTTCAATAGTTTCTTATGTACATCACGTTGAGAAATAAGAAAGGTGCTCATGTAGGTTTTAGGTTCTATTACTGTATAGTGTGATTGACTATTGGTATCAATTTCATACACCGAAGAGAAATTCCTAGCGAAGAGGTTACATATATCAGGGCCATTATTTGCCTTAGTATCTCCCAGTTCCATGGACGATGGGTATGAGCTGCTTTTCATTCTCATATTCTTTATATGCGTCCAAAAGAATTTGGGAGTGCCAGGAATATTATCTTCAATAGTGGAAATATAATCTTTATAACACTGCCTAATCATTTTACTACAGTCCTTTCTAAGAAAGTTAAATTCAATTTTATCAAGTGGGTTGTTATATTTTTTAAATCTTTTATGACAGTTATGCTTCTTTTTCAATAATTTGATTAGAGTTTTTGAAAACCATATAGGAAATTTTGAATTTGATTTACTTTGTGATTTAGGAACATGCTGTGTAATGACATCATCGAGAGTTTTATGAAGGTGATCAGTCATTTTATTAACATCGTCATCATATTGATTAAATTGCTGCACCCAGTCAATTGAATTGAGTGAAGTTGAAATTTTTTGATAGTCAGCTTTATGAAAATTTAATTTGTAAAAATTTTGGGTTCCTTTCAGTTTAGAATGTTGCAATTGAGCTTCAATTATTATATCCAGTGCGGGATGAAATGCATCCACAGTTCGTATAGGGAAATGCGATTCAGAAACTTTCACTGCTGGTACATTACCTATAACAAGATCGAGTAGACGTTCTTTATTATTTAGAACGTTATTTAATTGATTTAAGGAGTTTAAATCTAGAAAATCATACAGTATATTCTTCAGTGGATTATAGTTTCGTTGAGGATTGGACGGCGTCTGCGTGATATAATAAGGTTCTTTTAAGTCTGTAATGTTAAAGTCTCCTAATATTAGTATTAAGTTATCAATAATATTGTTAATAGTAAGAATATTATTAGCCTTTTCTATAAAAGTAGCAAGTATGTCGCGAGTCAGAGGTGGAGGAAGATAAACTGCGCATAAGTAAAGAGTAAGCGGTTTCATTCCTGACATTAAATCTATAGAAACCCAGAGATCCTCACAGTCGCTTTCCCAGGAAGTACAGCGCACCGTATTCAGTTTTTTAGATACTGCGATAAGGACTCCACCACCTCTGTTCTTATGACATGAAAGTTTAGACGATTCTCTATCGCGTCTATAAATAATATACCTATCATCGAGAATTTCGGAGTCAAATACGTTACTTTTGAGCCATGTCTCAACTAACACAATTATGTCATAATTATTATTTAATATTTCTTGTCTGACTTGGGACATACATGTATTCAGGCCTCTAACATTTTGATAGTAGCAACTTAAGGAAGTGAATTTATTGACTAAAACAACAAATGCTTGCATATAATTACATAACTAAATGGTAGAGGAATTCAGTAAATCATTTGATGCTTTTAAGAACATCCAAATTTTTTACATAAACATATTCACTCTTATCATTCTTACGCATAAAAACTCGTCCATTCTTAACCCAAACATAACGATAATTAAGTAATTTTGCTTTTGCTCGAGCTTCTGCGTGCAAGGCCTTGATCAACGGTGATAGGTGTTCACAGACATAGATTGGTTTCTTAGAACCGCTCATACCGATGTGACTTGTATTTAGTTTATCTTCATTTGTGGCTGCTTTTTTGTTGAAAGTAATAGTTGACGCTAAGAAGTTATCACGTACCCTTGGATTGCAGAATTTAACTAAAACAGTGCGGGGTCGGGGGCTATCTTTATTTAGTTTCATTATTCTAGTGCAACTTAGTATATCACTATCGTTAATAGGGCATTGGACACGTGTAGCTATCTGTTTCACCGTTTTTATTATGTTCTCTGATTTGTGTTCAGGTATACATTGTATTTCTAGATTATTAGCTCTTGAAAGTTGTTCTATAGCAGAAACTCTACCTTTGATGTCAATCAGATCCTGCTTCAGTAATTTGTTTTCATTTTCCAGTGTTTTTGTAATTTCATTTTTCTGTATTATGTCCTTTTTAATATCTTCGTATTTATGTTCTAGAAAACTAATAGCTGAGCTTATATCCGCCACCTTGGTAAGTACTTCCGTCATTTTAACGTTTAATTCTTGAATTATGCTCGCTTTGTGAATGTTCATCATTAATTTCATTTCCTCTCTAAAAATATCGCGCACTTCCTTTAAACATTCGGGACTAAGCATGCTGTATTTAGGATCAGTGTCTTTGCGTCTTAAGGTGACATTTATATCGTCAACACAATTGTCCATAGAGTAGTTGCTGCTGCTGCTAGATGGAGCGATTCTAACCGGCGTATTAGTATTGTCTGCTTTGGGTCTTGAACAAGCAGGACAGAGCCAAGATACCTTGTATTGATCTGTGAGATCTTTAAATGACATAGCACTGACACTGACACATGAGTAATGGTATTTTTTGTTGCAAGTTTGACATTTTAATATTTCATTCGATTGTATTATTTTTTGACAACATTCAAATTTTATCTTTTGTGGAGGAGCCATATTTTATTTTAATAATTATTAGGTTACTAATTCCAGTACGCGTATAAAAGTTGAAAATAATTTAAAAAAACTCCCACGTTGTCAGCTGGGGTTCGAACTCTCGTCCACCTCAAGCAGAATGTACAGACGTACCACTTCACCATCCGAACCGATACGTTACTTTGTGAAAATATTGTACTTATTTATTTCGAAATAGTGTTTATTCGTTACAATGAAGTTTAAAAATATATCAGACTACCGACATATTATAATAAATTATTAAAAATTGTTTATGTTATTAGTTGTAAAATTATGATTTCACTACACTTTTTATATAAATGCGCTATATTAACACATTATAGTTTGTACAATTACTTTATAGAAGTATATACTGTTATTGTAACGGGCGTAGGCTTTCGTACAGAACCTCTTGTAGCACTTAGTTCGCTGTCACTGAGTCACTTTGTATTTAATGTTTTTATTTTTAAAATCGTCCGTTTAACACTGAGATAACACTTCCAGTTGATTATTGTCCAATTTCAAACGTTTTTTATCACTTTTTAATGTAATAAAATAAGTATTTATAATTTTAAGTAATTAAAAACACGGAGCTTAGTCTATCCGGCCGATTGACGAGATATAACTGTATAATTGTCTGTAAAACTGTATAATTATCACAGAATAACTTCTTAAACAGACTAATTTCATCAATAGATCTATTACCCCAGTAGACACCAGATAGTGGGTTATTTACATTCGTAGAACTATGTTTCCTTTGTATTTTAACTAACTTACACATAATTAGGAGCGGATAGTGGTCAGACCAGTATACCTCATAGTTGATAGAAGCTGAAGTTATCGACGCTTGCGCGGCAGCCGTCACGATACAATGGTCTAACCAACGCTTCGCCCCACTACCATCATTAATGTGCGTAAAAGACTCTGCGGGCAGCAGCTCAGCATCGATACAAGTGAGAGAGTGATCCACACAGAAAGCGGATAACTCATGCCCGAACCTGGAGTTTCCATGAGCGTTAAAGTCACGCAGTACAAAGGCTGCTTCAATGTCATGGTCACTGATGATTGCTTCGATGCCTCCTAAGCAACTTATGAAGTCCGCCAAGCTCTCCTCGGTACCTTCGTCGTACGGTAAATAGGCACTCATCACGAGTAAGTTCCAAATTAATCAATAATCTGACTTGATTATTGATTAGTGTTACATTTTCATCGCATTTCAATCTTTTTCGTCATCATGGATACGTTAAAAATTCGAGTAATTATGGAATATGAGTAGCGTCGTGGCACCAACGCGGCACAAGCGGCACGCAACATCAACGACGTTTACGGAGCTAACACTACAAACCAACGCACCACCTGTTATTGGTTTGCTCGCTTCCGTTCTGGAAATTTCGACCTGAAAAATGGACCTCGCGGTCGTCCGAAGACTTTGGTCGACAATGACGAATTAAAGGCCATTGTGGAAGCTGATGATACACAATCTACGGCTGAATTAGTAGCAGCTTTCGACGTTAGCGTCAAAACAACATTGGTCCATTTGCGTCAAATTGGCAAGGTACAAAAGCTTGACAAATGGGTGCCCCACGAACTCAATGATTGCCAGCGCGAAGTACGCGTCGAGACGTGTATTGCACTGCTCAACAGACACACAAATGAAGGAATTTTGAACCGCATTGTTACCTGCGATGAAAAATGGATTCTGTTTGATAACCGCAAGCGCTCAGCAAGTTGGTTGGATCCTGGTTCAGCACCTAAACAATGCCCTAAATGAAAACTTACCCCTAGAAAAGTGATGGTCACTGCTTGGTGGTCTAGCGCCGGTGTAATTCATCACAGATTCTTACCAAACGGGGTGAGCATTACTGCAGATGTGTACTGTGAAGAACTTAACACAATGATGGAGAAGCTGGCATATCTCCAACCAGCATTAGTCAATCGCTCGTCTCCGCTGCTCCTGCACGATAACGCGCGACCTCATACTGCACAGCAGACGGTCTCCAAGTTGCAAGAACTGGGGTTGGAAGCTCTCTGTCATCCGCCCTACTCACCAGACCTTGCGCCTACAGACTACTACTTTTTCCAGAATTTGGATAACTTCTTGGCGGGAAAAAAATTCAATATCCGAGAGGCAGTACAAAACGCCTTTAAAGAATTTTTGCCTCCCGTCCAGCTGATTTCTTTAACAAGCCACTGCGTTGGCAAAGATGCATTGATTGCATGGGTGATTACTTCGATTAATACAAATAAAAAATACATGAAAACATAATTAGAAAAATAAAAAAACCCGACTACAAAAAAAACCTTATATACCTAAGATACCTAACGCACTAAAAAGACTGAAACAAGACTGTAAAATCACAGTACTAAAACCTAATTCAACCTCTATTTTAGTTTAACAGATTACACTATGGGTTGAAGATTATGTGAAGTGAAATAATTGTCATGGTGTTTTTTATTTTCGTACGCTATATAATTTGTAAATGGGTCCCGCCTGCTAACAAACACCATGACTTTAATAATTGTCTCATAAAATCTGATTCCCGTGCCTTTAAACTCCGCTCTTTACTTTCGTTCCTCAACCTCAGCATCCGTCCGCTTTCAGCAACCCACCACGCTCCTAATTGCACTCCTTCTCTCTTAGATCTTCTCGTCAACTCGTCTCCCGATCTCATAGCTTCTCATGGCCAATTCCCCTCTAACCTGTCATATCACGATTTAGTTTTCCTTTCATTTAAAATTAAGACTCCCCGTCGAAGACCCAAGTATCAATTCCTGCGTAGTTTTAAGAACATAGATTTTGAGGCTCTTAAACGTGATCTGTCTAATACTAACTGGTATCCTGTCTACTCAATCACGGATATTGACCTTAAGGTGACATTGCTAACTAATGTCCTTACCAACATTTTTGATAGACATGCCCCTCTTAGAAAAATCAAAGTCAAGCACGTACCAGCACCCTGGCTCTCGGAAGACATTATAACTATGATGGCCAAGCGCAACCGAGCCATGGGTCGATATAGGAAACGACAAACGGATGAAAATTTACGGAAGTATAAGTATCTCCGGAATCGCTGCAGTCGTCTGTGTAGAGATGCTAAAAGACACCACATACACTATTCTATAGACCAATCTAACCCCTCCCAGATCTGGAAATGTCTTTCGACACTTGGCATTGGAAAATCTTCAGTCAGTTCTGACAGCACTGTGGACCAGAATGCGCTCAACGCTCACTTCTCTTGTCCACCTGTAATCGTTGACCAGGTAACAAAAGCGCGCACCATTTCCCATCTCTCTTCCTCTTCCCTCCCTTCTTGTACCTCGTTTTCATTCGATCCTGTTACTGAGGACGATGTTAACAAGCATATTAAGGCTATAACATCTACTGCTGTGGGCAATGATGACCTTAGTCCCCGTATGATATCCCTCGCTCTTCCTGAACTCTTGCCAGTTCTCACACATGTCTTCAATTATTATTTGGCAACGAGTTGCTTTCCTTCATCATGGATACGTGCTGATGTTATTCCACTATCCAAAACCTCTACTCCCTCTTCTTTATCCCAATACAGACCAATCTCCATATTATCATACCTTTCCAAAGTACTTGAACACATTGTCCACATGCAGCTTTCTCACTTTTTAACCTCTAATAATTTGCTTTCACCTTTTTAATCCGATTTCCGTTCTAGTCACAGTACTGTTACAGCGCTGCTAAAAGTCACAGATGATCTACGCCTAGCCTTGGAAAATAAGTGTGTCTCTATCCTAGTGTTACTTGACTTTAGCAGTGCTTTCAATTCTGTTGACTTTGACATCTTCCTTTCTGTCCTTCGCTCCCTTAACATATCCTCCTCGGCCATAAACTGGTTCGATTCATATCTTCAGGGACGTTCGCAGCGAGTTCGCTCTGATGAGGCTACTTCAGACTGGTGTGATCTTGATGCGGGGGTACCCCAGGGTGATGTTCTTTCTTCAATTCTCTTCTCAATTTTTATAAACACTATCACCTTAATAATCAAATCTAACTTCCATCTTTACGCAGACGACCTGCAGATCTATCGCCATTCATATATTCATGAATTAAATTCTGCAGTTACCGATACCAACTCTGATCTACAACGAATAGTGAACTGGGCAAAATCTTTCGGTCTGTTGGTCAATCCTAGCAAATCGCAAGCTATGATCATAGGTAGCAGATACATGACTCAAAGCTTAGATAATGTGCTTAGAGTTATATATGATGGTACCATAATTACACAGACTCTAAAAACTTAGGTATAATTCTAGACAGTAATCTCTCCTGGGTATGTTAGGTGAGTGAAGTGAGCAGAAAGGTTCACTACTCGCTGCACACGTTGAAGTACCTCCAAAACTTTTTGCCTAACACCAAAATTTTCCTTGTCCAGACACTCATCTTCCCTATCCATGACTATGCCGATTCCTGCTACTTAGACGCTACCGAAGAGCTGTTAACTAAACTGGAACTTTTACAGAATATCTGTATTCGTTTTGTGTTTGGTCTAAGAAAGTTCGGCCATGTTTCAGCCTTTCGATCGAAACTCAAGTGGCTCCCTATCCGAATTCGGCGCAACTCCCATATCCTCTGTTTACTCTACAACATTTTGTATAATCCTCGCTCTTCTCGTTATCTTCTTTATCGATTCAATTTTTCTCGACCCTTCGATATTCCTTGCAGGTCCACTGTCAGGACAAATCTTTCTCTCCCCTCCCATCGCTCCAACTTCTACTCCTACTCATTCACTGTTCATGCAGTTAGATTGTGGAACTCTCTTCCTCACACCATTCGCGACAGTTCCAACACTGATGTATTTATAAGACGCTTGAAAGAGCATTACCTCAAATCTAAATCCATATAGATACCGTTATTATGTATACATATAATATTTATATATTTTAGTTATAATAATATATTAGCATTTATATACAGGTGACCTGAAATTCGATACATTCCTTTGAAAGACAGAAAGTAGACCTCATTTACAGTAATATTTTTCATGGCATCCCCTATCCGAAAGTTGATATTTACAAAGTTATAAAAATTTCAAAAAAATTTTCTTTATTTTCGACTTTTTGACTTCGACATGACGTATTTTTAAAAATGTTTGTCTTTTTAGTGATTTTTTATGTATTTTAACAGTCAATGAGTCAATATTATTTTTAAGGAATAAATAGGGACAAACTAAGCGAGAATTTTTCATTATGAGACATGAAACAGAATTTTCTTTTAAGAAAAATGCACATTTTTCTTAAAAACAGGTGATTTTCTTAAAAAAATGTATGATACAATGCGTACAAATATTCTAAATAACTTCCTTATCTTATTAGCTTTCCAAAAAGGTGCAAATGTCTACATAAAAATATGTCGTTGTAGTAAACATATTAGAAGTAAAATGAAATAATGTCTTAATCGATTTATTTGCGATAAGGTTAAAATAAAAGGAAAAACTTGAATTTAATTACGTTTATTGTGTTTAAAAAACATCAATGTTTAATTAAATTTAATAATAAATATTCTACTTTAGGTCTTGTTCAAAATGTGAACCTCTGTTTCTGATACAGGCCCGTAGTCTTCTCCGTACCTCTGTTTTGATTATTCTGGTAGTAAGACTAGTTTTGATTTCTTCTGCTGCATTTCTTATGCGGCTTCTGAGCTCCTCTACAGTAGTTATGGGTGTAGTATACACCAAAGCCTACATATGACCCCAAAGATAAAAATCACACGGGGTCAAATCGGGACACCGTGCTGGCCAAGGAATTGGCCCGCCTCGACCTATCCAGCGATGTGGGTAAGTTTGGTCTAGCCACTGGCGTACGCCGAGGCGGAAGTGGGCCGGGCAACCATCATGCTGGAAAATCATATTACGACGAGTTGCTATTGGCACATCTTCCATTAAACCAGTAATCTCCTCTATTAGGAAATGTTCGTACATTTCACCATTTAAATTTTGAGGCAAAATATGAGGTCCAACTAAATTATTATTAATTATACCCATCCAGACATTTAGACTGAATCTGGTTTGATGTGCCCTTTCTTTTTTCACCCTGAGGTTTTCTCCTTTTGGTGCCCAGTAATGTGTGTTGTGGAAATTGTTTATCCCGTCACGGTCAAATTTCGATTCATCCGTCCACAATATTCTTGAGAAGAAATTGCGATCCTCCATGTCTGCATTTATCATAAAACGGCAGAATTCCATTCTTCTAACCGGGTCTCCCTCTTCCAACGCTTGGACAGGTGTGTAGTGAAATGGAGGTAGACGCGCTGTGTGTACTGTAAGCCACACCTTCCATTGACTCAATCCAAGTCTTCTAGCTGCCGCTCTTGTAGAAATATAAGGATCATTTTGAAAAAGTGTTAAAATTTCTTCTTCTTCTTCTGGAGCATACAAACGAGGTCTGCCTGAATCGCCACGTCTTCTATCAACACGGCCGCTTTCCCGAATTCGTCGAAATGTTGTTGAAAACACTCTAACGTTTGGCACTCGTCGATTCGGAAAACGTTCAACGTATGTTCTTCGTGCAGCAGCAGCATTACCATTACAAAGTCCGTAACAAAACAAGATGTCAGCGTATTCATCGTACTCAAAAGCAGCCATCGCGATACAAAAAAATCACAAGTAGAAGTAAGGGTGTAGTTTAAAGCAACAATACGTCCGTACACGGCAATAGTTGACTTAAAACTAATATTAGCTACTAAATTTGCTCTCTAAGCCAGTCGGTAACTCATTGACAAAGGGCCGCGACGACAGTAGCCGAAACATCCCGAAGTTTGAACAAAGGAAACAATTGAAAAAAAAGGTCACCTCAGGTAGAGTAATTCTTGAGATAACGTTACCTGATGATTGTTTTGTCTTTGTTTATTACATGTTCATATTTTTATGTACATATTTGTACCTTTTTTGGAAGCTTATGAGGTAAGAAAGTTATTTAAGGTATTTGTACGCATTGTATCATACATTTTTTTAAGAAAATCACCTGTTTTTAAGAAAAATGTGCATTTTTCTTAAAAGAAAATTCTGTTTCATGTCTCATAATGAAAAATTCTCGCTTAGTTTGTCCCTATTTATTCCTTAAAAATAATATTTGACTCATTGACGGTTAAAATACATAAAAAAATCACTAAAAAGACAAACATTTTTAAAAATACGTCATGTCAAAGTCAAAAAGTCGAAAATAAAGAAAAAAATTTTGAAATTTCAATAACTTTGTAAATATCAACTTTCGGATAGGGGATGCCATGAAAAATATTACTGTAAATGAGGTCTACTTTCTGTCTTCCAGAGGAATGTATCGAATTTCAGGTCACCTGTATATTAACTAGCTATAATTTTTAATTTATTTATTTAGCTTATTTTCTATATTTTATTTTATTATAGATATAAATATTTGAATTATTCTTTATCTCTATTATTCTACAATAATTGTAGAAATAATATTGTGCACGTCCTAACTGCTATATTTCATTCCATTTCTCTCCGTAGGGCTGCTGGAAGAAATTTCTAATTAGAAATAAGCAGTTCTTTGTGTCATCTTTCTTTGTTAATTATATTGTCATAATTTTCTGTGTGTACAATAAATTGTTAAATAAAAATAAAATAGATATGTTTATATTTGAGAGATAGGTTACTATACCCATTCTAAGGTAAAAAAGTATCAGTAATTATGTAATATATTCAGAAGCTAATTAGACGGATACATTATTACCAAATCCTTATATAGGAGATAACTTAAAATTAAAAAGTACGTGTGAAAATTTATTATAAAGTATATATTTTTACTCTGTGCTATTACTATATTGCTGGTATATTTGCTATAGAAGTTTTTTGCCACGATCACTCCCACGCGGGCGGAGCTACGGGCAAAAGCTAGTACATTATAGTATAATTTTTTAAATGTGTATTCGTTGTCTGATTGCCATAACACAAGTCTTAAATTAGCATGGGATTAGATTGACGTGATGTATATACATCTTTGTTCTATTGTATATTATTATGTGTGTATAATATTCGTATAATATAGAATAGTATTTGAATTTGAATTAAATTGTATGCTATGGATTTCCACAAAGTAACGCCGATTCTATTAGCTAGAATACACAATGCTACCAACTTCAATGTCACTTACATATTTGTCATCTTATTAAGAAACAAGCTTTCACCCGCTGCTCCTAATTACAGTATCACACGGGAATTCTGTACTATTTCAGAATTAAAAGTAGCCTATGTGTTAATCTAGAGCTCAAATTACTACCATACCAAATTTCATCAAAATCCATTCAGTAGTTTGTGCGTGAAAGAGCAACAAACATCCATCCATACATCCATCCATACTCACAAACTTTCACATTTATAATATTAGTAAGTTACAATGGCACATTTATATGGTCGATGATTGTTTACGTTTAGGTTAAAGTTAAACTGGATCTTTAGCCAAGATGCTATCCCTGACTAGGACGGCGAAGTTAGACATCAAAAATTATTGACATTTTGCACGCTATGTCACTTAGCGAATGATATGCCAGTTCCATATACTCGTATCTCCAGTATACGAAGATCGTCATTGTAATTAATGATGGCATGTTGGCTAAGCCCTCTGATCAGAGTATAAACAACAGCGAAATTATAAACGTGTGTGGTGGATGTGCGACATTGTCACGTACCGTGACGGGACGTGACTGAGCGGCGCGTGACGACGTGACTCAGCTGTTCACAGTGCGACTAAATTGCTTAATTTGCACTTACTCGTATATCCTCTGCCATTATCACAATCGTCGCCATCGGTGACGTCAACATCACCAACGTCAAGCTGAAGGAAAATGTGTTTCTAACCGCATCTGCTTTAAGATCAATCCAGAACCAATGAAGAAAGTTGTTACGATAATTCTAGCTAAGATGCTTCGACACAGTGGTCGGTTTGCAGTAACGAGCCCAAACTGCGAGCGAGGACACTGTATAAATAGGCGTTATTATAATTTCATACAATCTTCATTCGATAACGTTACGAATAATTTTCCGTCAATTGTTCGTGCTTGGGCTACTGGTCTCCTGGCAGTACAATTTTAAGCTACCTTCAGCTAGTAGCAATTAGCAGCAGCGAGATAAAACAAACATAAAATGCTTTTGGCGTGATAACGTCTTAGAGATGAACGACGGCTGCACGCACGTAAACTGTCACGTTCCGCCTGAGCCGAGCGTGCAAGCGAGAGCGCGGAACAAGCGATAGAGAGGCACGATCGGCCTAAGCGTTCGGCTTGTGATATATGACATTGTCACGTACGTACAATTATCGTCCGTAAACCGATACAATAGACAACCATTTTTTTAAATACATACACATTGATGCTACAAAGTTCATAATGAAAAAATCTAGAAACTACCATATTTTATTAGTATTTCGCGAGTGCTAGTTTTCGCGAGCGTGTTCGATGACATAAAGTGACGTTGTCATGACGTCATCGTTTGACACTCACGGACGAGCATTCAGCGTACATTGTTAAGAAATCAATATAAAAAAATGTCAAGAAAAGAAAAAAAATACACGTGCTACTGCATCTACATCTCAATGGCGCCTCGACCCTAGAGCCATAATGGTGAGAGCGACATCTCGTAGTACGTAGATTGTATGTTCAATCCACCGTGTTTTAAATGAACAATATTTTATTATAACAAATGATATGTAACAATCTTAAATAGTTTTTTTCTCCACCCAAATATTTTAATAACAAGTTTTTGGTAATTTTGTGTAACAAACAATTGTAATTAGGATATTAACATTCGATCACACGATTTCAAACAGGTTTATATTAAATTGATTGTACGCCTACAGTCGGAAGTCATTAATATTAATAATTACGTACTAATACTATTATGTTACTAATAAAAAAAAATTACACAATGGATAACTTAAACAACGTTGCTGTCTTTGTCTGTCAACTGACTTTTCCAACGCATCAGACAAAGAGAGAACTAAGCATTTTATAAATAAATTAATAGCCTAAATAAATTAATATTAGGTTTAGTTCACACCGAAACGAGACGATACGCGACGCTGCACAGCATTTTTTTAATGTAGCGATTAAAATTGAACTTTATTCATTACACAAGAATACGTTTAATTGCAAGAGTACGAATGTCTAAATGCAACGCTCTGCATAGCCCGGCGTCGCTCTTGCAATGAAACGTGTATCTTCTTCTGTACTGAATAAAGTTCAATTTGAACTACCCTTATTCTTAAAAAGCCTGATTTCAAAAGGGATATATTAATTAATCTTGCGAATAAAAAATAAGTTGGCGACTGCACATGAGCATACTGTATTATTGAATTTGGCAGCGATTTAATAATTTGGCGACTAAATTACTAAGCTAGCAAAAGCACTCAGGTGACAAAAAATACAAAAATCGGCAGATATAAAGTGGCGAAATTTAATCCCAATTGGCACCGAAATTAATAAGTTGGCGACTTAATTTCCGAGTTGGTGACTATTATACGATGTAAGCAGCTATAAAACCAGATTGGGCTGATCAATTAATGGCTGCTAAAAATTCAATTTGCAGGCTACGAAAAATCGCATTTTTGGTTACTGTTGGAGTTTGTTTTCCTTTGGTATGGGTGTCGTTTTTAAGGTTTTTGAGGGTGCAGAATAATAATAGAAAATTAAATCCATTTTGAAATTCCAAAATGGCGTTCATTTTTTCCATTAGAATTAATATAGGTGTCTTTTTTCAGACTTCTGGGGGTGCTGATTATAAAATTGTCTTGCAATTTCAATTTCCAAAATGGAGAATTTTCATTCTTCGTAAAATAGACTTGAGTACTAATTTAAAAGTTGTTGCGGATGATGATTAGGATTGATGATAATTAGCACAGTATTTTATGTAGTTCGAGGTACCAGTTATGTAAGCTATATATAATTTTTTTGAAATTCAGGATTAAAAAAACTCTTATCATAAAGAAAATACGTGGCTACGGGGCTACTTTGTGGGGGAGGAAATTTTCATTATTTTTTCAGTAGGATTACCTGTTCTCGAGATTGAAGCGATTATAGAAAAAAAATATGGCAATGCTCGACTTTGAGATACAAACGATGTATAAAGCTATAGAAATGTTGGAAAATTCAGGATTTTTAAATTTCATTTTCTCCCATCATGATGGAAATATGTGGCAGCGGAGTTGTTAAGGGGGAGGAAATTTTCATAATTTTTCAGTAGGATTTACTATTTCCGAGATAGAAGCGATTATAGAAAGAAATATGGCAATGCCTATTTTGAGATACGAGCGATGTATAAAGCTATAGAAATGTTGGGAAATTCAGGATTTTCAATTTTTTTAATACAATCATACTTAAGAAATAGGTCACAAGTAACAAGTATACAGCAAGTTAATTTAGAAACGAAATTCGAAGAAATACACTATTCTAAAGCAAAAAAACAATTTACGTCGTGTTCCCCAAGGAAGTGTGCTCGGCCCTTTATTATTTCTAATTTTTATCAACGACTTTCCAAAATACCATAATTACCGTAATACGAATATGTACCAATGACGATATTTGTTGACGATTGTAATTTATTATTTTTTGACGATGGTGAAACTGATTTTGAACAAAAAACTCTCTAAATAAAATTATAAAATTGGGTAAAAGATAATAAATAAATATTAAATTTTGACAAGACTAATATTATGACATTTGTAAATAAAAATAAAAATCGGCCAATATTAAAAGTTAATTATGACGAGCATAAGATAACAGAAATTTCAGAAATTTTTATGCGGCTTCTTGTTGACAACGAATTAAACTGGAATTCACATAACCGAAGCAGTATGCACTAAACTACAAGAAATTTCTTATGCATTGGATATGTCGTCAAGAGTTGTAAATCTTGATACTCTACTTGTCACGTGCAAAGCATATTATGTAGACTCAATATTAAGGTATGGAATTGTCTTTTGGGGGAATTCCACAAACAATGAACGTGTATTTAGCGCACAAAAAAGATGCGTACGATCCGTTTTTAACCTAAAACAATCGGAAAGTTGTCAGTCTTATTTCAAAAAACTAAAGATATTAACGTTCCTATGCATTTTTATTTATGTATCCTTAGTATTTTTAAAGAAGAATAATATGCAATTATATGAAAATTTCAGTAGTATGCGACACAAGCGAAAACTGAAAATACCGATAACAAAATCCACGAAATTTAGCAAAAGTGCATAATATATATTGATGCCAAAACTTTACAATATATTACCAAATGAAATTATGGAAATTGAAGATTTGAATAAATTTAAAATAAAATTAAAAGAGTTCCTAATGGATTTTTTATGCAATTAAAGAATATTTAAATGAAATAGTATAAAAAGCTTAATAAAAGTATTGTCCTTTAGTCTTCCTTTGAATTTTCATATAGTGTCTAAAATAATAAATGTTATGTGTTATGTAATAAAAACAATTAAATGTAAAATAAGAATATAAAATAAATATAAAATTTTAAAATGTAATGTACACTAATAGCTTGTAATATTTGCATGCCAATAAAATGGCAAAACATGCACTATATTATAAATTTTAAATTGTAACATCTTTAATACCATGTTTTATATGAATAAAGATATTGATTGATTGATTAATTGATTTTTTCTCCCATCATAATCAAAATATGTGGTTGCGAGGTTGCTAAGGGCAGGAAATTTTCATATTTTTTTCAGTAGGATTTACCGTTTCCGAGATAGAAGCGATTATAAAAGAAATATGGCAATGCCTATTTTGAGATACGAGCGATGTATAAAGCTATAGAAATATTGGAAAATTTAGGATTTTCAAATTTATTTTTCTCCCATCTTGAAGAAAATATTATGTGGTTGCGGAGTTACTAAGGCAGAGGAAATTTTCACTATTTTTTCAGTAAGGCGCACCATTTTTGAGATAGAAGAATTTTACAGAAATTAAAATATATCCGCCATTTTGAAATTTCATAATAAATGCGTTTTTTTTGTAAGTAATATCCCCTAAACCTAGAAAAGGATACCTAGATTCATTTTATTAAAAAAAAATATCCGCTATCTTTGAAATTCAAAATGGATATCATTTTTATATTCAGCACCCCTTAAAACCTCGAAGACGACACACGTATCAATTTTACAGAAAAATAATAATTCGCCATTTTGAAATTTCTAAATGAATGATTTTTTGTTATCAGTGACTCCAGAAACCTAGAAAAGGACATCTATATCCATTTTTGTAATGTCTACTCTATTATCTTTTTGCTGGATACGTATCCAGCACCCCCAAAAACCTGGTAAACGACACCCATATAAATTTTAAGAAAAATAAATATCCACATTTTTTAATTTCAATATGAATCTACACAATATGCGCCGAAACCGAGAAAAATTAAAAATGGGAATTTTGTACGCTACTTTACGTTTTTTTATGTGCGCTCGTTTTGCTGCTTAATATGTTTTTGAATTACCTACATCAGGGAAAATATATGTACCTATTCTTAAATTAAATGTGTACTCTCAAATTGTCGCCAAGATGGTTGTTTGTACGCTAAAATAATATCTGTCTGCCAGTTTGGAATATACAGTGAAAAAAACTGGTGTTAATTAGTCACCAGAATTAAAAAAATTTGTTCCTTATATTCCTTCGCCAACTTGGTAATTTAGTATTCAATATCCGGTTTTTTCACACCCAAAATTCGATTGTTTTGTCGCAAGTTTAAATACATGCCATTTCAGAATTAAAAATGTTTAATTTCATTTTCTTTTTTTAATAAAACCTTAGCAACTCGAAACAAAGTGAATCCGATGTTATAACTTTATACACTAGATAATTTAGTTTTTTCGAACCAGTATATTTCAAAGCCAGTACCTATATACAGAGCAAATACGGAATGTGCCCTTGAACAAGGTTTGGTTTTGACCCCCGAGCAAACAAGGAAAGGCGGTCACTTCCCTCTTCTTTTCCACACACGCGGCGATCCTCCGCATCACAGAAAATAGCGTGCAGCGATTCGTGGCAATAGTTATTATTGTTCACCTTGATCATATCGTCTGTATAATTTGTTACCGAGTTGATGAAGTACCGCCGGGTGGCGCGGACGTGACTGTGAGTCCGGCAGTCCCAACATGACCGACGTCGAGGGTCAAAGTGACGCGAACCTCACTGCCCCCAGGACGGGGGCAGTGAGGTTGTTCCTGCGAAGTGTGTTCCACGGGGTGTACCTGCTGGGGAACTTCGTGGCGCTGGGCGTGGGGGGCTTTGTGATTATCAGCCGCCTGGTGCGAGGGAACCTGGACGAGAAAGTGGTCGTGATGATGAAGTACTTGGCTGCTTACTTCACTAATTGGAACTTTGTGAGTGCCTTTAAATATAACACTAGCTGTTGACCCCAATTTCGTTTGCGTGGAACTATTAGTGGAAACGGAACCCTAAAAGTAGTATATATAGTTATAACATCAGCTATCTGCCACTGAAATCCTGGTCAAAATGGTCCGTCCGTTTTTGAGATTAGCCGAAATAAACAGGGAGACAGGCAGACAGAAAGGCAGACAGACAGACGGACAGACAGGGACAATACTATCGTATGCTTTTAATGCAAATTTGAAATTACAAACAGACAAATCAATTTCGTTTAATTTTTTCAATAATTTCTTTATTTGTATGTATGTGTGTGTACAGATTATGCACCTACTATGCTATCCGTGATTTGTGGTGTAGTCAGATTTTAGGTACAGGTGATTTGATGTCAGTTTAGAAGCCGGCGACTCGGCGACTAACATAAGGCGTCATGAAAAACGCAAATGTTACAAAAGTATTTTTAATGTGTTTTCATTACAGATATAATAAATAACAAAAACACGAGTAAAGAGAAAAGTTGGTGTTGAATTACAAAGGTATAACGCACAATTGCCAAAAAAAATAAAGTTATTAAATGTTAACTGTACTTTAATTGGAACAGATAAATTGGAATAGGTAAATTCAGTAAAGGAGTAGTAACACCAAAGTAAACGAAAGGAAGAAATAATATTTGTTAATCATTGATAGTAGATCTTATAGTCACATTACAACTTGACAGCGTGGAACAAAGCTTTTAACTTGTTCACGAATAACAAATTATTTAAACATTCATTTAATATTAACACCACATTAACAGAGATACGATTCAAACAAGTTTTTGGCGACTGTAGACTCTAAGGTCAAAGCCATAAGGTAGGTTTTTAGGGTTCCACAATACATAAGAAACCAGAGTTTCTTATAGTTTTGCTCTGTCCGTCCGTCTGTTTGTCTGTCTGTCCGCGTTTCTAGGTTCTGTAATTATGAATGTAAATGGATGAAATTTGGTATACTTGTAGATTGTGTATAGATATCAGATTTGGCATCAAATAATAATAATAGTTTTATATTTTAGTGGTCGGTCTCCATACATGTGAAGTGGGGATGAAAAATATTTTTTCACTCTACCCCTTCGTCTAGGGATATCGTTGAATAGGTCTATTAAAATAAAGGCAAGTATTCAAACATGACTTTTTTTTTAAAGTGAACCATTTTCGAGTAATCGGCCTCCAAAGTGGTTTGTAAGTTGGTTCCCCCCTAGCATTTCTATACTATAAGAGATAGAAACTTGTAAGTTTCCATGCTGATCATGATGCATAGATCGTGTTAAAATCTCTTTAGGAAAATTGTTTTGAACGAAATCGGAAAGTAACTTTTGAAGCGTTGATATTTACGGAACCCCTCCATAGACATGTCCTGACATGCTCTTGGTTGAATATTAAAATATATAAGGACCTTGTGGCTACTTAATGGTTTCGAATTCCGCTGTTCCGGGGTCAACAAAATACCAATAACCGCCTACAAGTTCCTCAGCCTTCCGGCCTGTAGCGATGACATTTATTTTGTAAATACGAGTAAGCCATCTCTAAACGTGACCTAAACTTCTTTGGATAGCCCCTATTTCAATCCATGTTGAACCATAATAGGTAGATATCTATAAGAGATTTTTACAGCAGATATAAGTTTTAATTTTATCAACAAACCCCCCTTTTTTGGGGGGGGAGGGGTATTTTATGTTTTGTGGTTACTACTTTACGTTAAATAAAACTAAATTATTTATTTATTTATGACCTACACACATCAAAATGATCTCATTTTAGTCATGACAACATTTTTTACATGACAAAATAATTTATTTTATTATTTATTCAGAAAAATTCTAAAAAAAAATACATTTCAATATCAAATTATATTTTTATTTTATTTTATAAATATTTTATTATAGCCCATTTACCCCAACGTTTTATAAAATGTAAGTATTTGTGACATTTTATAAAACGTTATGATAGTGCCTACAATACGATGTAAAATACAACACCAAAAATTTATTCCTTCTAATGCTTCTATGCTTCGTCAATATTTTTTATTAACCCACGACGCAAACAGAGGTTTATAAGTTTGACGTATCTGTGTGTCTCTCCATGGCCTCGTAGCTCCCAAACGGATGAACCGATTTTGATCTAGTTTTTTTGTTTGGAAGCTGACGTGATATAATTAATCATCAGCAGCTCGCTTACTGCTTGATTACAAAATGAAATAAGTAAGTTTAAGTTGACGGGGGTTACTTACTTATTTAATTTTATTTCTTTACAAGTATAACATGAATGCATAACATAAAATTAAATCTCTAAACCCCCCCTTGGGCCTCCGGTAACCTCACTCACTCAGCGAAACACAACGCAAACGTTATTTCACGCCGGTTTTCTGTGAGGCTGTAGTATTTACCCGGTCGAGCCGGTCCATTCATGCCAAAGCGTGGCTCTCCCACATTTACTCCGCATGTTCAACAATTACTCTGCCGTCTGTGGACCAAGGTTAAAAATTATTTTTTGATATATATAATTTTCATATATAGAGTTTAATCCCAAATTGATTCTTTTGACATCAAAGTGGTGACCTGATGATGGGATCCATGAGGAATCGAGGGAACTCCTTGAATTTAAATAGACACATATGGTGATTTCGAATTTTTTTGAAGTACTCCAAGCATATGCTTCATGTACTACTATGAATGCTACTTCAGCACTACCAAAAAGTAGGATTTTGCACCAAGGTTCTGCATGGTTAGGTATACCCTAACCATTCAGAACCTGTAACTTTGTGAAACTGTAACTTTAGTGTAATGACTATGTCATATCCAGAGGGAAAGAGACTTAACTCTTGCTACAGGTTTATCAACCTATCAAGGGTAACAGGACTCCACCCACAGTGACTGATTGTATCTAAAAATTGTGCCTAGTTCTTAGTAAATCTGTACCAACTACAATCTGCTTTTTTGCACCAATAAATTATTTTTACATTTTTATTTTACCCTGGATCCAAAAATACTGAATAGAACTCCTGACTCCTTATAATTGTTTCGGGATTTTGGCGTTGTTTAAAGAACTGCAAGCATAAGCCACTATGTCAATTAAAGTAATCATCATCATCACCACCATCATCACACCATACATCATCACATAATGATGATAGTAGGTTCTTCTCATAGTATTTTACATCGACACGGATATCTTTGAGCATTAATCTGCTGTTTATGGACCGATTTTCAAAATTATTTTTTGATATAAAGGGTATAATCCGAAGTTGGTCCCGTTGTCACCAAAGTGGTGACCTGATGATAGCATCTATGAGGAATCGAGGGAAGTTTTCGAAATTTATATGTACACATATAGTGATTTTAACTTTTTCTGAAGTAACCCAAGCATATGCTAACAAAAAAAAAAATTTTGCACCAATGTATACCATGGATCCAAAAGCACTGAACAGAAATCCTAAGTCTTTAAATATACGCGTTTGGAAATTTCGACGTTGTTTAAAAAACTGCAAGTATATGGCATTATTTAACTTACAGTAATCATCATCATCATTTTATATACAATACCCAATGGAAGCTTAAGATAGTTTATTTTAAAAATTCTTAAAATGTGTTAATAATAACTGTTAATGTATTAACTATTTCTCTACACAATCTTCATAATTTTGAAGTCGGTACAACTTAAACGCGAGCTCTATAAAATAATGACATAACAGGATATTGTTAGGGCTGGTACCGACTTAAAAATAATGAACATTGCGTAGAGAAATAGTTAACATTTTAGCCGAATTATTTAGATAATATGATTTATTGTGGCGTCTATTTAGTTTTTTGCTACATTGTTTATTATAATTTGATGTAAATCTTTCTGCTACTAAGTCATGTTATAGAAAAAAGCTAGAGGATGACAATTCAGAGTATTGCTACTAGATAATCTGACTTCTCAGGGGGTTTTATTCCGCATATTGTTCATAAATTAATTTTTTGTCTAGCTCGCATATAATGAGTTGACCACCGTTAAATAGGTTTTGTCTACGAACACCGAATAGAAAACATTTATTTCGGTTCCGTGTAAAAAAAATACAGATTTTCTTTATCAATCTTCTTCCGAAGACAAAATCAATTTCTACAGTGCAGGGGTCAAGCCACGTGTGCTGATTACTGTTCCTTTACATTGTATAACAAAACAATTATCAACCATTTTCTACATGAAAATGAGATAACTTTCATTGTGTTTTTATTAATTATTGTAAGCTCCGGCACTATAATTATCACCCGTAACGTTGTTCGTTTACGAGACGCTTGTTGCAGGCTTCATCGTGGTTCTGTAGACCTTTTCAATCCAACTTACTTTAACTAGTCCGCTTGAATTTGACACTATTGACTGGCTGCTGGACCTGCAGGCTGGACCGTGAGTAGGGCGCTTATAAGTAGTATTTACTAACTAAATTATTCACCATCTTGCCCTAATATTCGGGTCAATTCACACCGAAGCGAAACGATAAGCGACGCGGCGCTGCATGTTTATAAATAGCTATTCAAAATACATTTTATATATCTGTATAGATGTGTTACGTCCTATATATTATACAATCTATTTTATATTTATAATAATTCATCTAATAATATAATTTAACCATAAAAGTAGGTAAGTACTAAAAAAATAATAACTACTCCAAAACTTAAAATGCTACAAAAAAAAGAAATCTCCCAGGTCATCCCCACCAGGCAGAGTACCTAGAAGGCTCAAAGAGTTTCCTCGCTGGATTGCGATACTTATTCTCTGGGCCAGGTAGGTGCCGGCTCTGGGGTCTCGGGTGGCCTCAATGAGTTTTTTGGAGATTTCTCCGAAAAGTTTGTGCGCACCCAGACCCCATGTACCTAAGGTTTCAACCCCAAACGGTTCAAATATGAGATCCCCACTAAGGTTCTCATATTTGCGTTCTCATATTTGCGTTCTCATATTTCTCATATTTTTTTACTTTTGTTCTCATAGTTCTCATATTCAAAATTGAACTTTATTCATTACACAAGAAGATACACGTTTCATTGTAAGAGTTCGAATGTCAAGTTGCACCGCACTGCACAGCGCATGTGCAGTGTATGACTGATGTCATATGAAATGTGCATCTTTTTGTGTGTAAATAAAGTTCAATTTTGAAAACTTAAAAAAGAAAGCGCCCCTTCGACTCGTTTCAGGGTGAAATGACCCTTAGTGGTATTCACTTACAATTAACTGAGAATTGCAAACAAAAGCCGAACCTAAACTAGGCTGTACAGTGTTAAGTGTTAACTGTTATGTAATCTACCGGAAGTTCTTACAGTTTACTACTTCGGAATTATAAGTATTCGAGGAAAATAAAATGTACAAATACACGTGCTAAAGCTGTCTTTTCTACACAATTAATGATTCTTGTAAGCAGTTGTTCAAATAACGCGGAAAATAACAATTTCAAGAACAGGTAACGAGGCTGGCCAAGATCAAGATACGCGATTAATTCTTTATCAAACACACACTAAAGATGTAACGTACATAACGTCAGTCTAATCCCATGCTAAGTTAAGACTTGTGTTATGGCAATCAGACGACGGATACACATTTAAAAATTTAATATTATAATATATTATTACAAACACTCTCACACTACACAAACACACTAAAAATAGTTTATCAAGTATTGTCATTTTTCGGCGACGTGATGCGCGCTTCGTTGGGGAGTCTCCGCCGGAACCTTCGGTAAACTACACCCGACTGCCAGAACGCCTCCATTTCGAGGGTAGACAAAAGTGGTGGGTGTCGGCACTCTCACCGCAAAGGAACTGAAGTTCACCTTGTGGCGAGACTGCAGACGCTCAACCCTCAAAGTGTAGGTGGTCTCACGGATGTAGCTCACGACGTCCTCGACCTCCGCGGAGCAGTGCAGGCGGGACACGTACAGCTGCGTTGCGAGTACCTCACACCGCAGGCGCAGCTCGGGTACGTAGGGTGCGGTGCCGCGATGGTTGCGGATGGCGGACTTCCTCCTCTTTCTTCTCTCCACCAGAATGAAGTCCTCCTTATCGCACCTCCTGATCTTGTCCTCGAACGGTTAAAGAGATTCAGCCTTGCGGCTCTCCATGGCCTTGAGGCTCTCCTTAGCCTGGCGGCTCTCCTTCTCCTCCTTTGATTTCCGCGGGGGTGCGGGGGAAGCGGCAACACTGGCATACTTTTTCTGCTGAGTCGACGGATTTTTCAGCTTCGGCTCGATCACTAGCGATGTCGAGGCTTCGGCGGTTGTTGACCCGTCAAATTCCGCTGACATGACGAACGACGAGTCAAACTGCGCTCCGCGACGCGTGTTTACGTAGGGAAACGGATGATCGGGTCACCTACATAGAGAATTATTACTTTTTATTTACAACAATTCACTTTGCAAATCACGGATGGTATTTTCCGATCCATCCAATCTACCTCTCATCTCGTCCAGCCCTGACTTCAAGGTGTTAAACTTGCTCAGAAGGATGGAAACGTCGACGTGGTCCATGGTAACTACCGGCAACTTGTGGAGATTCTTAGCCACAAAGGCCGGTACGTCGTCAGGATCCGTCTGCTTCAACAGGGTGATGATGTCTTGTAAGCTACGTTCTCTCCTATCTCTTCTTCTGATGGTAACATCTGCGTGGTCTTGCCGAGCGATTGTAGCGTCGTAGACCTTAGCGTCTCAATAGGCGTTGAGTCCATAATATTATAGTTGAGACCAATTATAATCTACATTCTACATAGACTTATATATTAGAGGCTAAAACTGTCCTTGCTTTTAGTGCCCTATTGGGGGCATTAAAGATTTACATTAGATACTATAAATAGAGGTCAGTGGGGCGCTGAAAATACTGCAAAATTACGACTAACGAGCATAATATTCTAGGTTAAAGTAGAATAATATTAATTATTACTGTTGTAATAAAAGTACATAAGGTATTTCATATTAATAACAAAATTAAAACCTGTTATCACAGGTTACGGAAACCATTACAAAGCCTTTGTTCGATCGATTCTCAATAGACGGCATCACTGTTTGTGAAGAATTTTTTTGACTAAATGTATGCAATAGCCTGTCCTTATGTATAAGTGTATGTCATTCTACAATCTTGAACTTGCTGACTGTAATCATCGCTAGAACCAACACATCATAATAAATAAGTAAGTAGGAAGTAGGCCTGCCGCCCGCCGCAACTGGCCATCATCCATTACCCTGTTGCAACAGTGGCACCGCTCGACTGTGTAATTGTACCACGCGGGTTTCGCACGAGCAAGTTTGCACACCCCGTAAAGTCTACAGGTTCCATTATTCCGCAGGAGCATTATCAGGAGTCTACAACATGTAACAGTAGGATCGAACGAGATAGATCGAAAGAATCAAACGCAAACATTCCATTAACAGTTGATAGAAATATGAACAGAATTTAGCGAAATCTATGTACATATTATATAAAAGGCAAAGCTGATTGACTGATGTATCAAATCAACGCACATACCAAACCCTTAAGGCTACAAATTTGAAATTTTGCACACGTATTTCTCATGTGATGTGCCTACATCACATGAGAAATACGTGTGGATGCCTATCCACTACGGAAGGATTTTTCAAAATTCAACCTCCAAGGGGGTAAAATAGGAGATTTAAGTTTGTATGAAACTTTTTATTCCTTGGACATATTTGCATGAAATTTCGTATGGATTGAGTACGGAAAAACGAATGAGTTACGTATTACAGCGTTTTATAATTCAACCCCTAGGTGGGTAAAATAGGTATATAATATAAATGAAAGCTTAAAACCTAATATCACGCGGGCGAAGCTGCGGGCAAATAATGCTAGTCTTTAATAATATGACTATTGACTAGCGTTGGCCCACGGCTACGTCACCGTTAAGGTAATACATTACTTAGTATAAACTATGTTGGCAATATAATTCAAAGCGTAGTTTTAAAATCTAAGCATATAAATTATTCATCATTAAAGTGCATAAGAAGAAGGTAGATTTAATTACATTATTTGCTGATAATTTAAGTACATCGAACGGCACTCCATGCTAGAATTGCAGGAATTAAACGGGTTCATTAGCAAAATTGTCATGCGTCCTAGCCGAATGGTCATATACACGGTCGATTTTCGCCGTGCGGCGGAAATCGTACGGCGAAAATGGACCCATACCGGTAAATCCACCAAATTGGGGATACGAATACGTTATTGTTAAATAGTCGTGCTAACCCTGAATTGAATATCTACGGTAGGTAATCTTCAATAACAGATGACATTAATATAATAGCATTAACAATGCGAAAATTGCGAATAGTGCTGAGGTCGATGAAAATACAGTCTCGACGTTGTCGTACTAAATATAGTATTTTCATGACAGACTGACCAAATGACTTCGGATACATGAGTGACCATGGCGCTTGAGAGAGCCATGCTTTGGCACGGCTGGCTCGAGCGGTTAAATACCACGACCTCACAGGAACCCGACGTGAAATAACGCTTGCGTTGTGTTTCGCCGTGTGAGTGTGGTTGCCGGAGGCTTAAGGGGAGGTTGGGGATTTTAAGGACCAGGAACGCAACACCAGAGGAGTTACAAGTGTAACTTCTCTGGTGTTGCTATGTCCATGGGCGGCGGTAATCGCCTACCATCAGGCGATTCACTGATCGTTTCTTGGTTCGTTTCAGTAAAAAAATTTAATTATTATTTTTAATATCTGGATTGATTAAATTTGTAATTTTACAAGTTATGGTCTTGGTGTTTTCAAAGAAGGTTGGCCAAGTCCATGCCGCAGACCATCACTACAATAAAACCCAGCATGTAGCATCTATTTAGTAATTGAAACTTTTTTTCACTGTGGCAACATTTTGAACACAACGTATAATTATTGTAACCTCCCGACTTTTTAATTAATTTATAGTTTTTATTTATATTGTAAATTACTAATAACGGAAAAATATATCTGTACAAATATTGTGAAGTAGTAGTGTTTGTCAGAAATAGTGTCAATCATAATATCGAGCCGACGTCGAGCCAAGTGCAATTTGTCAAGTAACGACTGGACGAATTCAAATTGGAATTGGATTTATTCTGATATCCCAGGAAGTATAGGGCTTATTAGGGCTATTTACTACCATCTGCTCAAAAACACATACAAATCCACTAAACACCGCTCACGTGAGCCACGTCCAAGTATCACATTTGGCAAAGTTAATATCTTCTTGGCTTGACTTACTGTGTAAGTGAAGGAGGAGGAGGAGGAGCGCGTTGAGGATAAAAAACACAAGCCCATACACACGTAATACCAAAACTCTGTACATAAATTACACTTGTACAAAGGCAACCTCCAATTTTACAATATTTACTTATATCTCTTATTTTTATAAGTTCCATTTGTTGTTTGTTGTTTCCAGATTTTAGAGTAATATTTCTATCTGTGTATCCTGTTTTCTATTTCTCTGTCTCATAACTTTTAAGTTTATTCAATTTCACTTGCTGTTTCATAATCTCTTTCCTGTTATTTTGCTCATTTCTTTTTTTTATATATATATATATTACCATTAACCGTGCAAAACTAATTTAAGGCTGACTTTACTGCAATAACAGATAGGCGACACTCACTCATTAGGTAATAAATTTGATATTATAGTTTATTTGTGTAATTTTCAGCTGAGCAATCCGTTCAGCCTTGGCTCGCCGTACTGTAGAACAACTTCAAGTGGCTCTCAAAGAACTAAAGGCGAACAAAGACCAGTGTCAAACACTACTGTAGTGTATTGGCACTTATATCGTATCATGTGGTATCGGTGATGTAGTGGTAGTGGTAAACCAGAAGTGGGGAGATCAAGCACCCACTGGCCACTGCCATTCCAAAACTGACCACCGACCGAGTGGGTCTATTATACAGCAGTCTAGAAGTGTTTCTGTTACCCATCCCAATCCTACCCTGCCAGTGACTGGAGGAAAAACGTACCTAAAAACAATTAATTTTACAAATAAATTAGAGGTAAATCGACAAACGAGACAGGTAATGAAATATTTTTATGTAATAGCGTAATAATTAATACGTAATTTTAAACTATAAACTCGGATCTTTACATATGATATTTTTATGGGGGAAATGTACACGGAATGGAATTGTAAAAGTCAAACGTTAAATATTTTGTCTAATTATAAACTACCCAATAATTACTACTAGAATTAACAGGGTTTAACTGTGTGTCATTTGTTAAGACTCCAATATTTCCGATTTAATATTGTAATGACTGTAAAAGCTTAAGAAATTATATCACCGAATAGCTTTTATTCTGAGTAACAAGATTGGAAAATAAGACTCGTTTAGAAATAATCCCAGCTGGTAGCGTCGATTGGTACCTAAAATACTTGTAATAAATTTACTTACTATGTAATAAATTACGATACTTTTGATAAATAAGGTATAGTCAAAAACAAAAAAAAAAGATACACAGAGACTAATCAGTAGGCGATCCTCGTTCCAAAAATATATAACAAAGGACCTTAAATTTTGACAAGATTATCCTATAAAATAATATAGTGAATGTCGATTAATTTTAACCGCGCGCGCTTTGCGCAGCGGCCACGTGACCTTCAAAAGCTGGCAAGGCGTACTTCAGTGCGATTGTGTTCATGCATTGTACGAGTTGCTAGAAAACGATAATCATTGTTGAGAACTACGACGTCTCGGTTTTTACAGATCCTTCTTATGCTGGAGTGGTGATAGTAATAATACAGCAACAATTCTTATCTTCTCCTTTATTAGTACTTATGAGAGAGATGCCTAACACAGATACGTCTACACTATATATAGCCTTTTGGCTAGCTAAAATAAACTAACTAGATAGGCTGTGCTTGTGATATCTGTCAATATGACATTGATATTTGTACTTTATAATACTGTTATATTTTACAACACCACCTTTTTCGAGAAAAAGCAAACTAATATTATAAGTACCTACATAACTAAGAACAATATATTACTTATCTATTCAAATTTCTCATGTACATACAACTTAGCTTTATACAAGTGGGTATGGTTTACCCATAGTTGGACAATTTAATTTTGTTACAACAAAAGTAATGTTTTCCGGTTTTGTTTTGTTTTAAAATAAGCAGCATATATTTGACACTGACATTATCGGAGTTTTGTATCCACTGTAAGCAAAGATATTATATTTTTCACACATTTCTTTACTCTGTTTGTCAAACTTAAGATTCAATTCTTTAAAGACTTGGTAAGGCATTACATTTATGTCTGCTCCAGTGTCAATTAGGCAATCTACATTTTTATTGTTTATTTTAAGAGAATAATGCCAGGAATTGTCTGTGTTATTTAAATTTGTACTAGTATTTTGTGACTTTATGTTTTTAATGTTGAACAATGCCCCAATTGTAAATCTGTCACCCTCAGCACTTTTTGGGCTTCATTCATCCTCGAGATTTATGCTACCTACTCCAGAAACAACAGTCCTGATACTATTTTTCTTAAAGCATAAATGATTAAAATGTCCATATTTAAAACATGACCTGCATCTGTGTTTCCATGCTGGACAGTTGCAGCGACCATGAGATGTGTTGTACTTTACACACGTTGTTCTGGATCCAGGTGTAGCAGACCTTGGGTGACCTTGGTGTGATGGGGATCTTGACTTTCTTCTTTTCTAGTATAGGGGAGAACTGGCCCGACGACTTTTGTGTAGCTTGTATATTGTGGCTTCTTATCTTCCATCTGCTGCACTAATTGATTCTTTACTTTTCTGCGCCATCTTGAGTGTTCTACACAGAAGTTTAGCCAAACTCTTTTCTAGGGATAGACATTGCTCTTGTATGAGCTTTTGACGAAATTGCGAGAAGTTTGTGGCCATATTAGCAATGAGAATGTCCTTTACAAGGGAATCGCGTAGCGAGCCAAACTCACAGGCATGACTTGCATTTTCTAATTCCATTAGAAAATTTTTTAAGGATTCGTTCACACGTTGCTTCAACATAAATAATTTGTGCCGCGCCACCGTCAAATTCTTTTTGGGTTCAAAATACTCGACGAATTTTGCCTTTACCTCTTGGAATGTATCAGTGCTTAGGTCCAAATTGAAGGAATTGCAGATATTCAGACCTTTTTCTCCCATGGAATACAGCATGATTGCAATTTTCCTTTTGTCTTCCGTTTTCTCCATCCCCGACGCCAATAGGAATATCTCGAATGATTGCCATTGTAAAGTTACCGCACCCAGATTGTCTCGAAGCTTCCGTAGTTGCGGATGTACCCTCTTCTGCGTTCATAATTTTCGTTTCTGTTTTCTTAGTGCACTTCTGACACCATGTTGAGAACTACGACATCTTGGTTTTTACATATCCTTCTTACGCTTCAGTGGTGATAGTAATAATACAGCAAACATTCTTATATTCTCCTTTATTAGTACTTATGAGAGAGATGCTTAACACAGATACGTATTACATATGAGAGATGCCTAACACAGATACGTCTACACTATATATAGCCTTTTGGCTAGCTAAAATAAACTAACTAGATAGGCTGTGCTTGTGATATCTGTCAATATGACATTGATATTTGTACTTTATAATACTGTTATATTATGCAACAATCATGTTATTTTTCTGTAAATTAAAGAAACTTTTAGCTATGCACACTGCCATAACTTACGTAATGTTTTGGTCTATCGTTTGTTAAAATGTTATTGATATGAAAATATACTCTGTACATATTTTGGAGTAGGTAACTAACACAAAGGCTAAGCAGTCGTTAGTTACATTACCTAAGTAAAATACTGTTGTTCCAATGTTTTATAGTGACAAGTATGAGGCAAAGGCGTTTGTTTGATTTAACTAAGTATTGGAGTGAAATAAAATCTGATAAAAAGTACATAATATGACACACAAAAGTTGCCTTTATAAGGTATATTATCATTATTATGTTTTATAAATATACTTTCGTACTTCTTGCAGTTTAATTATATTTCTTAGTGTTGCATAATGTCAACAGTATTATAAACTATAAATGTCAATGTCATATTGACAGATGTCACAGGTACAGCCTATTTAGTTTATTTTAGTTAGCCAAAAGGTAGTGTAGACGTACCTGTGTTAGGCTTATCTCAAGCAATAATCACTGTTGGAACACTAGAAATAAACACAAACTAGATATACCGGTGATCAGACTAACGGCCGTTTTCAATAACATATCTAAGATTAAAGAAAGATAGCTATCCCCGTTAAACAGTAAGCTGTTATTTATCTTTAACTTGAGTTTCACAATCAAAAATATTATTATTATTATCCAACGAAGGACCTCTCTCTCGCCTATCCAAGCCTCTTGAAACATTTCATTCGTTGCTTTAAGAGTTACATAACAATTCGAATTCTAAACAATTATATATTTATTTACAATTAATCTATTTATTAGTTAAAAGCGTATATATTGTACTTATAATCGAAAATCAAAACTCGGGATGATTTTAACTATAGTTATCGTGTTTTTTTAATCAAATTCAATAGTGAAACATAACAGTTTGACGCTAGGAGTCGCGTGAAAAGGAATGTGAAATTTAAAATGAAATTAAACTTCGAAGCCAAGAGAACTATAACTACACAATAAGAGGTAGCACTCTGAATAAAAAAAAAGTTTTCGAAATTCAAAACCATACCTTAGCCTTTTTATGTATTATCGTCAAAACTGCAATAGATTTAGGCCTAAAATGAAAAAAAATAAAAAAAAACTATACGTAGGTTATTATTATCAATTTTTATTTAAGTATTTTAAAGGCCAATTATTGGGATAAAAGGTAAATTAAACAACAAAACAACTATAATTCATTTTTATTGCATTTTAAAGAAAATAAAATACAAAAGTAAGGGTACGTCCCCACAAGCGTTTTTTTTTTGGTCGCGACAGAAAAAAACTGCTCTTTAAATAGAACTCTGTGTTAAAACAATACCGCTGAAAATCGTGTACAGCTGTCAAATCTGACATTTGACACTTCGATTTTCAACTTTATTGTACTAACGCATAGTTCTATTTACAGTACAGTTTCTTCTGTCACGACCACAAAAAACCGCTTGTGAGAACGTAGCCTTAGTGTCAGTTGTCAAATTGATAATGTTACGATAAGTTCAAATTTATAAATACGACAGCGGTATTTTACTTTTTGACCTATTAGAAGTCAATAATATCTCCCGCGGCAATTAGTAGAACTAAATTTGATTAATTGTTATTTACAATGCCTGAGGTTGTAAAAAGTGCTGCCCGAGAAATGATACTCAAGTTTAAGGAGTTTTGTGAAACAGAACAGCAGAATCAAGGTATTCTAATATCCATAAAAAATAATGGCAATATTTTGTCGCGCGATCACAGCGCCGCGTCTAAGGGACTTCTGTCCGTCATCTCGCCGATAGATGAGCCGATTCGGTACGAAATGTCATCTGTCATTAGGTTATTGAAACGCGAGTAAGGACAAAAGCAAAGATTTGACTATCTTTAGTAGCAAGGATTACAGATAGACGACAGGTTATTGAGAACGGCCGTAAGTAAAGTTAGTAAATCTTTAAAGGTCAAAAAGGTCAATGTATACGCCTATACAATAGAATCCCAGAAAACGTTCAAAATCTGTCTATTCATAAATTAAAAAAGTAGTTAAAGAACGTTTGTGTGCTAAAGCTTTTTATAGGGTCAATTATTTTATTGATGATCGCACTCCATGGGAGTAGGATGACCACCTGCAAGGCCACTTCTATGTATTATCATACTCTTGTTATGTAGTTTTAGTAATAGCATTGTTATATACCATTTTTCTTAAACGAACAATTTTCCATCTTTTTTTGGTAAAAGATGGCCCCGCGCGAGTTTCTTACGCCAGGCTAGTTTCCGAACCGGCGTGGTGCCGCGGTGGTAGGCATCATGACGTGTATACAGACGTTCAGAAAGTGTATAATAATACCAACATCAAATAAAAAAATTGACTTTGACTTTTTAAATATTATAATATTCCTATTGTACTTCTCTTACTGTGTGGACGTAGTACAGCTCCTGTGAAAATCTATTTAAAGAAAATCAATAATTAAAATGTGCGAAATCGAAAATCATATGTCTCTTCATCTTCCATGGTGTTTACTTGTTTACTAACCTTTTTGTATACTACTACGGTGTACTCGGTATTATGTTAAGTATTAGGGACAGACAAACATGCAACCCCCTGGTGGTTAACAGTATGAAAATGTCGGGGTTCTATTTTACAATCTGGAACCATGTGAGTATTTGCAGAATACGTTAGGGCTCCCATAAGTTCTGCCTGAACGGATGCAAAATTGTATCATCTGTGTACAATTTCGAGATTGCATCAGTCGGCCAAATGGACTGAAGCGATGCGTTCCAGTGTGGCCAACTCTGTTTTTGCGAAATTACTAAACTCGCGTCGTTTTCTACTAATAACTACTAAAAGAGTACCGAAAACTTTAAAAAAACTACTAAACTTAAGAATCTCTAAAAAAAGAAAAAAAACCACTGCATTTTCAGTTTTACTATATTGAAAATATGATAATTTACCGTTAAATAAAAAAATATAGTAGTGTAACAGAACGCATCCGAACGCTTCGCGGCGGTAAATTTTAGTAAAATGAACGCGACCGTAAGTGTGTGGTCCGCGCTCAACCAATGAGAGCGCGGTTGCTAAGAAAATTTAAACAACGGGAGACATTTTTGAGCTGGTAAAAAAGGTTTAACCGCGACTCTAGTGATTTAGCGTTTTATGTGCAGTTTTTTATTGTGGACACTGTTAGGTTTGGTGTGTTGTGCTAAAATAACAATAAAGTGTTATATACTCACATCGGACTTTTATATATACGTGTATATCCACTACAAATGGCGCTCAACGTGGGGCCGAACCAGAAAATTTTCGTCGCGCTTAGTGTCGTGTGAACTTTATGTAAGCTGTGTAAAGTAATTTTTGCGTACTGTTAGGGGTCCCTTCGGATTAGGCTTTTTAAAAAAAGGTTTCTTTCCACAACCACTTTTATTAAAGGAAAATACAATAATATATGAAAGGACCCTTGGGCAGAACCGTCACGACCGAGGACTGAAGACCAACTGAGCCTCACAGTTAGAGTCTAGACCAGACTAAACACGGGATGTGCTGATTCGACGTTACGTCAGCAACAACCCTAACAGGGACGGGACATAACACCTCCCCCCTAAGATGTAACTTCGAGGAACATCGAAGTTACAGTTGAAATTCTAAAATCTACTTCGAATATTATTAATGTTTTCAATTTCTATATTATCTTCAACATTCTGTTCAGGTTCTTTCATTTCTATTATGTTACACTGAATATTTTTAGATACTTTGGAATTAGAGTCAACTTTTGCTAGATTCAATTTTAAGGTTCTGCTGCCGGGTTTAACACAGTTATAAAATCTAAATATGGAATAAAGAAATATTACTACCACTATAAGTATGACTAATACGGAGTAATGTGTACCGTATTTAACTATATGAGGATTTTCTAGAATATTTTCTGAGTCCTCAAGATTTTTAAGAAAAATTTGTTGATTAAATTTAATATTATCTAAATCAACATTTTGTAATTTAATAGGGGTCACATTCCTCGCGCTTAAATTTAATTTCTTAAAATTACAACAGCTGTCATTAATAAGATTAAAATCAGGTATTCCAATTTCTATGGTAGCGTTGACAAAATCGTGTTGAGTTATGAGAGTATTGCTTTTATGATAACCGATACAATTACTAGGAAGTGACATAATGCCAGTGCCTAAAATCTTAATTTCGGATGCTTCGCTATTTCTACAATCTATAGATACCTTACCGGGTACTGACTGTACAAAAATCCATTTATTATTTTTAAGCGGTTTCCAAATATCTAACTCTCCAAAAATTAATTTAGTTTCACAATTTTCCGGGACTTTATCAATTACTTTACTCATAAACTCTGTTTCACATGTGGACTTAGTTTCTGTTACATAAATTATTGAAATTTCACAAATATAGTTTTCGCTTAACATGTTTTTGCAACTATTTACATCTTCCAAGATACAATACTGCGATTTGTCTTTGGTCATTGCTATGTATTTTGAATTAGGTATTATTAAACTGAAAGAGTTGGGGTTGCTAGAGTCATGTGGTGTCGGTAATCCAATATTATGAAATAACATAAATTCCTTAATTAACACTAACGGAATTTGGAGAACAAAAAATATCTTATTATCTACATAATAACTATCAATTTTAGAAATACTTAACATAGAACTCATTGAGGCTATGTCGAGGCTCACAGGATACTTCATATTATTAGGTAAATGTTGATGATTATCGGCAAGTTCTCTGAATAACTGCTGTGTCGTGATTAAAGAAGGGTGTAAGATATTTTGGTTACTGAATAAAATAGAATTAGTTATGTCTTCCAATTGGAAGGATAATGTTAAAATTGAAGTTTCTAAATTATTAATAACCTGGTTAATACTGATCTGAGACCAGAGCTCATCCGTGATGATAGATATATTACGTACTTTAACAGAGAGGTTGTCGATAGCATCATTCAAATTTAATTCGTTAATTTTAATTTTATTTATAGTATCGTTATACATCGACACGGTAAATGTGGTAAGTAAAATATTATTTTTGACAAGAGAAACTAATTTATTTTGATTATTAAACAATACTTTTATAGCCTCGTCGTATTTAAGACCATCATTCTCATCTAAATTGCCAAATACATGTTTTATTATTGAGCCTGTTCCACTCACCCAAGCACGCTTTGATTTCCTGGTAACTAAATGGGATACAGAACTAAATTCCTTATACATATCATTATATCTAACAGCTAGCGGCTCGAGGAGATGGCGACAATCGATATTACTAAATGTCGTTTTCTCACAAAGATCCTTAACTAATTTTATAGCATAGTCTATATTTTCAATATGTGTACTTAAGTGAGATATGTCCATTGGCATCAAGATATTTAATTTCCCGTTAATAACGCTGAGCTTGCCAAGATAGTCAAAATAGATCCCTGGGCTTGATTTAAATTGTTGAACGTAATGATTTTGCTGACTTTCAGCATATTGATGAGTTCTGCAAGAATAGAACAGTATCTTGCTATTATAAATTATAATAACTAATATTATATACTTAGTGTGCACTAGTATGAAGAGTAAAAAAAGGTAAGGTAAAAGTAATTTGTAAATAATGTATAGGTAAGTATAATAAAGTAAAATTTAAATGTAAAGTATGTATAAAAGCAAGCATTTTACGAACTCGGCACATGAGCAGGTTTGACCTGGTCATAGTGGTATACGACATGACGTCGATTAATTAATATTGTCAATGTATTATTACCATTGATCTTAATTATTTTATAGGGGCCTTTCCACACTGGGGACAAGGCTTTCCGCAGTCTTAAATGATTCTTTACGTAAACGTAATCGCCTGCATGATAGCTGACTGGTCGTGTCCGTGTATCATAATATGTTTTGGAATTTCCTTTAGATTTATTGATGAATTCTACGGCTTTTTGCCGGGAGTACTTAAGACGATTCTGCAACATGCGGACATATTCAGGGTATGTAGCCCCTGGGGATTCGTTATAAATAGAATTTGGTATAAATGGTTTATTACCGAACATTAATTCATATGGTGTAAAATGCGTAGTAGAGTGGACGGATGTATTATAAGCTAGCATGGCAGTGTATATATATCGAGGCCAATTTGTTTGTTCCTCATTAATGTATGATTTTAAATATTCCTTAAGGGTGGAATGACTTCGTTCAAGAGCCCCTTGCGTCTGTGGGTGGTATGGCGAAGCCCAAAGATTTTTAATTTTTAAGAATTTGCATGTCTCTTTAAACAGTCCAGATGTAAAATTTGTCCCTTGATCTGTGAGGATCATTTTGGGTATACCAAAAATTGAGATGTAATGAAGGAGACATTCACATGTTTCCTCCGCGGTTGTGGTCCTAATAGGATATGCTGAAGAGAATTTCGTTAGGTCATCTTGAACTGTTAATATATATTTCAATTTACCGGGACCAGATTCTGGAAGTGGCCCGACAATATCAAGAGCTACACGTTGACAAGGTTCTGTTGAAGTACTAGTTATTTGCATGGGAGCACGATTTATTTGTCGGAGTGCTTTATTTTCTTGGCAGGATTTACATTGTTTAACATATGTTTCTATGTCGCTACGCATCCCTTTCCAATAGTAAATTTCTTTTATCCTGTTATACATACGAGCAGAACCTAAATGGCCAGCAATCGGGACATCATGATTATCGTGTAATATTTTCTTTATTTCAGTCGGGACAGGGAAAATAATTTTATTATGATATATTTTAATTTTAATCTGCGTATTATGAAAAAGGTAAGTTAAAATATTAAATATTTTAATAAATGAATGTTTTTCAAAAGGATTTTTCATATCTGATATACCTATTTCGTTGCTATTTCCGAAAATTAATAATTCATTACGAATCCTCTTTAAGGTTTCAAATATTTCTGGATAGGATGCTTCATCAAAATGATGAATTTTATAGAATAACAAATAACATATTTTATTATTACGTTCTATTTTATGGAAACCAAAAAGCTCTCTTTCAGAATTTAATATTGTTTGATTTGTTTCAGAATCATTCAGCATTTCTTCAAGATAAAGGTTGGATTCATCAAGGTCAATTGATGTTGGTACAAGGATTACTTTAGCCGGACATTTTAATAAACTTTCGTTATATTCTTCGATTACAGTATTAAATGTTTTACTTTTATCTGACATGGACTTTAAGAAGGTAGGATAATCATCTACAGGAGCATCTGGATTCGCGCTAGTGGAAGGAGTTGGCTCGGATGGTACTTCAAAATCTGGTTCAACGATAGGCTGATCGTTAGGCTCATTAGCCACGGCATCTTCGAGGCCGGGTGGATCAAATGGATCAGGAGGAGTATTCAAAAGTTCTGGTGGAGATTCAGTATTTTCTACAGGGGTTGGATCGGGCAAGAGATCCAAGAGGTCTCTCTCGGGATCAAAGGATGGCGGTGTCACTAACAAATCTAAAAGATCTCTATCTGGTGAGTACGGTTGTTCCTCCTGGGACTCTGGTGCTGAAGGAGATGGGTTTTCAGCTTGGATTGGGTTCACGGGGTACCGGGAAAGAGCGTCGGCATTGGTATTTATTTTACCTTTTTTGTATTGAATATCATAATCGAATTCTTCGAGTTTTAGTCTCCAGCGAATTAACCTAGAGCCCGGATCTTTACAGCTGAACAGCCAATTCAGCGGTTTATGGTCTGTAATTATTGTAAAACGGCGACCAAACAGGTAAGGCCGGAAAACTTTTGTTCCGAAAACTATCGCGAGACATTCCTTTTCAGTTACTGAATAATTGGTTTCGGCTTTATTTAAAGTTCTAGAGGAATAAGCTATGGGACGATCTTGACCAATAGGACCTTGGGACAAAATTGCAGAAATGGCGTAATTGGATGCATCACAAGTTAACAGGAAAGGTTTGTTAAAATCAGGATAAGCTAATACCGGAGCACTTATAAGATTTTCTTTAAGAGATTCAAAAGCAAGTTGTTGTTCCTCTTTCCAGACGAACGGAACATCCTTTTTCAACAAACTGGTAAGTGATTTTGCTATTTTAGAGAAATTAGGAATAAATCTTCTATAATAGGAAACAAGGCCTAGGAAGGATTTAATGTCCTTAGGGGACTTGGGTATAGGAAACTTAGCTACAGCCTCTGTTTTTTCTGGGTTTGGCCTTACGCCGTCTTCGCCTATTATGTGCCCTAAATAAACTACCTCTTTACGAAGGAACTGACATTTTTCCGGTTGTAATTTAAGATTAAACTTTCGAAGTCTATCAAATACGGCTTTAAGGTTATCTATGTGTGTGTCGAGATCAAAGGAATAGATTACAATATCGTCCAAATAAACAAAACATCGACTTCCCTGTAGTCCTGACAGGCAAGTATTCATTAGTTTTTGAAATGTACTAGGTGCGTTTCTGAGGCCAAATGGCATACGATTAAATTGAAAGTGACCTTGAGGGACTGAAAATGCAGTTTTGGGTGCATCGTCGGCTGAAATACGAATTTGGTGGAATCCAGAAGCAAGATCTAGTGTTGTAAAATATTTACTTTTACCTAACTGGTCTAGAATTTCAGAAATTTGAGGTATTGGATAAGTTTCGCCTACACTTATGTCATTAAGCTTTCTATAATCTATCACTATTCGCCATTTGCGTTGTCCGCTTGAGTCAATTTTTTTGGGAACTACCCATATTGGTGAGCTCCAAGGAGAGGATGACGGCTCTATTATGTTATGTTCAAGCATTTGATTTATTTGTTTTTCAACTTCTTGCTTGTGACATTCGGGAAACCTATATGACTTGGTATGTATTGGAATTTCGTTATTTGTTCTGATGGTATGTTCGATTGCAGACGTATGTGTGAGCTGATCACTAGGCATGTGAAAGATATCCGGATATTGACTACAAAGATCAACAAGAGCATTGAGTTCTTCTTTATTTAAATGATCTGTCCGAAGTTCCTTTATTACTGCTTCGGATCTTTCTGAGGTAAATAAACTACACGTATTTACCGGATGTAGAGGAAAATTTAAAGGTTCAACATGGAGTTTTAGATCTCCTTTAATATGTGCATAATTTTCAGAGGTGTTGGCAATAGTTAAATTAACGCGATTATTATTTTTGATTTTAACGATGCAATTAGATATAAGTAAATCTTCCGAAAGATGTTGATCAACTATAACACCCTCTTTTAAATTAGTTTTCTGTATTGAACATTGAATTACAGCTTCACTTCGAGGTGGAACAATAAAGAACGGTTCGGTGAAAAGTAATTTAATTTCGGATTTTCCTATTTTTAATATATCATTCGTGTAATCTATTTTGCAGCCGAATTTTGTTAAGAAATCTGTGCCTATAATACCATCGTAAGGTAAGCTAATCTCTTTTATTACATGAAATTTAAATACTAACGGATTTTTGTCATTTAATTTTAGCCTAAGTTGTAAGTGACCCTCTGTAGAAGTCGGTTCGTCGCCTGGATCTATGCCTTTAAGTTTTACAGGTTCTTTAATTAATTTTTGACTATTTAATATACAGGTTTCTTTTATTAAGCAGATCGACGAGCCCGAGTCGACTAACAAAGATAAAGGGATATCTGAAACTGAAGATTCTACTAATATGTGAGGTAAGCGTCGCTTAGTTGTATCAATATTAATTTCGTAAATTTCTTTTTTTTCAGGTTCAACTACGAGGGAGTCTTCGGTTTGGGGCTGGTTACCCTGCTGCGTGACTCTGAAGGATGCATCTCCGTTTTGGGGCTGATTACCCTGTTGTATGATGCTGAGAGATTTATTAGCGTTTCCATTTTGGGGCTGATTACCCTGTCGTATAACGCGAGACGATTTATTAGCGTTTCCATTTTGGGGCTGGTTACCCTGTCGTATAACGCGAGACGATTTATTAGCGTTTCCATTTTGGGGCTGGTTACCCTGTCGTATAACGCGAGACGATTTTTTAGCGTTTCCATTTTGGGGCTGGTTACCCTGTCGTATAACGCGAGACGATTTTTTAGCGTTTCCATTTTGGGGCTGGTTACCCTGTCGTATAACGCGAGAGAAAGTTTTCGTGTCGATTTCAGATTTAATTAGTCCCGCACGACACGAGAGCGAGACGGAATTTAGTTTAAATTATTATTATCCGATTGGAATGAGTCATCGACGTGTTGATCATCATGTTCATTCATAACCAAATGCATTCGATTCGGTTGTTGCCGGAATTTATTATTAAATCGGCTGTTATTGTATTCCCTTTTCGCGCAATCTTTAATATCATGGCCCGTAGTTTTACAATATCGACAAAACACCGATTGGGTTCTGTCTGAATAATTATTATTATTGTTGTTATTAAGGTTACTATTTGGAGAATTAAATCTCGGCTGATAAGAAGGCTGATTACGTGACGTGTTTGGTTGTCCATGTGATCGTGGGAAAAACGGTCTGGGTCTCAAGTTACTTTGATTATTATTTAACTTCGATTCTCCCAACTGAGGTCGTTTGTAAAGACTTTGTTGTATGCGCTCCTCAGAGATCGCAATATTAATAGCGTCATTTAAATTTCGCGGATTTCTGCAACGCACAATATTTGAGATACGGGGATGTAAGCCAATAAGAAAATGATGAAGTGCTAAATCCTCCATGGCCGCTGAACGACCAGGGATTTCCTTTAGTGTGCAATTGGACAGGGTTACCTCAGTCAGAAGCTGTGAAAGATAGGTTTCTACGCGTAAAGAATATTGTGTTACGTTTTCATTAAGACCCTGTTTACTTTCTTGCAAGTCCATAAGTATGTGAGCATAATGCTTACGTTCACAAAATTGGTTTCGCAGGAATTCTTTTAATTGGTCCCACTTTTTGAATTCTTTGATAGCGCAAGCAATTTCGGCTTTACCTTGCAACTGGCTAAAGATATAACGAAATAGGATTGGCTTTTGTACTTCAGTGGCCAAGTCATACGCGTTATTACAATTTATAATAAATGAATTTACACACTCCCGGGAACCATCAAATGGTTTGATAAATTTAAATAGTGTATTTAGATCCAGTTCGACCATCATGGCACTCGTACCCGAAACGGTTCCCTTTCGGGTCGTTGCTTTGGGAGAAACAGGAGGGTTTTTAGCTGTGTCAGATGGACCAGCTTCCGATTCGGACATAGGAATGTTAAGATTTAATAGTTCACTTTTCGACATATTGAAAAATAGTATTAATGAGAATGATAACAAATTAAATTACAAATATGGATTATCTTAGTGGAGTACCGAACCCTAAATCTAGGTAACCTTAGAAGGCTACTAAATGTAAACAGTGACCAAAGACTCACTGTGATATCAACGCGTGGGCGGCGAAGATAAGCTGCACGGCGACTCGATGCATGCCCGCGCCCGGCCGGATAGTATGACTCGTTCACACGGTTATAACTTTTAGGATTTTAACACTATGCACTTGGGATTTTTACTTTTCACTTTGACTTTTGCTCTTAATGACTTTATGGATATTGGAAATGAGTTGGTTTCCTCACTGCACTTTCACTAAAGTTTTTTTTTTTTTTGACGAATTTTTAGATTTTCACTTTCTTACGATAACTTTCCAGGATTAAACGACACTGGGGATATCCGATCCCACCGCTGCCACCAAATATGTTAGGGGTCCCTTCGGATTAGGCTTTTTAAAAAAAAGGTTTCTTTCCACAACCACTTTTATTAAAGGAAAATACAATAATATATGAAAGGACCCTTGGGCAGAACCGTCACGACCGAGGACTGAAGACCAACTGAGCCTCACAGTTAGAGTCTAGACCAGACTAAACACGGGATGTGCTGATTCGACGTTACGTCAGCAACAACCCTAACAGGGACGGGACATAACAGTACCTACTACAGTTCCTTTTACACTATGCCGCTTACACGCAAAGCGACTGCGAGTGAACGCGATCGTGAGTTCGATGACGTAACGCGTCAGGGCACGCATGCCGACAGTGATGCCCGAGCTCCGTCCCCGGGGGATGATCGTCTATTTTAATTCCTTGAAGCCTTCGCCAAAGCACAGGCGGAATCAAACAAAAAACTCTTGGAGTGCATCGCCGCGCAGACTTTTCGAGCACCTGATCATCATGCACAGAGTCACCGGTTCCATTCTCGGTAGTCAATCCAGTGATATCGCAGGGCGGCAATTTTGTCAAATGTACAGCACGATTTTACGGGGCCTCCGACAATCCCGAAACTTTGGAAGCGTTCCTGGATGCGGTGCTAGTCTTCAAGGAGTGCTCGAGGGTAAGTGACGAACACGCTTTACGAGGGATGCCTATGATGCTGACTGGGGATGCCGCTGTCTTCTATCAGGGAGTCAAAAGTGACGTCAAGTTTTGGGAGGATGCCCTACATCGCCTCAGAACCATGTACAGCACGCCGCGACCCGCTTATAAACTGTTTCGCGATGTTTTCGCGTCCGGACAAGGGACGGAACGAGGCGACGTGTTTATCGCGCGTTTGAGGGCGACGCTATCGAAGCTGCCGTACGAGCTGGAGGATCGAGTCCAAGTGGATATCATATACGGGTTGCTGGATCGACGAATACGAAAACGTATACACACTGACGCAGTATCGAACGTTGATCAGCTGGTCGAGAAGGCCAGCGTGATTGAGGAGTCGCTAGTGGAGTCAACGTCGCTGACGCCGAAGCCGCCGCAGGTAGCAGCTGGCCGGAGTGTAACTACGACGTGGTCAACGGCCGCCACGCAATCGCGCGCCGCTACGGCCGCGCCACAGCAGTTGCGCGCCGCTAACGCCGCCACCGCGCCCGGAGCCCCGGCGACAGCGACTGCGGCTCACCCGCGGTCCCCTCATGCGTCTACTAGTCAGGTGGTATCGTCGAAACCAAGTAAACTTTTCTGTGTTTATTGTAAAAAGACTGGACACGTAAGGTCTGATTGTCCAAAGTTAATAAACAAAAGTGATAATAGTGATAAAACCGAAAAAACTGTATTTTGTTACGGTTGTGGTGCTCGGGATGTAATACGTGCGAATTGTGGAAATTGCAGCAAAAACTCTAAAGATAATCAGTTTTACGCGTGCGACTTTATTGTTCCAGCTAATCGTAATCATAACAAATATGTATCTAAAAATAAACATGTTAGTAAGTCAAGGTCATCGCCCTCGGCGAATACTGTGTCAAAGGATAATGGCAACTTTACTTGTATGAATGGCCATACTGATTGTAATTGTTTACATTCTGACAAAATGTTATCAATGTAAACATGATATTACATTACAGGATATTGGTGATATTTCACGTTTAGGTACCTCTGTGTACATTGATAGTTCGAGTAAACAAATATCAACGGAGAGTGGCAGTACTTTGCTATGTAGTTATTATTATTTTGATGCCAATGTAAATTGTTTTGATACTTAATTTAATACTTTTGATGCTGCTTTAAGGACCTTTTATGCCGATGTAAATTTTTATTCACTTGATGCCAATGTTAATGCCAAGTCTGTTGATACGAATTGTTATTCTTTGAAAGACGGTGTTATTGTTAATTCTGCCGATGCCCGGGTCACTGCTCGTCCTATTTTAGATATTGAGATTTTAGGGTTCCGTGGAACGGGCTTCATAGATACCGCCGCGAAGCGTAGTATAGCGGGTTATACTTTGTATGGGTTACTTAAACGTCTTAATCATCCGTTTCGCGACAGTACAATGTCCGTTAAGCTTGCTGGCGTGGTTCGTGATTTACCGGTAAAGTTTACCGACGTGGAGGTAAAATTAAAGGATTTAGTGGTAAATATCTCTTTCGTTATCTTCCCGGACGCGAATAATAATGAAACTCTCCTAGGTATAAATTTTTTACGAAAGGCGCGGTTAATCTTAGATTTAGCGCACGACACGTGGTATAGCGCTCATCGACCTCAGGATATTTACCCTTTGCAATGCGAAAGCTCGCGTTACTATGTGGGTTGCGCCGCTACAGATGTTTTAAGGTCGGACGACGGTGTTATGTTGTCTCCACCACAAAAGGACGACCTGGCGGGGCTACTGCAGCAGTATGAAGATATTTTTCGAGAGCAGGGGGAGCCTACCCCTTTCGCTGAGCACCGGATCGACACAGGTGAACATCCACCTATAGCTATGCCGCCTTATCGCCGGCGAAGAAAGCTATCATGGAGGCTGAGATAGAACGCATGCTATCTGAAGAAATCATCGAGGAGTGTGAGTCTGCTTGGGCAGCTCCGGCTCTCCTGGTTCCAAAGAAGGATGGCTCTTTCAGTTTTGCGTCGATTACCGGAAGCTCAACGTTGTCACCAAGAGTGATTCGTACCCTTTACCCGTCATCGACGATTTGTTTGCAGTACACAGGTAAGAGCTGTTTTATGAGTACTATCGACCTTCGATCTGGGTACTGGCAGGTCTGCGTCAGGGAGGAAGACCAGGACAAGACTTCGTTCGTCTCGCACCTCGGAATTCATCGTTTTAAGCGTATGCCGTTCGGGATACGCAACGCCCCTGCGACTTTCCAGAGGTTAATCGATAGATTTAGATCAGGAGCCTCTGTCAAGCATGTGACCTTGCTAGGGTACATTGATGATCTGGTTATACTATCAGGATCCTTTGAGCAGTGAAAATGAAAGCCGTGGTGAAAATGAAAGCCCCTACTTCCGTTAAACATCTTAAATCGTTCCTGCAGACCTGCTCATGGTTCCGGAAGTTCATCCCGCACTTCTCAGAGGTAGCCCGTTTCTTTAACAGATCTAACGAAGAAGAATCGACGCTGGCAGTGGGGGGAGACGGAACACAAGTCTTTCGAGGAACTTAAATCGCGACTTGTCTCGAGTACTATAAGCAACCTAACTATGATGAACCATTTATCCTCAGGACAGACGCTAGTGCTTACCCTCTAGGAGCTGTACTAGTTCAGGGTGCCACGCCACAGGAGAAACAACCAATAGAGTATGCCAGCCGGTTGCTTACCTCAGCTGAGCGGAATTACTTGACTACAGAGAGGGAGGCACTCGCCGTAGTCTGGACCTTAGAAAAGTTCCGAGGATATGTTGATGGACATCCAGTTCGTGTTGCCAGCAATCATCAACCATTGAAGTGGTTGCTAACGCTGAAGTCTCCAACTGGTAGGTTGGTCAGGCGGGCAATGAAGCTCCAGGCTTTTGATTTAATTGTCAAGTATACACCAGAAAAATGTAATGTCGTAGCCGACACTATGAGTCAACCTGCATGTGTCGATGAGGTTCAAGCTGTCTGCGAGGTTTGCACGGTGATAGTGGACACCCTGCGATGGGAAGCTGCTTACTTACGTGAGTCGCAGTTAGCTGATGCGGAGGTGTCTAAGATCTTGTTGGACCTGGAAGGCAAGGACGACGTTAATAGTAGTCGATGGACTGAGAGAGGCTACCATCTTTCTCAGGGCGTCTTGTACCGCTATGTCGAAGACGTCGAGTCTGAAGAGCCGTAACTCGTCGTACCTGCAATCCTGCGAAAAGAAATTATGGTCGAGTGTCACGATGCTGTAACTGCTGGTCACGGTGGTGTAGAGAGAACTCTCCATCGTATTACCCAGTGGTATTATTTTATGGAATGAGAAGGTATGTTACTGAGTATTTGAAGGCGTGCGTCGAGTGCCAGAGTTATAAACCGGCGAACACGAAGCCAGCTGGCCTTTTGCAGACTCCCGTACCTGCGCAGCGTTTCGAAGTCCTTGCTATGGACTTGTTCGAACCGTTACCGAAAGGGCCTAGAGGAGAGCGTTGGGTGTTTATCGTAGAAGATACTACTACTAAGCTCGTGGAAATGTTCGCTCTTGTTGAGGCTACTGCGGAAAGCTGTGCTAAAGTATTGATTGAGCAGGTGTTTTTGCGTTATGGCGTACCGCGTCGGGTGATATCAGACAATGGTTCTGGGCGTCGAAAAGTCACTTGTGCCGTTATATCACCCCGAGGCCAATCCGGTCGAACGAAAGAACCGCGATCTGAAGACGTAATTGGCAATCTTGGTAGTAGGACATCATCAACAGTGGCCTGATGCATTGCCTTTTGTCCGGTTCGCAATGACTACATCCATTACGCAAGCCACTCAGCAGACGCCTGCATATCTCACTTTTGGAAGAGAGCTTCGCTCTCTTATAGATGCTCGTACCGATCTATGATCCATCATCGACGTACCGTACTATACGTACTACGTACCGCAGGTAATGCCTTATCTACTAAGGGTTGCTAGTATCTTGAAGCAAGCTAAGGAGACTATTGAGCAACAGCAATATCGTCGGAAGGCTTATAAAGATGCTACGCGCGGCAGTGAAGATTCTCTAGAGTCTGGTGATCTCGTATTGCTGAAGTCGCACGCTCTTAGCAAAGCTTCTAAAGGTATCACTAAGAAATTCTTACCTAGAAGGGATGGACCCTACGTAATTTCTAAAAAGGTTTGTCCTACGTCTAACATTTTGGCTTTCCCGGATAAACCAGATGAGACTATAGGCAAATATCATCGTTCCGATCTTCAACGTTACCACGCTCGCGACGGTGAATGTCCTGAGCCCGTAGCTCCTAAACGTGGTCAAGGTAGGCCTAGAAAGGTTTGATCGTCGCGTTGTTTACCGCTAGATCAAAGGGGAGGATGTAACAGAACGCATCCGAACGCTTCGAAGCGGTAAATTTTAGTAAAATGAACGCGACCGTAAGTGTGTGGTCCGCGCAAGCATATGCCACTATGTCAATTACGGTAATAATCATCATCAACACCATCATCATAAAGTACATTTATTTATTTATTTATATAATAGATACACCAACAAGGAACAAACATTGTTAAAAGCTAAAATTGCACATTCATATATCTTTGAATATTAGTCATTATTTTGCCGTATGTGAACCTATTTGCAAAATTATTTTGATGTTAATGGCTATAATTCTAAATTTGTCCCTTATTCACCAAAGTGGAGACCTTATGAGAGGGATGCATGATAAATCGAGGGATCTCTTCGAAATTTATATGGACACAATATGTAGTGACTTTTACTTTTGAAGTATGCCAAGCATTATGCTACCAAAAAGTAAGCTTTGGTACCAAGGTAAACCCTGGATCCGAAATTGCTGAACAGAACTCCTAAACCTTACATGTATGGGGATTCCAGCGTTGTATAAAGAACTGCAAGCATATGCCGTCATACTACTTACAGTTATCATCATGTTGTGATTGTTTAGTTGGTCTACAGATCGGTAATGCTTATTTGGGGAAATAGCACGGCCTCTCAGAAAACTGGCATGAAATAATGCTTGAATGTTTTGCTGAGAGAATGAGAATAGCGGAGGCTTATTTGTATTTATATATTTCTTATAATGTGTTAATAATAGTATAATAATATAACTAAAAAAATAAGAAAAAATATTATTTTTAAGCAAAAAATTAAAACCGACTTCAAAAGTAAAAATGCACAAAAAAGTATGAAATAAAACTTATTTTCTAAATAACCCCTTTTAAATTCGTCTAAAATTTTAACTATTTCTCTACTCAATCTTCATAATTTTGAAGTCGATAACTGTACGGAACCCTAAAAATGGCAACGTAGTCTAAAGAATTTTTATTAGAGTTCATTGAAGTAGGTATTTAAAACTTTAGATTATATATGATTAATTATTTATGATTGATAAAATTAAAAAACTCAACTAAATACTATAAAACAAATAGACTAATATAAAAGAGAAATGATTGCTAAAACAGTTTACTAGAAAAAATGTAGAGCATTCTTGTTTTCGTGTAATACGGCTGAGGCAGCGTTGCAGCGACACGATCGCAGCTCGCGGCAAAACAAAACGAACTGAAGCGATTTTACCGCGCTTGCGCTCGAACCCGTCCAGGCCGAACTGACGTCGGTTCTGTCTGAAACGATCTGCCTCTCGTCTGTGAAAAGCAAGCTTTAAAAAGCAACAATAAAAGTCATCCAGAATGCAAAGACTTACGTACTTATTTATATTTGTGGTAAATACACATATTCCTGCAAAGTTTCAGCTTTTTAGCATTATCCTTTTGAATAGTAAGTCGAGGATGGACGGACGGACATGACGAAACTGTAAGTGTTCCGAGACGTGAACTACGGAACCCTAAAAAAGAAATGAAATAAACATGGCCAAACATAGTAGCCAATGATCGTAGACGATAGGTAAAATATACATTTTTGGGTAGTCTGAAACTTCAGACCTTTTATTAATAAGATTTGCTGCAATCTCAGTAGAACCGAGGATGTAAACTAAATTACTTAATCACACAAAACAGTCACATTAGATAAAACAAACAAAAAATAAATTATAATTGTTATCATCTATGGCGATATGTCACAAATCACCCTTAGTGTGGCTAGCTTCCTCGGTTTCGCAATAAATGGGCAAATTCAATCACTGCAATTTTACTTTGTCATACCTACTGGCAGGATTTATTGAGTATGGCACGAATTTAGATATTAATAAACGGAATTATAGTCCAGTTCATTAAAGTAAATAAAAAATGTAAACAAATATAATATAGGGGCTCGCTACTTCGGATCAAATTGAAAAAACAGTTTCGTCACTTCGTCATTAACTTAAATAACAAATCTGTCAAAGAAAATGGGAGTTTTACACCCGCTTCGTAAAAAAGTCGCGACGATAAACCAAAATACTATACGATTGTACAATTTTCATTCACATTTCATTTCCCGTAATTATTTTATTTCGATAAAATGTTAAGTCTTAAATATACCAATATACCTTATATAATTTTTGAGGCATGAAAATTACAGCAGTTTGGAGTAACAGCAAAAATTGATGTTTGTATCAATTATTATTATACTGGTTATGATACCTTAACCACAATTATTATCATATTACTATGGACCTATTATACTAGATAATCTAGGTACAAGAACAATAGTTTATTAGCTATTATACCGTAATTACAAATATAACAATAATTTATGTAAAGTATTGTATTTATTATTATTATTATTATTTTTACTATTTATATATGGCTTATAACCTTTTACCAGTGTCAAGTTAAAACGGCGGGAAATAGAACTTTCGTTTCAATTTTCAACACCGTATTTCTATATCGTCAAGTCTAAAGTCTAGTCAAAGTCCAAATATATAGTCAGTACAGTCCATGAGTCATGTCAGTCGATTCAGTAAAGTGGTAGAGGCTTTACTGACAGTTCCTAGGGAGTTTTGGCGGGAAACACATAATAGCACGTTTTTAGAAGTTGTACCACTTGCCCACACTTGTGCACGTTAACGAATATTTAATGGTTAATATTCTACCAATATTACACATTAAGAACCGAAATAACACCATTTTATGAAAAAATACGAATTCCACAACGTCACCCATTGAACTCCCCGGCAAAACTCCCTATTTTTTATTATAATAATTATATCTCTTGAAATTATCTTGTTATGCCATGTGGCAGAATATATGGGTGATTTAATTATAACTATGGCAACACAGAATATCGCTTTCGTTCGGATTTCGAATTCTATAACAAGATCCCGAATGAGCGGGTGCAGTGAGATAAGTCACTAGTTAAGTTAATTAGAACATAGAAAAATAAGTTTATAAATAATAAAATAAGAGAGTGAAAATGGAAGAGCTGTGGCGGAATAGCAACATATTCTACAACCTCCTGTGTTGCCTCATAACTGAGAACGAGAAGCTATTCGACCGGAGCGACGCTCGGCTGTACTGGAGAACGGTCTTCCACCTGTCCGGTCTACTGCACCACGCCTACATCGGTCTGTTCGCGTCTGGCCTGGACCTGCTCAGTCACCCGAGGGCCGAGATCAGAAATTTGTACACGTACAGATTCGCGTATCTGACGGGATGGAACTTCGTGAGTACCCTCAGCTTCGTGTTTGTTACAAAAAGTTTACAGTTGCTATTTTTTGTGATTTTACAAAACAAATGTTTTTGTAATTATATAAATAAACTTTCATAATAACAGAATAGTTTTAGAAGCCTTCAAAGCTTTTAATTGTTTAAAAAATAATAATCGCGCAAGAAAACACAGTGTTTGTAAAGGATTTAAATAAATTCCATCATAAAAACATTTGGTAGTCAAAAAACATTTGCTTACATAATTACGTTAATTATGATAGTATTGACACCACTGTGTGTGTTGAAAATGGAAAAAACCCGGCCAAGTGGGAGTCGGACTTGCGCACTAAGGGTTCCGTACAAAACGGCATAAAAACATGTTTTTGTATGGGAAATATTGAAAATTATTTTATTCTGTTTTAAGTATTTGTTATTATAATGTCTAGCTATCACGGTTAAGGAGATACTGCCTAGTGACAGATGGACAGACAGACGGACGGACAGCGAAGTCTCAGTGATAGGGTCCCGTTTTTACTCTTTGAGTACGGATCCCTAAAAATGTAAGAATAGAGTAAAGAGAGAAGAAGGAGAGAGAGAGAGTAGTAAAGAGTTTTGAATGAAACTGCATTCTCGACTTTTTAAACATTTTATTAGCAGGCATGTGTTAAGGCCTACCGTCCATTGTGGTCCTGTATGAATACTGGTTGCTACTAAATTAGCTGATGCTGATGTTATGATGTTCCTCTGTGATTGCGTGATCCGCTCGTGCCGGAGCCAAGCACGCGGGCAGAGTGACCTAACTACAGGTTCGCCATGCTTATACAGTAAGCGGCATAATGTTTCTGCATCTATACATTTTTACCCGACTACGGCGAGGCGGCGCGGGCGGCGACTAAAATAGGAAGGGTAATGTTTTTAGCAGTCTATGTATGTATGTTTGTTCCACCGTAGCGCCTAAACTACTGATCCGATTTTAATAAATGAGGTGTCAATAGTTTCTTAATAGTATCCCGGGTAAAACAGGCAATTTAATTTACGTAGTCGGGTTTTTATAAAAAAATTATAATTTAATTATTTTAATTAACGTCGTTTTACGTCATCTTTCCATCTTCTAGTCACGCAAAGTTCACATCTATAGTATATTTGCGTTAAGAAGACAGTAAATGTCAATAAATAACGCGAACATATATTTTTTTTACATTTCACTGTCTTATTAACGCAAATAGACTATAGTCGTCTATTTATGTGTCGTTAATAAACTCTGGATTATCTGTGTCAGAGTTCCAAAAGACCCATCTAGTAGTATCTAGATTAATCGTTTTGAAATTCGAGGATAAAGTATTTTATCTTACCGAAAATAAAGATTTTGCACCAAGGTATACCTGGATCCAAAAGTACTGAACAGATCTCCCGAGTCGTTATAGATATATGTTTGGGGATTTCACTGTGTCACTATGTCAATAAAAGTTATCATCATCATCACCGCCTTTATCACACCATACACCATCACATTATGATGATAATAACATGAACTTCTCATAGTCTTACACCGACACGGATATCTTTGAACATTACTCTGCCGTTTGTCAAAGCAAATCTTTTGTTGTTGTAAAGAATATAATTCGAAATTGGTCCCTCAGTCACCAAGGTCATAATTGCACAAAAAAAATACCTACTCCTGCCCATATTGTTATGACAATAATAACTCCAACACCGATTTCGGTGGCGGAGGCTCCGGCTACACAGGAGTTAATTCATAGTGCCCAAGTGTGTGTGCAGTATACAAGAGCAATCTATCTTCCATTAATCACTGACAGGGCTGGCGAGAGATCACGCGCATGACCGACTTTTTATATGCCCATCCGATGCATGGATCTGATCACCTTTCTTGTCGGACAATTGGGTGATAAGCCTGCATTATCGTAACCAGAATTGAAAACAACAATTTTTGTGGTACCAACACGGGCATGGAACCCACGACCACCGGACCACGGAGGCGACACCTACAGCGTATCAGAGATAACAGAGACAACACGGTGGTGGTTGCGACATGCAGCCTGCACGCGTGTGAAGTGGGGTTGTTATCTTGTCACGTGACGCGGTCGGTGACCCGGACAAATGGTGTGCTGGTACTGATAGCCGACCCCACGGACTTCACGCGCGACTCACGTGATACACATTGGCCACGCGGGCCACCTTTCTCTGGCGTTTAGCGAATAATCTCTCTTCGATATTTTTGTGGACTGTATTTCAGAAGGTATCTGGCGTCGCCGGGTGAATATGCAGTAATAATTCGATGAGATGGAAAGGTTAAAAGAAATACGCTTACCGAATCACGGCTTCGGCGAACGGCATCTTGCAGCTGGAGTTTTCGTCACCTCCTTCTGTTCACAACACTTTAGTCTTCCCAGAGTTCTTATAACGTGCGTTCCTATAGGAATATGTCTCACTTTCGTGGGCGGCAATTAGTAGCGGAAAAGTATAATAACACATGCCATCGCACACGCGCTCGACGCGACGACTTGCCAATCTATCGCAGTCGTGTATCTTCGTATTTCTTCGGTTTGCGTCGGAGAGGAAAAGGGAGGGAAATACTGCTTATCTATCTATATTATGAAATACCATTCATAGTGGCGTTCGACGCTCATAGATGACGCTACCATTTCCCCCGGCCTTAAAGGGTTGCCTTTAAAAAAATATAAAAATAATAATAATTTAACTATGTTAGGTGTATCCATTATCGCATAACCTATTCATAGACTAAGACAGCGGTATTATTAATTAACTAAAGCGAAGTAATATCAACTAATCTTATTATCTAGATGTCTAAACTAAAGAAGATCCACTACATGATCATGACGCGGTAGAAGATAAGGATGCTTATAGTTGTACGGTTCGTCTGAATTCGACAGACGACCACCAACGCGTATTACGCTGTGCTGATCAAAGAACGGCTTAAGTTTAAGAAGCGCGGGTGAACAAGACTTATTATTTTTTAAATTTTCAATATCGATACTAAAGTAAACCATCTGTACGGCTCGTAATAATCTATACTCCGCAAATTCAAGATTGGAACTTGAAATAAGAGTCCCGTTAGGTAATAACCTAAGAAACCTATAGAAATAAACGATGGCGTGTAGTAATCCACAATTTCCACGACTACGGGGTGAGACATAGATTTCCGCTCGGGTACGTCTTCGATTTCCGTATAGTGGTCAAAGGGTTCAATGGGCCACCCCGACGGATCATGGGAAATCCAGGTGGGTCCATGATGCCACAATGAATGATTTAGAAGCTTACCAGGAGTAATACCGCGAGACAGGCAATCTGCAGGATTTTCAGTACCTGCGACGTGATTAAAACAAGCGGGGGCGATGAATTCAATTATCTTAGTAACGCGGCTTGCGACTAAGGTATGCCAGCGGTGCGGAGAGGAACGAATCCAAGAGAGGACCACCTTGGAGTCCGTAAACGCGTATATTCCCTTAATGGGATAGTGAGACGAAACCGTGTCTTGAACTCTGCGAAGTAGTTGAGACAACAGAAGGGCTGCGCATAATTCCAGCTAGTTTTAACCGGCGAGACTCTAGACTTAGCACAAACCAGCTGAAGAGCGTAGTTAGAACCAATACAGACCTGTACATACACGACTTCTCCGTAAGCGTGTTCACTAGCATCAGTGAAACCTATAAAGTTGGCAGTGCAACCATCGACCAATCCTAGATGACGCGGTAGCGTACGAATCGCCTAATGAATAAGGGTCACCTTGAAACGACGCAACGCTATAACATACCTACCACTGTCGTCGCGAACAGCGCGGTAGCGCAAGTGGTAGCGCGGAAATGTTCTTCACATTCGAGGTCCTTATGACTCATCGAGGGCAGTGCCGTCAATTCCTCAAGCTCCTAAAATCGCTGGACGAAAGAATTAATATTATTTTCTTGAAGCACAGAGCAACAAGACGTAGTATAATGAGATGTATGCGACGTAGGTACGGAACCCATAGCCACAAATCCAAACACCGTCTCAATAGCGGGAGGTTAAATCATATTGATAACTACGTACTATATTAGGTAATAGCAAATGCGGGAATATTGAAGCCCCAATCAGAATATCCACATCACCCGGGCGCGAAAAGTCAGTATCTGCTAGCGGGAGGGCTTTCAAGTGCGTTAACAAAGACACGTCTACGTTAAGCGTTCGGTAACTTATCGGTTATACGTTCCACGATAAGCGGAGAAATATCAAACTAATATTTTTATTTAAGCGCGAGTATAAGACAATATCCACGGAACCCTTACATATTTAACCTAAATTTTCCGAACCCCCAATTCCTTTAACTATCAAATTAGTATTTTTAAGTTTATTCAAAAGCCCTAGACGATTATAACATTCCTATGTAATGAAACTACTTTGTGAAGCGCTGTCTAGTAAACATCGCACGACTATGGGTTTGTCATTTACATCGTAAGCAATAACCTGGGCAGTAGCTTACAAAATTGTTTGTTTGGCCGAGTCGCGCGTTGCATAGCATGCGCGCGCGGGGTGAGGTCTCTGCCTACAATTTTTATTGCCTGTTTACGTGCGAGCGACGTCGAGCACAGTGACACTTCGCTGTTATGTTCGAATCGAACACCTGTACGCGTAGGTACTCGATCGGCTTGTGGCGTCGGTATCGGTAGGCGAGAACTGTTATTATCAAGTTCAAGGCCACGCGTGCTGGCTGACTGCGGGATCTTATCGAAATGCATTAGTGTATGGAGGCGTCGGTCACAAACGCGGCATTTAGACTTACTACTACTAACAGTTGTATAAACCTCAGTTTTAACCTCGGGTTCAACAGTTTCAAGACGAGATTGAATGCGTTTAATAACGCAATATAGGTTCTCGAATGAAGTATACGCTTGAAAACTAGGCGGAGATTTCGGATTAATAGAAAGCAACTTCGCGTTGTAGGCATATAACAAGTAATGAAAATCTGTACGAATATCACCTATTGTCATACATTGACTGAGAAATAATTCCTTATCTGCTTCGGATGACTCTGCAGTTTGCGAACGTTTATATATATTTTGAACACGTTCGAACAAAATATTACGAATAGAATGGCTAACTCTGGACCCTCCGACATTTTGAATTAGATTTATTATAATATTCAAAATACTATGCGAATTATATACCTAAGTATTTATAATATACGTAGGTTATGCGATATTTATGTTACACCCAAGTATCTATTTACTAATTTACAAATAGAATACCTAAGAATATATGCGGTTTAATTACTTATTCCTATAGGCAACGACTTTAAAGCGGCTTGAAAATATAATAGCGTTTGAAATATGAGATTTATAATAGAACTATGATAGTTCGAATAATAATTCCAATAAGGAATCTCTGTAGGTAGCCACGTTATATCGTGTATTACCTACGGCGATGCGGTTTCCAATTAATGGGTTTACAGGAGCGTAAATATATATTACCACTGCCTAGTTAGGCTCTTTTAGAAGCGACCTATGCGGGAAATAGAAATAAAATCTGGATATAAATCCGTGATGGAAATTGATTAAAATCTGGACCAAATGTGATCCGGCTCAAAGGACCAAACAATAGACACGCGGGCCACCTTTCTCTGGCGTTAAGCGAATAATCTCTCTTCGATATTTTTGTGGACTGTATTTCAGAAGGTATCTGGCGTCGCCAGTTGAATATGCAGTAATAATTAGATGAAATGGAAAGATGAAAAGGAATACGCTTACCGAATCACGGCTTCGGCGAACGGCATCTTGCAGCTGGAGTTTTCGTCACCTCCTTTTGTTCACAACACTTTAGTCTTCCCAGAGTTCTTATAACGTGCGTTCCTATAGGAATATGTCTCACTTTCGTGGGCGGGAATTAGTAGCGGAAAAGTCTAATAACACATGCGGTGTCGGCCATCGCACACGCACTCGACGCGACGACTTGCCAATCTATCGCAGTCGTGTATCTTCGGCTTGCGTCGGAGAGGAAAAGGGAGGGAAATACTGCTTATCTATCTATATTATGAGATACCATTCATAGTGGCGTTCGATGCTCATAGATGGCGCTACCACACATAGTTCCAGATGCCGGTAAGCATAGCATGACCACCATAGAAAGGCGTTTTGTCTACATAAGAATAGACATATTATTTTAAGGACATGATGACAGACTGACAGATTCCCTTTTTCTATGTCATTTTGTCTATTCTTCCATAGAAAGTAGCCATTTTTACGGTGGTACCATAGTGCTTACCTACAACGAAGTGCATATCAAAAAATAATTCTTCTTACTAGTATACATGTGAATGTGTGTGAGGATGAACGGATGGATGCTTGTAACTTTATCACGCATAAACTACTGAACTTTAAGAAATTTGGTATGGTAGAAGTTTGACTTCTGGATTAACACACGTTACTTTATAAACCGAAAAAGTACAGTGTTCCCGTGGGATACTGTATTTACGCAGGCGGAGTCGCGGGCAAAAGCCAGTACTCTATAAACATAATTACAGTCTTTATTTTGCATTGAATTTGAAACCTACAAAATTCAGTTCGTATGTAGAAATACCCAAATCTACCAAAGAATTCAATCGAGCAAATATTTAAAGTGTGGTATATACATCCCTAATTAACCAGCCAAAGTGTCGACTGTCGATAGCTGATGATGACAAGCGCAAAGTCTACGATCTAAATAGTCCAGACTATCACCTTCTGCCAGGGTGTCGATAGCTGATGATGACAGGAACAAAGTCTGCGATCTAAATAGTATATTCATACACATAATTAAGACGACTTATCTGTTGTTTTGCCCGTCTAATTATGCGGAATTTATAGATAGTTAGGAATGATTTAATTAAATATTTTACTAATTATAATATTGCTGTAGAATTTGCAGCGATATTACACTACATCGCGCTTGAAAATCTCAGTGGCCTAGTGGGTAGACCATTTGATTCGCACTCGAGAGAGTGCAGGTTCGATTCCCAGGTTGTGGGGTGTACCAATGAGACTTTTTCAGATCTAGAGTACAACTTTTTTTTTTACTTTTAAAATTTAACTTTTTCCATATTTTCAAATACTTAGATTCATGTGTACCTATATGTATATGTATAGTCATACAACGTTAATTTAAAAGTCCAAATTGGCGGCCTTACTGCTGAAGTAGTTTCTTCCTTTCATTTATGCAATAAAAAAGAGATCAGTAAACTAGCCTATTGATTTGTTGATTTTATTTCTATAGATATTAATCGCTATGTTATGAACTCATAATATGCATTTTCATAATTTGTTATTTGAAATAAAACTACACAAGGAAACTTGAACTACAGAAGAAAATTATTGTAATTATCAACCTCGTAGTAAAAAGGATAAATACATTGTTACAAAGTAAGAATCAATGATTTTTATAGATGAAGTAATAACCATAATTATTATCAAACATGAATTGTTGCCATGACAAAAGATCACGAGGAAGGTAGGATCAGTCGTATTTCATGACTGACTCGTCAATGAAGTTGTAGTTTGTAAGCTCTTTTGACATAATAATAAAGAATTTTTATTTGCTGTTTAATAATAATACTATGTAAAACATACGGCTTTTGGCAAAACACTAAAATTTACCACGATATAGGAAAATTATCACCCAATTTCTTAAACTGTTTTCTTTTCATGTATTCCTTATTGATGTGTCTTGGGATACGACGCGACGTGGTGAAATAATCCATCTCTACTCTTATTACAGCTGATTATTAGAAGTAATCGTCTGCCAGGCCAGATTCGTTTGGTTTTTGATTTTCCAAATTCTAACCTAACCTAACATATGTCTTGTTCCAGTCATTCCAAATGATATTCCTGATGATGTCGGTGCTGTACGACGTGCTGGAGTGGCTGGACCACAGCGGCGGGCGCCTCGGGCAGCGGGTTAGGTATTGGAGAGACATCATCTTCTGCGGCATGGTCGTACCCTTCACTATGGTAAGTGGGCAATAGCAAAGTGGCAAGCTTCATTCAACAAAGAGTCCATGATTCTAAGGTGTCATCATACAAATAAACTTTTCACATCAATATAATTTGTTATTGATTATACTGTAGGTGGATACTAATATTCCACAGTAATAATACTTCTTGCACTTTTTCCACTTTAATAAGTATTTTACAGACAGACAGACAGCGAAGTCTCAGTAATAGGGTCCCGTTTTACCCTTTGTGTGGAACCCTAAAAAAGTTTGACATTTTAGTCACCATTGGCGGCCATTTTGACGCAATTGTCCGATTGCTGGACTTTCAAATTGGACCGTGAGTATGATGAGTTGGAGCGCTGCCTGATAAGAAAGAAAGTCATGTAAAGTTCTCTTTCCCTACTTTTCAGTTCGTAACGCACATGTTCTGGATAGTCTATACGATAGACCGCGAGCTGGTGTTCCCGAAGATATTCGACGAGGTGGTACCCTGGTGGTTCAATCACTGCGTGCACACCAACACCGGGCTGATGATCATCATCGAGACCTTCCTCCAGGCCAGACCCTACCCCACCAGTAGACTGATTGAGGAGCTGCTGTACTGGGTTATCGCGGTTGGATATGCTGTTGTGTAAGTATACTTATCCCATTGTCCCATCATCCTAGGGTAGCTCCACTGCTCCAGTATTGCCCTCAATCTTACTCCCGTCTATTTGAGAGTCCGTTATTTTATGGATTATATTAATTATACCATTGCATTGTGGGTCTCTACCCGCGTACAATTAGTATCCAACGGGAATACTGTACGTTATTGAGATAAAATATAGCCTATGTTTTAATCCAGAGTCTAAACTACTACCTACTACTACTAAATTTCATAAAAATCCGTTGAGTAGTTTTTGCGTGGAAGACAAATAATCATTCATCCATAAGTCCTCACAAACTTTCACATTTATAAAAGTAGTAAGATATTCGTTGTACTATCGGGGAATCTAATTCATTCAGGTTGACTGTCGTCATGATTCGCTCGTGTTATTTGTTATATTATGATATCAATATGACAGGTTATTGACAATCGTATTGTGGCTGCATGCTGTCTTTATTATTCAAATAAGTTATGAGAACACTACCGGCTTCTGAATTAGAATTCCTGATAGTACCAGAGATCGTAATCGTGTAATGTGAAAGCGCTCTTATAATAATGCCAAAAAAATAAAAGTCCACCGCGACACAATCCGTAAGTGTTTAAAACAATGCCAAAAAAGTTAAAAACTATAACCCGACTATGCAAATTATATTATAGCCTATGTCACATTATTACGAATTTATTGACACCTCGTTCATTAAAATCAGATAAGTAGTTGAGGCGCTAGTCGCTACGATGGAACAACGTTCATACATATACATATACAGGCTGCCAAAATCATAATCCTTCATTATGGCTTCGCAGTAGTCGGTTTAAAAGCTTAGGTTATATTAATTGAGCATACAATATTTGTACCGTTTCTGTTCCAGGTTCTACACGATATTCTTCTCCACGAACCTGTGGCTGTACGCGGTTTTCGGCGTGATGACGTGGTGGCAGATATGCCTGTACCAGCTCTACATCTGGCTCTCCTGCTACCTGGTCTACCTGATGCAGTTCCCCATCAACCGGCTCATCCACGGCACCTCCAGGGAGGAGCAGAAGACAATCAGCCAGCAGGAGATAAATAATGTTATACACGAGGAGGATAAAGGCAAAGATGGCGACGGAAGATGGAGCTTGAAGGTCAGGAGTATTAAGCCCGGCGTCGAGGGAACTAGACTGTGATATATTGAAATAAATAGTTAATAGAGGTGATAATAATTTTATGTATATAATAGTGCCATGGGTGTACTCCCTTGATACTCTTGTAAAGCAGTATATTGCATTGTGCAGGTCATTGAAGACCTCTTTAATGACCGTCTCTTCATCACCTGATTAAGAGACGGTCTACAAAACAGGGTAGACGACACGGTTGTTACAGTAGCAGTTACATAATACGTTGTTGTTACTTATTAATATTAATGTCCAAAATGTTTGTAATGCGAAAGTAACCTAACCTACTTCTTCTTATAGTAAAAATGCAGGCAAAGCATTCAGTTTTTATATTAGTGGATACAGTATACACAATAATATAATAGATAACATGTAAAATACGATTACTTAATCGACTATAAATATAAGATTTGCCCAGACGCTGTAATAAGACATAAGGTTATTAGGAAACACAGTAAAACGTAAATTTGTTTTAAGCAAATGTATGTTAAGGCTGATACTTATTCAATGTGTTCATAATTCTATATAGTGGAAGTATTTTTTATTAATCAATATGTACAATACCGGCAAACTTCTTGTTAAACATTTTCCGTTGCACTAGTCACCTCAAAATATTTAAACATAACGGAAGTGACCGCATCGACTGCAGACGTGGTTAACGTCTGTATTTATACGTGCATATCTATGCGTGCGTGCGCACGTATCAACGGCGCTGTTAAGCAACTTTGATCTTTTGCCTGGTCGAGCGACAACTTGTTCGATAGTACATATTTGAGATTTTATACTATGGAAGCAAAAACATTTAAATTTTTTTAGAACTAAAACTGTTAACACCCACTGCACGCGTCTATACGGGTACACGTCAGAGCTGAGATTGAAGCCGAGAGAAATATGTATTTAAGTATATTCGCATTGTATTTTTTTTTAAAAGAAGCAAAATTATCGACAGTTAGGGTAAATTCACACCGAAACGACACGATACGCAACATGGCGCTTCATATTAAAGATAGCTATTCAAAATTGAACTTTATTAATTACACAAGAAGATAAAAGTTTAATTGTTAGACTTCGAATGTAAATTTGCACCGTGCTACACAGCGCATGTGCAGTGTACGACTGATGTCATAACATGTAACGTGTATCTTTTTGTGTAGTGAACAAAGTTCAATTTTGAACAGCTATCTTAAAAATCCAGCGCCGCATATCGTCGCGGTATGACCTGACCCTTAACGACAAAAACACCTTAGACATGTGAACCATGGACATTGTAGTTCTCTCGTGTCTTCAAATGAGTGATGGTTCAAAAGTACAATATGTATAATTTCGTGCTATCCCGCCATTGGCTCGTCGATGCATATTTAATTCCTTATCTATTGTAATTAAATTATATATCCATAAATTATGTTTTCGAAGCGAAATTGTTTTATTATCGTCTTCAAAATGTTTACCCAAAACAGAGCAAAATATTCTCTCCAGTAGCTAAAAAATATTGATTAGTCGGCGTGGGTAAAAATATTGATTAGTCGGGGTTGGATATAATAAGAAAAAAAAACTACAGTATTTTGGATGAATTGTCCTTTGATAAAGTTACACTGATCAAAGGGCATTTCATCCGAAGTGCTCCAGCCGATTGTAGCGAGACCGATAATTAGTTTCTATGTTGATAGTCACGGATGTGGTTAGACAACAGATAAACCCTGGCCCTCAGACGAGTCAACGATTCAGTAGCACAAATAATATCACTAATTTGACATCTGAAGAATGTGTAGAGACTACCTATGTATGGAATGCCGCACACATGCATACGCAATAAAATGTATGTAACCATGTTGTCTATGGAATGTGCAAGAAATACTCACTCCTATTATACACGCGCATGGCGTCAGTGAGGTAGGTGTAACATTATTTTTATTAATTTTTTGTTTCTAAGCATTATTCTAAAAAATATTAGCATTCTGCACACCTTCCTCCACATAAAATTTAACTGTGCCTAATTTCATACTCATTTGTAGACTAGATGACAGATTTTTTTATTAAGTCTCGCGAAAACACCATACTAAAGTCGTACCTAGCTGTGACGTCACGCAGGTTAAAGTGTATGAAGTATACGGCCGCAGGACCATATTTGTAAATATCTCCGATATTTATTACCATAATTAATGTTTTGTATATGATGTAAGTAAACTAATGATGTAGATTTTGTTTATTAATTTAGCAAAAAAATAATTTTTTTTTTTCTACTTTTTAGATGACTCTAAATACTAAGTACACATAAAATATATATATTTTTTTACATTTATCAACTAGCAATTCTTCAATATTTCTGAATATATCAATTCACCTCACAATATTTTACATGTACCTAGTCATCATCCCCATTCTCGTAAAATTGTACTTATGTTATTTGCTTCATGTTAGTGTATGATTATGACATAATAAAGGTTATGTTAAAGTAACTATCTTGAATCCAATGTTGTAACGTCCTGCGGTGTTGGAGAAATAAAAATATAAAAAGTAATACTCGCTGTGTTGGAGACCGATAATATTGATTATTATTGGGTGACAATTCAGTTTTTAACTGGCAACACAGTGTTAGTGTTTATATCGGACAGAAAAACAAATCGAAGCGTTCAATTGAGCTTATCACACGATGGAGATGTGTGACCCCAGCTACGCCAGCTCCAACAAGTTCATAAACAAAGTGCGGTTCTCCATACTCAGCAACCAGAACCTGTGCTGGAGGACGCTGGGACACGCACTGCTCCTGGTGCACCATGGATGGGTTCTGGTGTACACGATGCAGATCCCGATCGAGAGTCACGAGAACCCGGTGTTCCGGAATATGTTCAAATATAAAGCGGCGTTCCTGACTGGATGGAATATGGTAAGTACAAACAATGTTACTTTTATCAATTCTGGATTTTTAGTCTTAATGTACGCTGTAAAAGACACGATAGTGTATTTCTTGTCTCGCACTTCCTTCCATGTAGCATACAGTTTCTGGATTTATATCCTGTTTCTTTTAATCCAATAACTAGGTTAATCTAAATTATTTGACATCGTGATAAAATAAAAACATACATCGCCATATTAATTATTTTGCAGTCTACCCTCTCCTTAAAATGTTTGAGTTTTGACAACGATGGTATAGTTTGGAAATGACATTGTAATAACTATATGATATTTCTAAAGCGAGATATTACTCAAAAAAATCGAAATGTCGTCAAACTGTGAATGTGAAATCACAAGTAGATAGTAGTGATGGGCGCGTGCGCCGCAGTCGCCTGTGATGCAGGGCAAAGGGCACGGAATCGCCCGATAAGAACCTGTCTAGGCAACAGCTCCATGAAGTTACTTACCAAAACAACTATTCAATTGTGAAAACGAGAGCAAGATTTTGATAAAGTATAATTCTGCAATGATTATGAATCATACAGCAACGTAAAAGGCAATGTTGAATATTTTCCAATGTAAACAAAAATAAGGTTAAATAGATGATGATGACGATGATGATGATTACTTTAGGCATAAAATTGGTCGACAGAAATGTAACTTTACATCGCCACTTAATAAATAACTTCCGAGATTCTTATTTGATTTAACATTTTTAATTTTTGTTTGTTACCATTTTACAGATGTTTCAAGGAATATTCCTCAACCTGTCACTAACAAATGACATCATGGAGTGGCAGAATAAGCACCTGAGCAGGTCTGGGGAAAAGATAAGATACTGGAGAGACGTCCTATACGGTAGTCTAGTGGTGCCATTTACCTTAGTAAGTACGTCTATGGCCGTTTACCACTCGCCATAACTTAGGCCTTTTCATCCGTTATTGGATAATTTATACAATATTCTCCGAGCGAATTAACCACTCTTGAAATACTGTACTGCCTGGGAAAGTTGGTTTTTAAATGTCGTATGGTTGCCGAAGCACATACGGCATTATCACAACATAGTCAGCCAGTCCAGAGGAATGACTGGTTGTCACGATGTTTTCCTTCACCATTGGAGCGTCCGTATAATGTACTTGATATCTGAAAAAGTCTCATTGGTACACGCCACAACGTGGGAATCGGACTTGCACTCTCTCGAGTGCGAATCAAACAGTCTACCTACTAGGCCACGGAGCTCTTAGTACAAGAAAAATAAGCATATAAGTATTTAAAAGTGTAGTCGTGAAGCAAAAACTTTCAGTACAGCTTATCGAGAATTGTGCCAACGGAGGAGGATGCTATTTGGCGCAGATAAAGTTTATATGGAGGAAGGTGTGCAGAAAGCATTTTTTTAAGTTATGCTTATAAATACGGAAAATTAATAATAGTAACAACAACACACACTACCTCAGATTATTATCACACACTACCGTGCCTTTGATACATCACACAACTTTGTTACACGTTGATGTTTTATTTTTTTTCTGAGGCAAAAAACCCTTACAAAATTGGAACTTAAAAATTATATTAATTACTACCTGTCCCGACATACGTTGTTCTGTCTTTCTAATATTTCTCAACGTTTAAGCCTTGTCTGAACTTCCACAATTATTTCAAGACCAAAATTAGCCAAATCGGCCCTGCCGTTTTCGAGTTTAAGTGAGACATTGGAATTGCAATCCATGTAGAAGATTATGGGTGAATTACGACTCGAGGCCGATCTCTAGTTCTTACGATAATGATCGGCCTGTGGTCGTAATTATTAGTGATATTATAGTAAGTATTACATAAACTATCCTCAATTCAAAGCATAAAACACGTTGCAGCTAAATGTTGCTTTGGTATAGGCAACGCAAATAAAACCAAAACAAAGCTACTAGTATATTTACGAAACAAAATTATTTACGTTTCAGTTTGTGACCGTTATATTCTGGGGCGTATACTCCTTCGACCGGGAGTACATATTCCCGAAGTTCTACGAGGAGGTGATACCCTGGTGGCAGAGTTTCTGCGTCCACGCCAACATCAACTTCGTTCTGGTCCTGGAGACCCTACTCCAGGACCGAAGAAACCCAGCCAACCAGAGCTTGGAAATGTTCCTCTGTTTCTTCTTTGCCATTGGTTATGCTGTAGTGTAAGTATTACCCTTATTACGAAAAGCAACTGGGTAAACCGACCTTTGTTTGGAATATATATATATATATATATATATATATATATATATATATATATATATATATATATATATATATATATATATATATATATATCTTAAAAATGCGCAGTTTCTGAGGGATAAAACCTAGCTAGACTGATTTTTCTCCCCCAAAACTCCCTGCATACTAAATTTCATGTAAATACTTGCTGCTGTTGCCGAGATTACGATTATATATATATATACAAGATTGTCTCGTTTAAAGTATAAGATACTAAGATGTATTACATACATAATATAAAATACACGTGTATTTATTACCTGTTTTGACATGTAATGTTTGTTACAAAAAATCGACCAAGTACGAGTCGGACTCGCGCATGAAGGGTCTCGTACCGTATTTTACATGTTTATTTATTACTAGCTGTTACCCGCGGCTCCGCCCGCGTACTAATACAGTATCCCACGGGAACACAATTTTTTCGGAAATAAAAGTATCCTATGTTTTAATCCTGAGCTTAAACTTTTACCATACAAAATTTCATCGAAATCCGTTCAGTAGTTTTTCCGTGAAAGTGTAACAAACATCCATCAATCCATCCATCCATTTATCTGCCCTCACAAATTTTCACATTTATAATATTATTCATCCTGAACGGCTAGACTGATGTTTTGAGATATTTTTTTCGTTTTTCTGTCTGTTGCCTTTTGTTATTCCATGTCAGTTGCGTTTTGTTATAAGTACCATGTTTTATGTCACGTCCCACGGGAACGGGATAAAAAGTATCATATGTCCGTCTCCTGGTTCTAACCACTGGTCTCACCAATTTTCAGCCAAATCGGTTCAGTCGTTCTTGAGTTATGAATAGTGTAACTAACAGGATTTTCTTTTATATACATAGATTAAGTTAGTGTAGTAAGTTTTTTGTATGAAGTTTTCCAAGTAAGCGCATTTTACAAGTTATATCTCTAACTAATAAAGTTATATAAGCCGTTATAGTTCTCCTTCAAAGGTCATCGCATCAGTCACGGACTACCATCGTGATTTTTTTCAGATTTTTCGAGCCGACCGTTTAGCTTTTAGGGGGATATTTTAACAAAATGCGCTATAAAGTTGAATATCTCGAAAACGGATATCTAAATAAAAAAATCGTCTTGGCAACCTGTCAATGTTTTTTTTTTTAAATACCTATCTAATGATATGATATCCACTATGAGGTAGACGGGAGAAGAAGATCAATCCATTCAATACGTGTAGGCAAGGTAACCAAATAAATTTTTCGTGGTTTTATTTTAGCACTTTCTCGGCGTAGTAAATACACATATTATATCCATGAAAAGTTTCACATTTCTAGCACTAACCGTTTGGACGGTAAGCCGATGACGGACGGACAGACATGACGAAAGTATATGAGTTCCGAGACGTGAACTACGGAACTGTAAAAAGCGATAAGTAAATACTGTTTTGCCCAAAATATGTATCGGCTTGTCAATTTACCCACGCTTCTCTTATTCCAGGATTTACTCAATCTACCTCATATCGGGGACGTGGCTGTACGAGTTCTTTAAAGTGATGAACTTCTGGCACATCTGCCTCTACCAGCTCTGCTGTTGGATCTCCTCATATATCTTCTACAAGATACAGTTTCCAATAAATAGATATTTCCATCCCTCAATAAAAATAAACCAGCTAAAGACTACGCAGAAGCAGGAGTAATTCAAGATTTTCTATTCAAATGTAGCCAATGAGCTGTTTGGATGGGAGGGGATTTGTTCAAAAGGATAATGATATTCAATCCTTGAAACGAAGATCAGAGCTCGTAGATCGACTCTGTTTTAAAGCTTAGATATTTTAAGCCAAGACATAGGTATGAGAACGATGAAGGTATTTTTTGTAGGTAATATAAATTTTATACTTATGTAGCTATGTACATTAGTTCTTTCAAATAACCATCCAAACAATATTGATAAATATTTAGCATACTAATAGTAATGGCTACTAATTGCTATTAATTTACAGCTACCATAACACTAAATAAAATTACAAATAGGCGGCAGGATTGAGTAGTAAAGGCACTGTTCGTTTGTATTTTTTTATAAGTTTTTACAAAATTTTTACACCTACAAATAAGGATAATTTTACAAGTCTGATCACCGATTTAGTGCTAAATCGAAAAAGTCCTCCTTGATTATGTCATAGTGGACTCCATTTGATTTGGCACTGAGGTAACCTTTGAAAAATATATCTAAAGGTAAATCATGAGTATTGTATATTGGCAGTGAAATGTATGTTCATTGTACGGTCAAAATTACTATCAGGTAACTATTATAAATCTCACAATCAATAAGCTCTAATGAAATGTTTGAAAGGTAAGAAAATATTATGGACAATTAATACTGTGATTGATGTTCACCATTCTCTACTAAAACTAAAAGAATTAAGGAATGTTAGATGAGACCGGACACGTATTTAAACTACCGATGAAAGCTGCAGAGGGGTAACTTTAAACTATTTATTTAAATAATTTATCTTATTCTCCTTATTCCAAATAAAACCTGAGGAATCTTCTCCAGACTTCTTCAGGTTTTTTGATCTCTCAAAGGTTACCAGAATTCTTTAATTAAAAGAAATCACCTAATTGTCTATACACCAACTGCCGGGTGGGTCTCGCTAGAGATTCGTCGTAGACCACCCTCTGTGGTTGCAGATAATATGAGGTCGGGGTTCTTATACTAACTCCAGATATTTGAGGTCTCTTCCTAAGTACGTGATACTGGCTAACTTCAGACGCGGCGTACTGCGGCTCTGGATTATTTCTAAAGCGACTGTAAGAGTAGTCCCTTTCAGCAGGTATTATGAACCCGCTCGGTAACCTCACTTTGGGTAAAACGGGGGCAATGGCCTCGTTATACCTTACGTCGTAATCGTTTTCTATTGAATCGGCGAGATTTTGTTTAATGTCTGGTATTTTCAGTGGCTTTCCTGTAGCCGAGTAACCATTCGAAATCTCTGGTTTTGGTTCGGGAATTGGCTGAATGATATGTGGTGTTTTTGGCACAACATTGGGCTCTCTGTGATAGGGTTTCTCATAATCTCTACCCTTTACTGTAGGTTCTAGTGTTTCTTTAATTGCTTCATAATTGTCATTAAAAGTTCTTAACACTTTTGTAGCTAGAATCTTTGCCCTATCGCTTGTAGTTGTTTCTTGGGTTGTGGTTGTTGTTGTTCTTGATGTCGGAATTGTTGTGGTGCTTGTCGTCTGTGTTGTTTTAGGTTTGGGTGTCGTTAGTGGCTCCGCTTTGTCTCTTGAATCATAGTCGATTTCCTCCTCGTCGTAGTATTCATATTCTTCTTCAGGCGCCGATGGTGCCAATGGCTCAGTTGCAACAGACTTAGACTGCTGGGTTGTGTGCCTGGTGGTTGTCGTCGGAGGGGGCGTAGTAGTTGTAGTGGTGGTAGTTGTCGTAGTAGTTGTTGTTATAGTAGTAGTAGGAGTCGTAGTAGAAGTAGGAGTCGTAGTTGTTGTGGGTGAAGTTGTAGTTGGTTTTGGAGTAGTATTAGGTGGTAAGCTTAGGTTCTTTCCACCGACTGGTTGTAGGCCTCTCGGAAGATAAGGGCTGCCACCTCTTGATGGAAGAAATGGTCTCTTAACAACTCTTACGTTAGGCTTTACGTCTCTTACTTTTGTGGAAATTTCTTCTTCGGTATTTTTTTTCTTGTCCTTTTCTTCGTATTCATAATCCTCTTCATCTCTTAATTTTGATGGACGATCATACTTATTTCGTTGATATTTTTGAGATTTGGTAACAGGGGGTTCGTAATAATATTCATCTTCCTCATAGTCGATGGGCTTTTTTACTTTTTTATCATTTAGACTTCCTGGGCCATGTATCTGGCGTGTGGGCTTAAATTTTTCATGAACTACTGGTTCAGGTCGCGGCCTGTGTTGTACGGTGCTGGACTTTGCTGAAGGTAATGGCTTTTTAGGTTCTTCTTCTTCATATTCATCATAATATTCCTCGTCATGTTTTGTGGGGGGAGCCTTAGTCGTAGCAATAGGGACATAATCATATTTATCTTTTTCATTAGCTGGTACTGGTCGTTTTATTTTTGGAGGAATGCGAGGCTTGCTAAAAATTCCATGCCCGGTGGGTTTTACCAATGGTTGATCTTCTGGTAATGCTGGTGCTTGACGTTTCTCTTCTGATACTTTTTCTGTATTGTGATTATTTCTTTCAGGTCTGTAGTTTGGCCTTTCGTCTCTGTTCCTATAAGGTCTATCAAATAATCTGCGCCCTTCGTCTCTTAAAGGCCGATCTTTTGCCTCATCATCATACAGTTTTGAATCATCTTTGTTTCTCGACTCATCTCTTGATCTTATTTCATCTCTGGGCCGAATTTCATCTCTGGGTCGAATTTCATCCCTGGGCCGAACTTCATCTCTCGGTCGAATTTCATCACGTCCAGGGCGAGACTGATCCCTAGGCCGGAATTCATTTCTTGGTTTAACATGGTCTCGTGACCTAAATTCATCTCTAGGTTTTATCTCCCCTCTTGGTTTAATAGCAGCAGGTTCTTCTACATCAGCGGTCATATCTTTGTCTAATTTTGTATCATCTTCTGTTTTTGTATCATAATCAACTCTATCTTCGTCTCTATATCTTTCATCCCTAGTTTCGTCACCTCTGGACCTATTTTTATCTCTTGATCTGTATCCATCTCTTTTCTGTTCTCGTAGTCCAGGCCTGACCCTTTCACTACCGTCAGATCTATACTTATCTTCTTCATCATCTCGGGGCCGTATTGGCCTTCTTCCACCATTATACGAAGGCCTTCGATCTTCATCAGCGTAAGGTCTCTTATACAAAGGCCTCTTTCCGGGCCTAGGCCTTTCGTAAGGCCTTCTATCTACATATTCATCTTCTTGCGCGTCATCCTCTTTCTTTCGACCTTCGTATCTACAATAGTAAACAAAGTTTATAGTAATTTTATTTAGTTTGATTTACAGAAAATGAAAGTTATAAAATTCATAGTATGTAATTTAAACAAAAAAAAAACGTTAGATTAAAATAAATTACCTGTCATCATATTCATCATGAGGCCTAGGTCTGGGTCTCGGCCTTCTTCTGCCACCTCTGAAATAAGGTTATGAAAAATCATTGTACATTGTGTAAAAATATTTAACAGGTACTTAATAAGTATATTTCTTTAAAAAGTATACCTTAATATATTTTGGCTTTGCAATTGCTGAGCACTAAACAATATTATTATGAGCTACACAACTGACTATTTTTTTAATAATTAACAATTTCATAATAGGTCAATGATTGCATAAGCCAAGATTTTAATCGATTACTCTTCACCCAAGAACTCTTTATATAAACATCGCATAATAAGGAAGTAATTGGTGGAACGCCTGAAATAAAATGATATCACACCTGTCTTCATATTCATAGTCATCTCTGGGGTAGTAATAGTCGTCATCGTAGTACTCGTATCTGTAGGGTCTTCTGCGGGGCGGTCTGTCGGGCCTGTCCGGTCTCTCGGGACGGGCAGTAGTTGTGGTAGTGGTGGTGGTGGTGGTCGTTGACGGTGGTTCTGTTGAAGCTGCCTTGTATAACGCTTCATTTCTGAAAAACCGAATTAAATATTTATACAATATTATAATTAGGATCGAAATAAATTCCCAGCCTTATACTCAAACGCTACTTAAATTAAGAGGCTCTCAAGTCACACGCTGTCCTTGTCACTCTGACAAACAGCGACAGTGACAGCTGTTGATTTAAGTAGCCCTTAACTTTATGAAGCGTTTGAGAATTCGGAAGTAAGTTTTAAAAGACGCATTTATTTTATTTTTTTAAATTTTTATGTGTAAGCTCACTCTGAAAATTAAAAGTCTGTTTGCTATTCTCTATTAACTTTACAATATAGATAAACTCTTCCTCTAATTCTAATGGGAAAATACGAACCTGCTGAAATAGTTAGGAGAGTTCTTGCAGTCGACCTCGGAAACGAAGTGGCAGATGAAGGTCTTTTGGTCGAAGGCGGTGTAGTTGGCGCAGAGGAAGTCGTACCTGGTGCCGAATAGACAATGATGGTATACCTAGAAGAGCAAAAAATAAGAAGAAAAAAAAAATCAACATTTAATGTAGTCTTGAATTATTTAGAACACGACTTCGTACGCGTTAAAGGAAATACCGCGGGAACCGTAAATTTTACCGTGATAAAAGCAGCCGCTTTCCCGCGGTCGCGGTCTATTAGGTCCTTACAGATGAAATTGGCGTTTTGTCGTACTGGCCACTTTGATCTCAAATATATCTTTGGTTAGGAATTCCAATTTCAAATTTATACTGCTATTTACTCATTTGTGTTGCGAAAACCGTAATTCATTTGTTTTTTTCTCTTTTGTTTTTTTCTTGTATACAAAATAGAAAACTTGAAATATCGTATTATTTTCGAGTACGAGTTCCACCGTGGCACCAGTGCTGCAGAAACAGCTCGAAGGATTAATGATGTGTATGGCGGCGGTGTCGCAAAAGAAAATACAGTGCGTTTTTGGTTCCAACGTTTTCGTTCTGGAAATTTCCTAATGATCCGTCGCAAACCACGTCCGAGTTAGCTGCAGGCTGCGGTGTTAGTGATAAAACTGTTTTAATCCACATGAAGCAAATCGGGAAGGTGAAAAAGCTTGAAAAGTGGGTTGAATTGAGTGCAGCAAACCGACAAACGCGCGTCGACTGCTGCGTTACATTACTCAGCCGGCACAATAATGAAGGGATTTTAAATCGAATCATTACCTGTGATGAAAAGTGGATCCTGGACGATAATCGGAAACGCTCATCACAATAACTGAACCCTGGCGAATCAGCCAAAGCCTGCCCCAAGCGAAAATTGACTCAAAATATGTTTACTTGTGAGCATTTGGTGGACTAGTGCCGGTGTCATTCACTACAGCTTTCTTAAATCTGGCCAGACAATTACGGCAGACGTCTATTGCCAGAAACTTCAAATCAAGATGGAAAAACTAGCTGCTAAACAACCGAGGTTGGTCATTCGCTCTAGGCCACTGCTGCTCCAGGACAACGCTAGACCACACAACAACCCACGCACAACAGACGGCTAACAAATTAAAGGAGCTTCAATTGGAATGTCTAAGACATCCACCGTACTCCTCGGACCTTGCTCTAACAAATTACCATTTTTTTTTCGAAATTTGGATAACTGTTTGCAAGGGAAAAATTTAACTCCGATGGGGCAGTCCAAAACGCCTCCAAATATTTTATTGATTCCTATCCGAATTGTTTTTTTAGTAAAGGAATCAATGAACTACCTATGAAATGGCAAAAGTGCATAAATAGCAATGGTATATATACTTTGATTATATAAAGATATTATGTTTAAAAATAATCGACTTTATGTTCCTCCTTTACAAAACGCCAATTTCATATGTAATGACCTAATGTATATGTGTATTTCATCAAAATCGGCCTGCAGTTTCGGAACCTATTCAATGCAAACAAACAAATCTTTCCTGTTTAATGTACGTATGGAAGTATAGATTTGGGCCTTGGACCTCCGGTAACCTCACTCACTCGGCGAAACACAACGCAAGCGTTATTTCACGCCGGTTTTCTGTGACGCCGTGGTATTTACCCGGTCGAGCCGGCCTATTTATGACGAAGCGTGGCTCTCCCACAATTACTATTCAAAGGTAATGGCTAAGATAATAATGCATTGGAGTAAATTGAAAAAACATAGTATTAAGGCTAGATATAGTCCGTCTGTTTAATTAAACTTAAGATTACGTAGCAACTATTTGGTAATATGTGCTTAAGGCTTTGAAGATTTCACAAACACACAACGAATCGAAAGCATTAGTTTTTGAGGCAGTCATCATCAGTTTTCGATACTCTGTTCAGACCCAAATTAATCAAAACGTAAACAAAAAGATAAAATGAGACCAAATTAATGTGTCACTGTAATTATTTATCGCAATGTTAATATGTGGGATTTACATTGGAAGCATTATAGTTGTATATTGTGTACTTGATTCTTATCGTTATCGGACGAAAAATGTATAGGTGATATCATAATATTTGAAATTTGCCGCGCATGGCCACTGATTTGAGCATAGATCTATGAGACTATTCACAATATCTTACCTGGCACTTGTGCGGCACGGAAGCGTAGAACCCGTCATGCAGTCCGTCACACTTGAAGTTCATGGTCTCCGGGGGCGGCACGGCCTCGTAGAAGGGGTACTCGGACAGGTTGTAACCGTTCAGCTCCCGGGGCAGGTTGGGGTCGTGTATGTAGTCGATCTGCGGGATCCCCGTGAGCTTGATGATGGTGCTATTGTTGGCTCCCTCCGCTGTTGGCTCCACCTGGAACGTTTGTATTTTGTAAGTTTACGCAAATTAGAGGGTTGGTGAGAGTGATGGTTTTTTGCTTTTGGCTAGAGCACGAAAGTTTGTCGTTCTGTCTGGACAACATGTAAGTTTGCCGACATAATTCATTGACCTCGTTTGATCCTTATTGTCATAATAGGCTATTTTTTGGTTTACTCGATGGAAGATTTTCACGAAAATAAATTAACTTAATCTAAGGTTTATATATTTAAAAATAACGAAGATATAAACAATTTAAGCTTGCAATACGTAAGAGAGCAAAATACAGTTGATGTGACGTCATTGGGATAATCCGCCGTAAATGTTTCATAGTCAGAATTGTTTTGGGAAAAAGTAATAGACAATATTATATTTTACTAGCATATAATTTTTAACGACGTGAAGCGAAATAACTTTTCTTTTTGATATAAGTTTATTTACTCATCAACAATTACAATTAATTTATTAAATGTATATATTACACATTAGTAAACTACTTTAGCACTATAAAAAATTAATCATTAATAAAATTATTAAAAGGGCAAGAAAATCAACTAAAAGTGTCCAACGACCTCAAATTTAGTTTACCGAAACCGTGATGGACTTCATAAACAATGATTATATTATTACAAAATAATTGTAGGTATATCCTGAGCATAATAATTGGAATAATATGTGGCTAAAAGGGGTATGGGCATTAAGCCTGTAGTTTGTTTTTATCAAATAAAAAAGAAAAATACTAGTAGGTAGTAAATATGTCGGAATGAGGTAGGTACACCGTTCAGTAGGTAGGTTTGTCGGCAATAGTAGGTATATTGATGCATGAATGTTGATATACAATACTTTACTAAAGTAGCAATTAATTACTCCGGCGATATCTAGTGCAACATATAATTATTGGTGATGAGCGGTTGATGATACACGTATTGCCAATCGAAGTCAGTCAGCGCGTCGAAGCGTAAATGTGAAGGCGAGCGAAATGAGCGGAAATGCCTTCTCATTGTAATAGGAAACGGCGCAGGCGCAGGAATCCGCAGGAATCCGAGGCGAACTGCTTTTTATTTTACCATCACTTATTAATAACATAAACTGGATCAATAAATATTGCGAACTAGATCCTTCCTTATTTTCCCTTTAAAATCACTTATGCCTTACAAGATGCTATGATATTTAAAGGTTTAAACGTTACCTCGATTTAAAATAAATATATATAAATATAAAGTACAATATAAATATAACACATCAATGTTTTTATCACATACACACATTACTTAAATAGGCAATGTGCGAAAACCTTTGAATATGCAAAACCTCTGATCGCAGAAAGTGACTCTCACACGCCACAATAGTTTTTGTTTCATTTGAGTGTTTTACCACCACACCCGCATATTAAAATTACTGATTACTTACGAAATCACATTATTAATCAATTAAAAAGTTTTAGCGAGTAACAAAAAATTTTACAGTGTTTTAGTACCCTTGGTATAAGTTATTAAAATAGACTTTAGTTATTTATATGCTTACAATGTGTACGATTAGCTGGTGTGTCCTAACGGCTGCAGGACCAGCTTCGTAAAGGTATCCAAAGACTTTTAGTAAAAAAATACCAACATCCTGCTAGCCAATGTGTGAGTGCACCATAGGCATGCGTAAAGCACCTCTTTCCCTTCCCAGTTCCCACACTCAGGAAAAGCACCGGATAATCCTCAGGAAGAGGACTCTACGAACAAAGTTCAAACTTTAAAGGATTATCCGATGTCAGGGCGAAACGCGCGACGAGTTGCGCCTTGTACTTGACGATGGTGGGACCTTGTACGACCTTGCTGCATTATTGCTTGAATGGTGTTGGTGTTTGCACGATCTTGTTTGTGAGTGTACGCATAAGCAGTGTGGGAGGAGGGAGGTGCTTTACGCATGCTTAAGCGTGCACTGTCACATTTTCTTGCAGGTTATGGTTATTTTTTTGCGGGATTTCCGCAAAGTAACGCCTGATTCTATTAACAAACACTGCCAAGGACGGTATTGCACTTCTGGCATTGTTTTACACTCGAGCTCATCGCGGCGAACCGTGCTGGCTGGCTGGAGTTGCTGGTGCTCATGGTATCCCATCTTCCATTTACCCGTTTCCTCTTTCCACTTCCTTTATAAAATATTGGCCATCAGTGTAGGATTTCTGAGGAACCTGTGCCATTTGCCACCTTTTATAAAACATTTCCAAATTTTTTGGTACCTGTGCTTCATCCTCCGGCGCCTCGTCGTCCGCGGCCGGCGTGGTGGAGGTGGACTTGGAGAAGATGAGGCTGGTGGCCCGTGCTGCTGACGTCACGGGCAGCTCCACCGCCAGCACCGCCAGCACCACGCCTGGAACACCAGAGGAGGGTTAGTGGGGAACTAGATGTTATAACATAAACTACGCTAGAAATGTGTACAAAACAAATATAGATAAGCGTCACATTAAAAAAAAATTAAACATTATGGGCATCACATTTTTTATTCTCGCGAATTATGTCCCGCGATATAAATCACAGATTTTTTATCCGCGCGATTATTTACCGATACATGCTAAGCTTTCAATGTGTTATCTCAGATTAATAACAAAGTGAAGACAGAGTTCTGCGAACCACAATGTGAGGCCGGTCTAAACTACGCCTTGACTTGAAATTCACGCACACACATTAAACGAAACTACGCCTTATACCTCAGCACCGCGTAAACACGCGCGTAAATAAAACCACGCTGTGGAAAATCGCTAGTTAGACAGGCCCAAGTCGTCAGTTCATTTTCATCAAACAAATGTTTTGCTGCTTATCTTTATAGTAAATCATCATCATCATTGTTGTTTTAGATCAGAGTTTACTGTTAAAAGGGTCAGACGAATGTAACGATCAATTATTTATACATTTTATTTGTACTCAATTTAATAGCATTTGGAACAAAGAAACAATCCGTTTTTTCCTTGAGTTTTTGTATGCTAGTAGATACTTAGTAGGATATTTTAAGTTGCGAATGTGCGGGTTTTTCGTTTCCATATTGTTCATTCAAAAAAACCGAAAGTCTCAGACTGTTTTTAGCAATCAGCTAAACTACAAAAACCACATTTTATACACTGGGAAATAATCCTAACGTCGTGGTAAACTACCTAAGCATAGTGAATAGTCCTTACCATAGATTGTTAATTGATTTCTATTGTGTGACACAAAATATTCTTATATTATAATGTTCACACAGCGACGTGTTCTCAATTAGTACAAATATTTTTAAATGTTCAAGGAAGCAAAAAGACAAGACAAAGATTTACAAAGAATAATTAATTGTATAAATATACCATAGCCAAAGTTAAATTAAAGAAAAACTAACATTAGCATACTGGAAGGGTAGGCTTGTTTATACGATAACAACTGCATCGGTTGAATAACGTCTGGCTAACTCTGTGTTAACAGGACATTACAGAATGCGTAAATCCAGTAAAAGTTTTCATCCATTACTATTTATGAAGCCAATCTAACCTGCTATTGCAAAATTGCAAAAAAAAAAAAATGTTTTGTGATCTGTTTGTAATTGTTGGTTGTAATGTTTGTAATTTGTGTGCTTAGCCTATATATGAATGATGCTATTATCACTATAGCCATATTGGCTATAGTGATAATAGCAAAGCATATGCTTAAGCAAAATAATTGATAAACAATATTGGAATTAATGTAAACTGGTGCTATTATAGGATATTGGAAAGCCACGACGGTATGCTTTGCAGATCACCGCCAATTCTAATAAGGATTTATTATGTAATAAATTTTTTGCAAAATATGCCCGCCGGACGCTTCGTGCTCAGCGCGAGGGGAACAAAAATTTCAAATATGTATGTAAATGAAGGATGTACTGATGAGTAAAACAAATGTTAAAGTAAGGGAACTAAAGTTTTTAAAGGGTATGAAATGGTATAGAATAGCAAGAATATTAAAAAGTATAAAGTATGAAAATGAAAAATAAGATATAGATGTACATGAAAATAAAATAGAACTCCATCGAACAGCACTATAGATTGTAACAGTAAAACGAAATAGTAAAACCAAAACCGAAATATAAAATGTATGTATAAATTAGAACTGAGAAACTGGGGTCGTAATTGTAAGAAAGTAAATATATCAAAAGGAAAGAAAATGTAAGAGACAATGTAATATGAAATAGCGAAAATAGAAAACAAATAATTAATGTAAAGGAAATGTATAGAGTGTAAGCGAGAAAATGGGGTTGTAAATGTAAGTAAGAAAATGTAACAAAGGGAAAGACTATAAAAGAAAATGTGACATAAAGTAGCAAAAATTGAAAACAAATAATTAATGTAAAAGAAAAATATACACCAAAATAGTGGAAAGAGAAATGTAAAAAAATAATGTTAAAAATGTGAAAATTTAAAACAGGAATTGGAAGTTGATGTTAAAGAATACGTTATAAAAGAAATGTACTAATATTAAACAAAATACATGCAAAAATTAAAAAAGTTACAAATTGTCCTGGCCCAGCGGTTGGGGGAACAAGTAGGCCCAGAAATGGGCCCAAAAAAAAAACCTGCTATTGCAGGCTTGCGTGGTGAACAAGTTCATGTTTCGATTAGGTATTCCTTTAAAATTTTAGCACGCAAACTGCAAAACGTAATTTTACTTTGAGAAGAAAAAAAAATCCCGTTATTATACCGTATATCCTGTATTGGTTTTGGAATATTTAATATTATTTTAAGCAATTTTAGATAACTTATTTACAATAAGTTGTGATTGTTACTATTTAGAAAATTTTCTTAATCAATATTTATTTTTATGAATTATTTTTAAGAAAATCAAGTCTATTTCACATTTACATTTTCATTTTATTTTCATAATATATGTATATAGATTCTAATTAATCGAATAAGTAGAAAGTTAACTGAGGGTTGTCCATTGTTTCCAGTCTGTCATAGGCCGAAAATGCGTTTTCTAAATCGTCTGTGATCTAGAAATGGTTGCTTTACATTTTGGAGGAGCATTCTTCTTAGAACAATTGACTAGATGTCTATCTAGAAGAATTATACTGAATTGTGGTATAGTAAAAGTGTTTAGATAAAAGTGTAACGAGTGAAGTTAGGAAGTACAAATAAAAATTAATATTCAACTCCTGGAGAGTTTGAAATTATCACATTCCCGTTGTCTGGGTACCCACCTACATACAAGTAGGTACTTAGTATGAGACCAGATTGACGCGGTGTGAAAGAGTCCATAGATATAACACCTACCTAAACTAATATGTAATATAAAATATCTGTTCTGGTGTTAGCTTAAACTGTTGTCACCCGAGCCTGGAGGTTAGGCGCTAGCGGCCAGTGAGTACACAGTCGTGCAAAAAGATACTGCCCCACCTCTGTTAATATTTAAATATTATAATTCACAAGGTTATTGTAGAATTACTTTGTAAATAAAAGTTGAAGTGGCTTCGTGCTAAGCTAAACCTAACAGGTCGAGTATTATCACGAGGTTCTGAAGGTTTTGCGGAGTTTATTTGTTGAAACGTCTACTTTAGATCCAATTTCTATCCAACACAGAGTCATTGAAGTTCGAACTGACCATAGACTTACTAAAATATCGATTTCCTTTTTCGAATAGTACGTAAATGTAGCAGTGTGATTTTTTTTTGTAGTTTATTTCTTTTTAATAATAATAGATAGGGCATTTGGCTGAATTTTGAAACCATTAAAGGTATTCTTAGCTGTAATAAGATTTTCTTACATATTATCCAATAAAAATTCACTTTGAGGCTGTCAAGCTACGATTCCATGCAATATGATGTCAGATGACGTTCTAATATGTAACCAATGACTAAAAACCTTTAATTAATATACTTAGTATCTTAATATTATAAATCATAATTTGTAATCAAAATGGTGGACGTCGCCGCCACGTTGTGCAAGTGTATCTTATACCTACCATCTACATTTGTTGCACGACTAACGCCCGAAATCTAAAATCTTAGATTGACTTCAATCTTAGATTCCCAAGCAAAAATTTACATAAATTGACGTGAAATATATCCTACGATCGTTGAAATGTATTGAAATCTTATTTATAGCTAAAAAGAAATTAAGATTGATTATTAATTTCGGGCGTAAATTGAGATATTGACACACTCGAGCTCCGTGCGAGTTTCTTACGCCGCGACGATTCTTCTCACCGGGTTAGTTCCCGAACCTTTGGTAGGCATCACCTAGGGACAATTCCGTAAGTGTGAGTATTAAATGTTAACCTATATGGAAATAAAACTTTTTTAATTTTGAATTTTCGATACACGTCTAGCCTAGGTACTGGAGGGCCGGCAGAAAGTATGATAAACGTCTAGCCTAGGTACTGGAGGGCCGGCAGAAAGTATGATACACATCTAGCCTAGGTACTGGAGGGCCGGCAGAAAGTATGATACACGTCTAGCCTAGGTACTGGAGGGCCGGCAGAAAAGACTTATAGTCTATTAGCGTTAAGTTTGCAGTGAATCGTCAGTACAAATGTCAAAATAATGCTTAAGCGTGTTCACATTAATCAATTACAGTAAGCCACTTTAACACTGATGATTTAGGGTCGATTCACACCGAAACGAAACGATACGCGACATGGCGGAGCATTTTTACGATACTTATTCAAAATTGAACTTTATTCATTACACGAGAAGATACACGTTTCATTTTGCGACTGTCGCCGGTCGCCCCGCACCTCCCCGCGGGCGAAGACAAAGGGGGAGAATGGCTGTGGAGAGTCGCAAGGCTGAACCTCCTCAACTTGGCAAGGACTAGAGCAGGAGGTGCAATGAGGAGGGCTTCATACTGGTGGAAAGAAGAAAAAGTCCGCCGCCCGCAACTACCGCGGCACCGCACCCTACGTACCCGAACTGCGCCTGCGGTGCAAGGTACCCGCGACGCCGCTGTACGTATCCCGCCTGCACTGCTCCATGGAGGTCGAGAACGTCGTGGACTACATCCGCAAGAAGACGTCCATCGCCTTGAGGGTCGAGCGTCTGGAATCTCGCCATAAGGTTAACTTCAGTTCCTTTGTGGTGAGAGTGTCGACGCATCTTTTGTCGACCTCTGAGGTGGAGGAGTTTTGGTCGACGGGTTTGGTCTACCGGAGGTTCCAGGTGAGACTCCTGAACGAAGCGTGCATCACATCACCGACAACATGTGATACCTTATCACGTTAGTTATAGTTAGTTAGTTTTTAGGTATATAATATTTATTTTATTTTGCTTAATACTAACACATAAGTAAACAATGAAATTAAGGTAATTACGCAACCAACACCATTATCCACAATATAACTTATTTTATGAACAATATAACAATAACTATTACAAGCAAATTGGCACACCGGTAACGTCTACATCATACGTCGACAGTTTGATTAAATAGTGAAACATAATATGAATTTTGTGGTATCAACAATCTTTGATTAAATTCAATGAATGTTTTTTAACAGCTGTTCTTTGAACTGAAACAAAGACAATACAAATATATCGATGTTCGTGAAATTATCGTTGTAGCTTTTCATAATTCGCTTTAATGGTGCCCTATCACCAGCATTCGTCCTGCTCGGTGTAGGAGCAAACAGCTTATGAGTGTAGTTGTCACGGATTCGTTGTGAGCGACTAGGTATGCGAAGGTACATTTTGTTTATCAAATCATTACAGTCAATTAGATTGTGACAAATCTTATAGAGAAACATTTGATCAAAGTATATTCGTCTTTGTGTAAGAGTTTGAAGAGAAAATTTTTCCAGAAGTGTGTTGTATGGTAATCGTTTTCGTTCAACTTTATAAATTTAATATTTTAGATATTTACGTTGCACTGATTCGATTTGATCATTATATTCATCATATAAAGGACTCCAAATGCTTGTGGCGTACTCCAGTTGCGATCGGATGAGCGTCTTGTATAACGTTAACATAGTTGCAGGTTTTTTGAACAATAATAATATGTATGTTAGTTTGTAAGGTATTAATAATTTGGCCCTATGCCACCCGAAATAAACGTTATTTAATTTAATCAATCATAATTGGAATGTCAGGTTGCACCGCGCTGCACAGCGCATGTGCAATATATTATGACTGTTGTCATATGAAACGTGTATCTTGAATCTTGATACCTCCTACGTAAGTTGATGTAACCCACAAAAATGCAATTTTGCATTTAGACTATAAAACATCTAAAAACTTAGTAATACATACTTTAGAAGTGAAAAAACAACGAAAACACTATTTTTCTTTCGGCATTATAAACTGGAATAAATCAGACTCATAAATAAGTATACAGAGAAAAATCAATACGACTAAATATCGCAAACACCATTCAAGATCATATACTCAAAGACTGACAAGAAAAGAAGGTGGAAGAGGTTTTAACGACATAACTCATCTACATAACAGACAGGTTTAAGTTTTCACTAGATCCGAATTATCTACAATCCACAAAGTAATAGTTAAAAATTACAATAAATTGACACCTCTGAATTTAAAACACACTCTCAAAACAACTAACATAAAGTAACAGATGACAAAACCAAACTGTCCCAATGGGCTAAAAAGACATCTTCGTGGAAGACATCTGCACGACTTATACCAGACAAAGGTCGACAAAGAAGTGTCGAATACATGGCTGAGTCGTGGAGATCTTTTTCCGGAGACTGAAGGATTCTTGATCGCTATACAGGACCAAACAATAGAGACCAGAAACTACCAGCGATATATCACTAAACCACCACCACCCCACCACTGACATCTGCAGAAAATGCCATAGTTGCCCAGAAACCACACAAGCCACACCACACCACACATACAGGAGCGTGTAAAATAATTAAAACTTTAAACATAGACATGAATAGCCCACCTCTGGCATCTGCAAAAAGTAACCATAGTACCAATATAGTCTTGTCAACTACAGGTGTCACCCCGAAACGAATACATAAATCCCCAAATACCCTCTACCTACCTAATTAATGCAAAAGGCAGGAATTCTAAATACCTGCCAAATATGTAGTATGAAAGTTTTTACAAACAGATGAGGAAGCTCCTACTCTGCATACACCACTAACACAATCAAACTCACACACTCATACAATCCTACAAGTTGAGCACACAATACATCATCCTTCTCCTGACACAACTCCAATACATAATAACAGATAAACACACAAAGAACTTACCTGTGTGTACTTGGCTGTGTACTGTGGCTTTGGATCATACATATCAGTTTGCCGGTAAAAACCGAGAAAAATAAAATAAATACATACTTAATAATAAAAATAATAATAATGTTTAATATTTTAATCACGTATAATGTTATATATATATATATATATATATATATATATATATATATATATATATATATATATATATATATATATATATATATATATATATATATATATATATATTATGTATTTATTTATGTACCAAATTTCACAAATATATATAAGAACTTCATTTATCATTGGATAAATAAGTTCTTATGCCATTTTGAAACTTCAAAACGCTCTCCTGTAAAATTGCTATTTTGAAGATACAGCCAGTTACGTAGGAAGTATCGATCTTTTTGTGTTGTGAATAAAGTTCAATTTTGAATAGCTATCTTAAACGTCAGCGCCGCCTATCATCGCGATGTGAACTGACCCTTAGGCACTCCTAACTTACCGCGAATAGATTTTATGTAGGTACTTTCTGCCAGCCCTCCGTAGACGACATGTATTTTTAGGTATACTGACACACTCGAGCCCCAGCAGGGGATGGTCAGTGGTCGATAATTGTGTTCATTTTATACTTTTTCTGTTATAATTCCGTTCGGATCCGTCCGTAAAATTCGTCCGGGCAAAGCTAAAAGTTAAAACTTGTGTTACTTACAGGCAATGCTGAATCCCAGCCATCGGTGCCTCGTGCGCTTCATCGTGCTTGTTCTGGAACAAACACAAAGTATTTATATTAATATATAATATTAGATTTCATATTTAATAATATTATATTTCAAGTTTATTAAATATATATATGCACCATTATTATGATATATTAAGAGTTAGTTCATTAATTTATCGGTAGATGACGTTATCCACAGCTTCGTTATTGTAAAATGCGCTAATTCATTTCTTATCTATTTACGAGGTACTTTAGGTTAATTTTCTATTAAATAGTCTGAAAACTATTTACTAGATATAATAAACTAAATCCTGTTCGTTCTACCATTATAACAAATCTACGGGTTTCTTTTCGTTACATTCCGAATTTTCGACACAATTTTCCATTTATTTATGTAAAACATCATCGGCGATCGATTAGTCACATCACGTCGACGTTTGAATAATAAGTGTTTGTCGAACACCGAACAATAAGGCACAAAACATACGAAAAGACTTTATCAAGTGACTGCTCTATGCCCTCACATTACAGTCAGTGTTAGAGCCGTATTCAGACGTCTGGGTCTCGCAATCGAGGTATTATGCCATTGTCTATCAATATGGCGTAGGTACAATGTATATAATTATTTTAAAAACTGTCCCCTGGCAACCGTCTGCAAAATACAAAAATTTCTTTACATACAGGGACTCATTACTAATGAAGTTTGAGACTGTATGATATACAGTCCATAGTAGCGACCTACACACGTAAAGTTCGGATCGAGGATCGGACTGCGTTGCGAACCGCGCAAGGATTTATGCGGTTTGGAATATGAAATTTGATCAGTTGGCGTATCGTGCCCCTATGGCTTGTCCCTGCCAATAATTCAGGAAATCCGACTACCTACGTTTATTTTGATTTTTTCCGTCTCTGTTTGTATTCATAAGGTCCAACCCCACTCGCAGTAGCGTGGTGGGTTGTTACAGCCTAACCCTCATATTATATAGAGACTCCAGCCAGTGGGAACGTCAGCGGTTGTGTGGGACTTGAGACGGATTAGAAACATCCTCACAAACATTCGCATTTATAATATTAAAAGAATCCTTGAATTATCAGGGAATGGATCACTCACGAACGTAAGTGAACCAGCTCGTTACTTAGCTCATGATGGATGATAAGCCTCACCGTCTGAGGTGACCTCGAGCTCTCACGGCGCATCTCCAGTCGTGACAGACTTGCGACACCAGACCTAATATAGCCTAGACTAAATACCTAGGTCGTGCCAGGTCTAGAAAGTGCACAAGTCAGCCTTAAGAGGCTGCGCTTTGCTAGTCCTAAAATAATTATTGTTTTAACGTATAATGCGGTAAGTAGAGGTAACTCTCTGTTGGCGTGATATGCAAAAGTACCTACTAGTGCTACCAACAACAGATGATTTTCTCATAATTATTATGTTGTTTCAAATCTTAAGACGTCCTGTGAGACGGTCCTTTTTTATTACGATTTTTCACCACGTTCTCTCACTGTGTTTAAGGGCCTGTTTCACAATCTTCTAATAACTGTCGGATAGCTTATTCATTAGTTTTGTCGCTGCTTACTTTATATCGAGCGACAGAGACAAAACATCCAATTAAGCTATCTGAAATTTATCAGTAGATTATGAACAAGCCTCAAAAGTCCAAATATCTACAAACAAGACGACAACTATAAGAGACACACAACTCGTGTCTTGGACCAAAATACACGCATAAAAGTGTTCGTTTGTTTCTAGAATTTTCTTCTACAATGACGTACGCAGGGTTTAATGTTTGTGCCAGTATCAATAGCAGCGATATTGACCAATACAGGAAGTGTGTCTGTTCTGTAGACTGTAACTCAGTACTGGCAACGCGGCGGTCGTTCGCCCTGCGCTGTCCTTGTGTTTACTTTTACTATTGTTTTCAATACGTACCATTAGTTACCGTGATATTAGATACGGTTTGGTTATAATGGTTTTCGGTTTATTTGTATCTCGAATGGCTTTTGCGGGTTATAAAATAACACGATAGTCGCTTCGAAACTAAAGAACTTGAAACCCGATGCCTCTGATATTATAAATATGAAAACGTATCAGAATGAATAAAGTTATTTAAATATCAGAATATATTTATTTCTAAAGAGATTGAAAAGAAATGTGACTACCACAAAAATGTAGGGTTCCCTTGGTACATTAATTAATTATTATCATTCCACACGACCGGACTTCCCGTCTAGTAGTTAAGTAACAATGTTTGTATTTAGAACCATTGGCAAATTTTTGACCGCGTAAAATATAGTTTATTAATTACAAAATATTGACCCGGAGCCCGTGGCAGCTGACTGATGTTGGCCAACAGATATTACTAACAAGTTTGAGTTAGCCAATATCAGGTACTCTTTCGAAAGTGGCCAGTTTGCTTCCAAATTGTTTTCGTTTATACGAATTGTATCTGGGACGTCAAAGCTTAACTTAGTACGCTCCCAAGTTCTTTATAGTTTATAATGTATCTGGGCTCTGGTCAATATAACTGCTAAAATATGATCTGTTAGCATTCAAAGATCATATTTTGTACCTTGACTTTAGTATTAAATAAATAAATTGCTCTAGTGTATACTGAACACCAGTGTTATGTCTCGCAGAGGGCAAAAACAAACTAGGGACAGACAAGTAAAAATCATTTTAAGTTAAGTACTATTTTAAATGTAAAAGTTTTTGAGGATGTATGGATGGATGGATGAATGTTTGTTACTCTTTGACGCAACGGAACATCTACTGAATGGATTTTTATAAAATTTGGTATGGTAGTAGCTTGGGCTCTGTATTAACACTATTCAATTTTGGTATTCTTTCCTCATCTCTTTATGATAATAATTTATCTATTTTTGCTTCAATCAACTTAATAACAACATGTATCTAGTGAATCATAGTACAATCTATGTGATTTAAATGTTACATAAAATGTTCCTTGGGGTGAGGACCTGGTGATCCGTAATACAGGTACGACCTATAATGGACACCAGCTCCTCACATTTCACTTGACTGAAAGACACTTTTGTAATTATGTATAATTGTAATCTATATTGTGAGGAGAAATAAACATTATTATTATTATTATTATTATTATTATATATATATATATATATTGAGATACTGTATTTAGGCGGGCGGAGCCGCAAGCAAAAGTTAAGTTTTGTTAAGCTATTTACAAATAATAGGTATAGAGATTCAGTGAAACATTTGACTGCAGTCAGAAACATGCACGCTGTGAGGAACGCACCCGCGAACATTCCGGCACGCACACGAGGTCACTGACCCGTTTACTTTCTGTGACAACTGCATAGTTGCTGCCAAGGTGAATCGCAGCAGCCGTGGTCACGCAGCAATTCGCCGCACAGCTTAGTCGGTCAGCGCAGCAGCTTTTAAAAGTGACTACCTGCATGCATGCAAGTGATAAAATTGACCAATGACGCTTAGGGTCAGCCAACAGCGATACGCGACGCGGCGCGATATCGAATGTCAAATTAGACTCCTCTGCATAGCGCAAAACTGCTCTTGCAATGAAACGTGTATCTTCTTGTGTAGTTATTAAAGCTAAATTTTGAATAGCTATCGTAAATATGCAGCGCCGCGTCGCCTATCGCCTTGTTTCGATGTGAACTGAAGCTTAAGTCCCGGTTTCACTAAACTTATCGCTAAAATCGGATTCTTTCCCCCTCTCTCATTTAATGTTAGAACGCGACAGACAGATCGAAACCGTAGCTCTGCCCTAAACGTCGGTTTTAACGCGTTAGTAAGGGCTGAGCCTTGTTGATATTCAGCGATTTAAGTAAACCATTTTGACATTTACACCACAATAGAAATATATTTCTATTAATATAATATAATATATATCTATTGTGTTTACACTGAAGAACGATTCCGCTAATTAAATCCTGCAGTTATACAATACTGCAAAAGGTATTCTCATAAACATCCAACCAACGTCAGACTCGATTCGATTGGCCAAACTCCAAAAATCTGCTTACGATATCAACATTATTCATTTATAATTCAATAAAAGTAAATGAAAGTTATTGTTAATTACGAGAATGGGGATTCTGATGATTCCCTGCATTCTGAACGCCAATTTAGTATAGTAATATGTATTATGCACGTGGGCCTTCTGGTACTATGAACTGCAAAAATCTTTGACTATAGTATAGTAATATGTATTATGTACGTGGGCCTTCTGGTACTATAAACTGCACAAATCTTTTCAATTCAATTCAATTCGTTTATTTGCTATAAAAGTGGTGAATACAGTAGGTGGTAATGATCATTTTCTTAAGAACTAACATTTTTAGCTATGTATAAAATAGCATGCAAGTATAGATTTAAATTATAATCATACAAAACATATTTTACGCTAACAATATTCAAATCAATTTTAAACATAGGTCATTCACAATAATAATTAATCATGTCATGAAGATAATGAGAAATATATATTATATTTATGTCAAGAAATTAGATAAAGTAGAAAATGTCAATTAATTTTAAAACTATTATCATAAAATAAAATAATTTATGTCAACTGTTTAGGAATTCCTTTACATCATAATAAGATTTGTTTATTACTATTTTTTTTAGTTCTTTAATAGAGTGTTTTTTAGACAAGTGTTTTATGTGATCTGGTATTTTATTGTAAATCTTTACACATTGTATATGCATTACTTAAAAAAAGAGTTGTTTTTGGTTTCTTATTTATGATTAATCTATTTGAATTTCTAAAATATTTAGTTAGGTTCGTGTCAATCAATTGTGTAAAAATGTGCTTGTTGTGTATAACGAATTTAAATATTTCTAAAATGTACATGCTAGGCAGAGTCAGGATGTTAAATTTTTTAAAGAAAGGCTTACATGACTCATACGGTGGAATCTTAGCTATAGCACGAATACATTTCTTTTGCACAATGAATGCTTTGTCTATGTGCGTAGAGTTTCCCCAGACAACTAGACCATATCGTAGGACTGAGGACACGTAGCCGTGATAGGCTGTAATTGAGGTTTGGATATTAACTGTCCACGCTAACCTGCGCAAGACAAAAACAAATTTGTTCAGTTTTGAACAAACTTTATCTATGTGTGCATGCCAGTTACAGTGTTTGTCAATTTGTACGCCTAAAAACAAGTTTTCCTCAACTTCTTCTATTTTTCCATTGTCATGTGTTAATTTTAAGTCAATGGGTTTTTTATTGTAAGTTGTAAATTGTATATACCTAGTTTTATTAACATTAATTTTAAGGTTATTAGATGTCAGCCATTCAATTAAATATCTAAGTGTCAAGTTTATGTCATTTTCGATTTTATTCACGTCCAATTTATTTAAATATGTAAATATTATAGATATGTCATCTGCAAATAATGTAAATTTATAATTATTCATGATTATTGGATTATTAATTTCAATGGGAATGTCATTAATGTAAAACAAGAATAGCTGAGGACCTAATACAGAGCCTTGTGGAACTCCGTATTCATTAAGTAAGACTGCAGATTTAGCATTGACTAATTCATTATCTCTGTTAATGTTTTCTATTATTGTGTATTGGGTTCTATTTTCAAGGAAGGTCTTAATCCAATTTAACGCTGGTCCCCTTATTCCCATTTTGCTTAATTTCTTTAGTAGTAATTTATGTGAAACAAAATCAAAAGCTTTAGTCATGTCAATGAAACCAGTTATACAGTGGTTCTTTTCATCAATGCAGTTTATAATTTGGTTAGTAACGTTGAAACATGCTTGTTGAGTTGATTTGTTCTTTTGAAAGCCAAATTGTTCATGTTTCAAAATATTAAATTTATTAATGAATGAAGTTAGTCTTTTATGCATTGCTTTTTCAAATATTTTTGATAGTATTGGAACTAGCGCAATTGGCCTGTAATTACTTAATTGCTTTCTGTCACCTTTTTTGAATATTGGTTTTATTATTGAGACTTTTAACTTGTCTGGAAAACAACCTTCTACGAAAGACTTGTTTATCAGCTCAGTTAAGACGGGGGCAATTGTATATTTACATTCTTTGATTACCTTTGTGGATATTTCATCATAACCAACTGTATTCGTGTTTTTAAGGAATTAATAATGTTTATTGTTTCGTCACAGGTGCAAGGTTTTAAAAAGATGCTCATAGGATTGTCATGAATATTACTTGTAAAATTAGAATTTGAAGCTATATTTATGTTTGTAGTTTTTATAAAATATTCATTAAATGTGTTTGCTATATCTGTGGGTGTGGTAAGTTTTTTATTATTAATAATTTTAATGTCTGTAATAAATTTGTTGTTGTTAGCTTTGCTTGAGCATTGTTTAACAATATCCCATGACGCTTTACATTTATTTTTTGCACTTGCGACGTATTTACTATGTGAATTTATTTCTGCAAGTCTAAAGCACTTCCTAAGTAATTTACTATATTGCTGTATTTATTTTTCGTGGAACTGTCTTTTTTTCTATAATAATTATATTGTAATTTTCGTTTTGTTTTACAACTTACTCTTAAGCCCTTAGTTATCCAGTGAGGTAATATGTGTTTATTTGTTACTTTAAAGCGGATTATAGGAAAGCAAAGTTTATAGCATAGTAAATAAGTCATAAAAGTTATTAAATGCTTCGTTAAAAGTTTTTGAGTTGTCTAAATATGTATCAACGCAAATGTTTGATAAATGGTTTTTAAATTTTTTTATGTTGTCTTTTTTATACTCTCTCTTATAGACATAGTAATATTTATGTAGGGTGAGGTTATTAGATGTTTGTATTGTTGCTGAAATAAATTGTGCTGTGTTATGATCCGACAGACACATGTGAAGTAGTTCGCTATAGACTTGTGTTAAGTTACTTAAAATATTATCTATGCATGTGGATTGTCTCGTTGGTTTATTAAAATGGATTGTTAAACTATAGTTACTAGAGATATCACGCAATGCATTTGAGTCATTGTTTATTTTAAGTAAGTTAATATTAAGGTCTCCTGCAATAACTATATTAATATATTTTTTTGAATTTTTGGTTATATTATACAAAAGTGAGTCTAGCTTTTGGATAAATATACTAATTGCAGAATTTGGTGTTCTATATAAGCAAATAATAACCATATTTATATCACGAATTTCTATGCCACAGCATTCAAAATTGTTATCAATTGAGGAACAATAGTCAATATTATTATAGGAATAGGTATTATTTTTTATAAGTATGCATACTCCACCTCGTTTTTGTTTATTAGACCTGCTGTAAAATGATGCTAGATTATAGTTATTTAGAGCTATATTTTGTTCAGTCCCCTTTTCGACAAAGGTTTCGGTTAGGCATATGATATCTGGTTCCCTATTGTATAATTTTAGTTCTGCTAGCGCAATTTCTAGTTGACATCTTTTTGTATGGAAGCTAGCAATGTTTTGATGTAAAATTTTAATTTGTTTGTCTTTTGTTACGAAATGGATGTTGTGGTTTAAAATAGTCAGTTATGTATTTTTGTATTTTATTGTTACTGTTATGAGTTGTGTTATTAGTTTCAGTATTCGTAATTGATTTTTTGTTGTAGTTCTGTGACATTTTTTTATTCTTAATATTGTTATATTGTAAGTATTTTTTTTGTTTTTGAGTAAAATTATTTCTTGTGTTATTAATTCCTAGTTGTTTTGTAATAGCAGTTTGTGTTACTTTTTTTGTGTATTTATTTTTAGAGTAAAGTTTTAAAAAATTATTTTCATAATACACCTGATCAATGTGAAAGTTAATTCTATTACAAATATTAATCTTATCTAAAATACGAATATCATTGAGGTTAACAAAGTAGCAGTTTGAATAATTTTTACAGGTCATCTTAATTAAATTATTTAGTTTCCACTCATTAAGATACTTATTTTCTAAAACACTGAGAAGTAATATGGGACAAGTTATTTTAGAAGCTTTGAGGAAACTACACAAGTCAGTTATAATTTTCATGGGATTTGTATCATTTTGCCCTATACTTAAAATTAACTTATCTTCCGTATCAAAGTTATATAAATATGGAGTCTTCAAAATTTCTTCAGTAGATGCTCCTGATTTGATGAATGATACTACTTCAAACTTTTCATATTTGCTATTACTCCTGGTTTTTCTAAGTATACTGGCTAGGCCAGTACATTGACTTCCTCCAAATAAATATAAGTTTTTTTTCGTGCTATTTTCTCTTACTGTATTTTTTAAATTATCTGGCTGAGGCTGTGATTTTGTGTTATCAGTTCGAATGTGTGATTTTGTATTCATTGTGAAGTTTGGTCTGTTTCTCCGATTTTTTAATACTATTGATTCTAGGTGTTTTTGGTTTTGGACTTGTGTATACAAATTTTAAGGTATTAAGTTGCTGTTTTAGGTGAATAATTTCTTTTTTCAGTGTATTATTTTCTAATATTACATTTTCTAGCTTATTTTGAGTGCTTTGTAACTGTACTGACATATTATCAAGTTTTTCTTTCATTTCTAAAATATTTTCATTAGGTTCATGTGTAGATAAGTCAAAACTTCTATGTTCATATTCAGAATTATTTGACAAGTCAGATATATTTAGGGAATCGTTTTGGAGTGACTCGCATGACTTAGATTTAAATAATTTTTTTGGTCTCATGGTAACATAACTGCAGCTGGGACTGTCCATTTCTGTTCAATGTTTACTTGTGATTATAATTTTTCTTCTTCTTTTTTTTATTTATTCTGTAGTGTGGTAGCCTTGTTTTAACCAGTTGTTAACCTGGAAGTAGTCTATGATACAATTTGTCTATGATTACTTGTCATTTGACTAGTTTCAGATAAAAGTGCCGGTGTCGTAGCTATATTGGCAAAACCAATAATGTGGCGTTGAACCTTTATACCCATAGATATATAAACGAGGCATGTTGAGGCAAAAACTATCTCCACTTAAATGGCCTAACTTTTGCACTTTTTGGGGCCATTTTGACATTTAAAGTATGGTGGAATTAAGATGGCTGACATTTGAGGTATGGTGAAAACCAATAAGGCGTAACTTTTTCCTGTATGAAGATTTGTTCTGTCAAATGTACGTCATAGCCTATCTTTAGTTTTGCAATCTTTGTATAAACCTTTATATGCCGCTAGAACGTGTTTGTATTACGTAGTCATTTGTGTTCATTGGAAAGCGATAGACCCACCCAATTTCGTCTTAATAAAGGTTTATTACGTATTATGACATAGTAATATTTTCTTCTCGCGACAAAGAATATTAAATTATATTATTAATAATAATATATTAATAGATTATATTATTACCAGCGACTGAGCTCTTATGTTTTTATGGCGATAAACTGTCATTTATAGTAAAAGTTCGTTAATATACTTGTCGCAGACGTAAGTATTTACGATTACGATTATAAACGTAAATTCTTACGTCTACGATACGATTTAAAAAGATGGACGAGGTATATTAAATATATTATAATCTGTACTAATATTGTAAAGAGGAGGAGGAGGAGGAGATTTATTTGTTTGTTTGTTTGCATTGAATAGGCTCCGAAACTACTGGACCGATTTTGATGAAATTTGAGATAGCTATAAAATAGACCACGGGGAAGAACATTGGCTACTTCTTATCGCGACAAAATGTACGGTTCCCACGGAATTTATTTTTGCGCGAACGATGTCGCGGGCAACATCTCATATACGAGGGGCGGCTGAAAAGTTTTGAGCCTAAGTATGTGAGCCTTTGACACATGCCTTCGTCCATAGCGACCCTCCATATGAGGAAGACTAATCATTATGGACGAGCTGGAGGTCCCCCGAAGTCCCTATCCTCCCTACTAGCTCATGTGCCCAAAGGCATTGTGCGGATTAGATGTTCATAGACGGTACTAGGGCTGTTCGAATAGCGGGAATCAGACCTCTGATGGGGCTAGTACCGCCGATTAGGCTCCGCAGGGGCCTGTCCCACAGGATCTCCCTCCACGTCAAGGATTAACCCTCTCCTTGACCGTCGTCATTTGATTAAAGCGAGTCCAGTTCATGTGAGACCCTCTCAACACCAACTCCGGTATTTGATTTAAAAGGGAAGGTCCGACTCCCAGAAGCCGGCGATGCTCATTTAGCGACGCCCGACTCCAGATACCACGCCAGGAGAGTGTACAAGATGTGGCCTGGACGCAACCTATCGGAAGTCCTAGTTTATCTGCAACTTTCTCAACTAGCTCCTTGTGCGTCCCGTACTTACTACGTTTCGCACGGTGTGCATCGTCAAGAGGTCGCTGACCCGAGACTATCAGGGCATCCCAAATCATTCCTTCCCCTCCTTTAACCGCGATGATATCGGGCTTTCTGACCCCCAGTGTGGTCACAATCTTAGGCTCAACCTCCACTTGCCACCCTAGGCGGGCCATCTCTTCCGAGACAACCCGCACGACTAGATTATGGCGTTCAATCCGACCGCCGTGTGTCCTGTGACACTGCTGGATGGCATGAGCCGTTGTCTCCCTAACCGTGGAACCTGCCCGGCAGTTCAACTCCGACTCTCTGCCCTCCCTTCGCCCTCTCGACGTCCGAACCCTGGACGGGAGTGCATTTATATGAGTGTGCACAAACTGCACGAAGTCCCGGCCGGTGTATCGCCCACTTCGCTCACGTACCCATTTGGTTGACACTACGGTATTGGAGGATTCTCGTAATTCGAATCCATCGACTGAGCGATACAAACTTTCACGCCAGTAATCTGCCGTAGAGGAGGCCTCGCTAGAGCTACTACCCCCTCCGGTAAAAATGGTGAACTTTCTCATTTGCTTTTTAGCCCAGCTAAGTTTATTACGGATCTTATCAGATCTGGCGGCGGCCCGGGCTGCTTCCCACGTCGAGCGGTCGAGTGCCCCGTATCTCTTTACAACGAGACCCGGAACAACCGCCCTCAGTGATGGCAGACCCAGACCCCCGTCCTTAACCTCCGCATGGAAGTAAGCAATGGGAATGTCCTTAGGGAGCCTAAGCCATGTCCTCACTGCACTCCGGATCTGAACGTCGAGCATTCTCAATCTGTCGTCCGCGATTTTGCCCAGGACAAACCCGTGCATAAACCTTTGGACGAGATGCCCCCTTACCATTTCCAGCCTCTGCTGTGGTTTAAGGGGAGCCCTTGTGATGTTATTCAGGGCTTTTGTAATGTCATGCTCTAACGTTACGCATCCAGTGGCCTGGTAATCCACTCCCAGGTATCGCCATCTCTCCACACAAGTTGCTTGGCGAAGTTTCCTCCGCCCTACCGCGAAGGATTTCTCCGTTGCGTAGTGCAACTTTTTCCGGTGTCCGTCCGGCACCATTGAGAGTACAGAGCTCTTACTGTGGTTGATGCGCAATCCCAACTATGCGTCACACCGCTCTACTCTGCTCAGGGCCTCCTGCATCCCTACCTTTGAGCCCGTTACTAGGACTACATCGTCAGCGTAGGCCAGAGCGAATATTAATACCCCCTCCAGCCTGTAGCCGACGTACGAAGGCAGAGAATCGAGGATACTGTCCATCACAATGTTGAACAGCATGGGCGACAGTGGATCGCCTTGGCGGACCCCTTTGCCCACTCTTACGGGTTCGCTCGTGTTTCCGTGTGCGGCTAAGATGGTAGTTGCCGAATTGTATAGTCGAGCGACATAGTCAATGAATGTCTTGGGCAACCCTCTCGCCCTAAGTAGCTCTAGCAGTGCCTTGTGGGACACTGTGTCGAACGCCTTCGAGAAATCGAGAGTCGCCACGTGGCACTCCTTTAACTTTTTCCTGCAATCCCCCATCACCGCGTCGAGCACTGCTGTGTTTTCGAGCGTGCCATCGGCACGAATAAAGCCGCGCTGACGCGGATCCGGGGGGCAGCAAGCCAGAAGCCTCCGCGCCAGGATCGCGTGCAGTTGCCTCAGCGGTATCGACGCGATCGAGATCGGTCGATAGTCACCTGGGCCCCCAGGCGAATCCATTTTCGGCACGAAGATCGTCCGACATTGCCGCAGTGGCTCCGGTATCTCACCTGTGTTCATCCAACAGTTGAATATTTCCGCTTTCCGGTCCGCAGGAACTTTGCCCCACTCACCGGCCCGAATACCATCCGGCCCGGGAGCGGATCCGGGGTCTAACCGCGTGTCCCTCACTTCCTCTATCGTGATGGGATCCCACAGATGTGATCGCTCCGCTATACCCCCGTGCTGTCCTTTCCGCCTTGCAGCTTCCAGGACTTCCGGTGTGGGTCCTTGGGCACCGGACACAGCTTCGAATATTGGTCGCCAGTAGGCTTCCAAGTCATCTAGGCTATGCTCGACTACCCTGCATTGTCCATCTATCACTTCTGCGGCCGCGCGCCCTCGGTTCTTTTTGTAGAGTTCCTGCACCCTTGCGTACTCTACTCTTCTGAGCATCCGTTTGGATATTTTGGCACTACGTGCCCTTCCGTCAAATCCGGTTTTGGGAAGCCGCCTCGCGACTTTCGCAGATAACCCGAAGCGTCGCGCTTCGGGTTATCCGCGAAATTTTATTTTGTTATCCTCTGGTCGGCCCTCGCAAGTAGTTCCGACACAGTCTCCGCCACGCCCGGGGGCTCCACTACGACCACGGATAGTTCACTAGCGGGCCGAGCCATGGATTCACCGACGTCGCCAGGTAAGCCCGCAGGCTGCGCTGCCACTTCGTCAGGTTGTGTCGAACCCCCGGCCACAAGTATCTCAGGGATCGGGGCAACCTCCGGCACATTCGTCAGATACATTTGTACCAGACTCCTGTACTTTTGGCTCCTCCTCTGCCCTTTGATTGCCTCCAACGTTCTATTAAGATGTGGAAGCCTTGCGACCTAGTCTATGTTCGTACACTTTCCCTTCTCCGTGACTAGCTGCGCCTCGGTACTAGCCAGCAGTGCCAGTTCCTCGTCTCTCCAACGCCGCTTCACCATGTCGGGAGCAGCTTCCGTGTTAGCTAAGACCGGGTGGGCCCTTCTAATAAGGTAATAAGGTACAACTAATTACTCGCGCATCATACCACTAATTGCGGGTATCCTTAGAAACATAAATGTCAAATTTCATGTCATTTCCATCATTACGCTTTTAGTAATTGAATCGTAAACGTCACAATGTCTGAGTCTTCCGCACTTTGCACGAAATTGGAGTACAGAGCTGTGATAAAATTCTTAACAAAGAAGAATAAAACACCGACGGAAATATTTGAAGAGATGACAGCTGTTTATGGGGAGTCTGCACCTTCATTTGCTACCGTCAAACGTTGGAACCGACAGTTTAAACTTAGCAGGGAGTCACTCGAAGATGACCCCAGGTCAGGACGCCCAAACACCGCTGTTACCGAAGAAAACATTGAAAAAGTAAAAAAACTTGTTCTGGAAGATCGGCGAATCAAGTTGTGGCAGATAGCTGAAGCCATGGGCATTAGCAAGGAACGAATCGGAAATATTTTGCATGATCACCTGCACATGAAAAAGGTCTGCGCGCGATGGGTGCCGAAAATGCTGACGCCGCTGGACAAGCAACGTCGAGTCACAACTTCACAGGAGTTTTTGGACATCTGTGGCGATAATCCAGACGACGTTTTTTCTCCCCTTATTACTGTTGATGAAACCTGGATTCGACAGTACAATCCGGAGTCAAAACAGGAGTCAATGCAGTGGATAGAAGTTCAAAGTGGAAAGATCGGCGTCCAAGCTCATGGCCACTGTTTTTTGGGATTGTGAAGGTATTTTGTTTATTGATTACCTTCCGTAAAATACTACAATGAACGGAGACTACTATGCCGCATTGCTGACCAAGTTACGTCAAGTGGTTGTTGAGAAACGGAGAGGCAAACTGACAAAAGGAGTCCTGTTTTTGCAAGACAACGCGCCCGTCCACACTGCGCGAGTTGCAAGGCGTGCCCTCGCCGAGACAGGATTTGAGGAAATCAACCACCCACTCTACAGTCTTGACCTGGCTCCTAGTGACTATTATCTTTTTTCAAATTTGAAAAAAGACCTACGGGGACGGAGATTTTCCAATGACGAAGAAATGAAGATGGCCGTAGATGAACATTTTGAAGACAAAAACGGCGAATATTTTTTCATTGGGTTAAAAGCTCTTTACAATAAATGTAAGAAGTGCATTGAAATACAGGGAGAATATATTGAAAAATAAATTTTTTGTACATTTTTATCAGCATTTTTAATACCTTAGGCTCAAAACTTTTCAGTCGCCCCTCGTATAATATAAGTAAAAGAAGCACAATATGATTTGTTGTAATTTATAATTTAATTTTAAAATACCTTATGTCCTCATAAGGTATTTTAATCGCTGTATCGATAGCGCGTTATGAATAGAATTTAAGTTTTTAAAGGAAATCTGGTCAAAATGCTATAGGTATTATATATTTTAGGAACGAGAATCGAATATTGCTTACGCTCTATCAATCTCTTTCTTTTATTTCAGACCATCCTGTAGTGGTATTTTAATATACATACACCAGTGTTTCCAGCAGAAAATAAACGAGCTGACAATTAATGCTCCAATATAAAGTGATTTCCCAATACTTGCAATAGCGCTGGCGATCATGCATGCTCGATTCGAATACTAAATACCCCCGGCAAGGCTACTTACTGACTTTCATCACGAGGAATTGTAAAGCATTAACGTGACGGACACAACTTACGCACACGTCATGTGTGTGTGCGGGACACAGCGGTCTACGTGAGTCTACACTACAGTCTACACGCATAAAGCCTGAGGGATGAGGTAATACGGGAATGTTCTCGAAAGTTCAATAACGTTGTACCTGGGCCTTTAGTCAAGATGCATTCGATAATTTCGACGGCGAAGTTAGTAAACAAAATGTATAGAATTTTACATAAGGCATCGCAAGCGACATGTCACTTAGCGATGACATAAGTCAAATCCCAGATAGAATCCCAATATTACACGTGAATCAAGCGTGGGAGAGGTCACAAGGTAGGTCATGTAAGATCTAAGTTTAAAGAGGACCTTTTACCCTTTCATACAAGGTGTATGGGACTGTAATTTTCCATAGGGTTTTCCACCGCCGGCTCAGATCAAACTCGAAGATAGCAAGGTTGCACCGATTTATGCGAGGCGATAAATAAAACCACCAATTGAGGAGAACATTATTCACAAAAATTTGTTTACTATCCTAGCTCATGGCAATGCCGTATAGAAAGCGTGATGCCTCTGCTATCTCATTTTTACCTTTCTATAAGGCTATTTTCCGCAGTTTTTCTTATTTACCATGAGCTAGGGATAGTGAAACACACTATGTGAAACTGTTTATTTACTTTTCCACATATATAAGTTATTACATAGTCACATAATACAATTAGAAATATTCACGTTCAAAGTCACAAGTACAACCAAAATCCATGTATTTTCACCACTATTTTCATTATAATTTTACAACCATTTACTTCACGATTTAAACCTTTATTATAAACTTTAGTTATGACTTTTATTTACAAAATACAAAAGGAACTAAGTGAAAATAAGCTACGGTTTTAAAAATACGACCAAAACTAACTTACGATCATAAAACAACTATTTTATACTGATGCTATGAAAATTAACACTAATATTTTCACTCTTAGATTTTATAAAATGTTTTAATCACTGGTTAGCGTTCGTTTATGCACTCACTGTGTGTTATTTCACTGTGAGGCCGCTGTCCTTAACACAAGGTATTCCTTCTATCGTCTTCTTATTTATAATAATAATAATAAGCTCTTTATTTGAGACCAAGTAGTCCATACACAATCAACACATCAGCAATAACACTATTACAAAAAAAAATAGTAGAATGGTTAGTATTAGACATTAAAAACTAAAATATGAGATACAATAATGCTAAGGGTTAGTAATTTGTTAGTGGACTTATTCTATAGCCTACTTATGATCTTCTCATATTATTTGAAATGGATAGAAATTCCTCTCGCTAAAAGGCTGGACCGCTTTGGCTAATCTTGAAATTATTATGGTAGTTCAGGGAAGGTGTAAACGGTGAGAGATATAGGATCGATTTCAGGGAAAGTACTAAAAACGACGACTGAATTTGCCCATAATAACTGTTCACTGTTAAATTTACCTTCATAGTTTGGTTATTTATTTATTCCAGTTCGTAGTTAAGACAGAGCACCGTGTGTCGGAACGGCTAGTTCATACGCTGTTTAAGCAATGGAAATTGTAATTGCACACTCTCGTTCACGAGATTAACAGATGCCTTACGTCAGCGACCAAGCAGGTCAACTGCTGACCCAGCACACTTCACAAGACCACAGACGCTCGTCAGCTCTAAACACATCTCAATTGTCATATTATATCATCGCTAATTAGCATAACAATAGAATATACAGGCGTATATTATAACGCGTATTTTGAAAGGAAAACTTATTTAGTTTCGATGTGATGAAACGCGCAAGCGACTGTTCTTGGTACAAAAAGATAATATGCAAAAGGTACGCGAATGTATGTGTAAGTAAAGATTAGTAGTGAAATAGGAATAGGCTACTTGGCCTTGTTTTTATTTGTCCTAAACGCTTCGTAATTGTTTCATTACACAAAAAAAAACATTATTTTGAAACCTAAAAACCTAAAAAAATATTTTAAAAATATACTTTTTTAAAACCACCGAAAACAATATTCGCCATGTTGATAGATTATCTGTGCTGTGACGTCATACTAGTACTATTTGTAATCTGTGCTGTCTGTAGTAGTAAAATGGCGGTTACGTTCCGTTCCGTTTGACGTTTTGACATAAATAACTTTTTAAGATGTCATGAACTATTTATAGAGTCAATCTAAAGTTTTTAATTTATGATAGAATACGTTTTCCTAAGCCAAATACTAAAGGAAATACTCCTTCAATGTATGAAATAAAATATAAGTCAAGTAGCCTGTTAGGTCAGCAGCAGCAGCGACAAAAGTACTCTCGTGGAATCCTCATTGGTTTTTATTCTCACCTTTGGTCAGCAACCAGTAACAGGTTGTGTGCGTGGACCCCATTTGACGCCCCTTCTTATACATTTTAAGAATATGTTAGTTATCTATACTAATATTATAAAGAGCATTTTAAGAAAATTTTAGTTAACTATAATAATATTATAAACAGGAAATATTTGTTTTTTGTTTGTATTTTTGTTTGCATTGAATAGGCAACCGACACTTGTCAACCGATTTTTATGACATTTGCCACAGACATAGAGCACACCACGGAAAAGGACATAGGACATTTTTTCGCCTAAAAATGTACTGTTAACGCCGGAATTCCTTTACAACATCTTGTATTGTATAATTTCTCATGTTTTTATAAATAGTAAAGATGTTTTAAACATTATTTAATATTTTAGATTATATTCTATAACTTATAAACCATTTAATATTTATTATAATTTAAATTAGCTCGGACAGGAAGTTACTCAAAATATGTAAGAACTCAACTCAACAATATAAACTTGTAACAGGAAGTCAGTTTAGTAACAGTAGCAGGGAAGCAACCTCACGATGAAGACCTGATAGCTGGTAGGAACTGGAAATTCCGCATTACAAAATCGATATTTGTATTAAAAACTTGGACTGAACGTTTTACTTCTTGTGCCGGGTATCAAGCATCGTTGCAATAAGAAAAGTTTCTTGCGAAATGCATTTTTTTAAACAAATGTATATTTTTTAAACTGATCCCCAATTCTCGTAACTTAGACTTCCAATTTACTTATAATGAATTATAAATGAAATGTCTTAATTGATTGATACAAAAATCATTAGGTATATGAATACCTACTGATTTTTGTAGTTTGGACCAATCTTTTCAACGTATATAAAATATATCTCCCCATACCGATTTCGGTGACGGTGGCCAGTTTCATTGAAACCAGGCCAGTTTAGCAGGAGTAATTTTATAGTGCCCAAGTATGTGCGCAATACACAAGAGCACTCTCTCTTTGCTCTCATAACCCAGTGGGACGGATAACCGACACGACTGGCGAGAGATCAGGCGCAGGTCCGACTTTTTACAAGCCCATCCGACGCATGGTTTATCTTTCTCGTCAGACAATCAGGTGATCAGCCTGCATTGTCCTAACCAAAATTGGAAACAACTTTTGTTGTTGTTCCAATAGGGGAATCGAACTCATAACCTCCGAGTCGAGACCCAATCTCTAACCACTAGACCACGGAGGCTGTTTTCAACATATCAAGACTGCATCGAAACTGTATTATTGTAAGTCTGAGATCTGTTGTTGTCAGGGTTAAATTTAATCCTGAGTTAAAATATTATGTCATGTGCCTTCTCTTTCATAAATACGAAGAACGAGAGGGATAACATGATATTTGACCCAGGGTTGACTTTAACCCAGATCTATGCAAGTGAGACTAAGAGATAATAAGCAGAATCCACCTACAGGCTAATATTATACGTCCTGCTCGAGACTGGGTAGCTGAGGGCTGATGACGATAAAGTTTCTCCTACAATTATACATGCAGTTTCGTGTGCTGCGAACTACGGACTGCCGTTTCCAATACCGAGCGCTAATTAGTTATTATACAATACATTTAATACATCCATTAGGTGGTAATAGCTTATCGAGTAGCTCCGTAGGAAATCCGGTAATATTATCCAGAATAAAAAAAACATGCTAAAGATTAGGTAATAATCATTGACTTTTGGAGGAGCCCCTATTTGTGATGTTATGATTAAATATTTAAGATACTACAGTATAACCGTTCGACATGAACATTTTTCCGTGATAAAAGTAGCCTTAACCTTCCCCATGATCTACACTGTATCTGTGCCAAATTTCATCAAAATCGGCCCAGTAGTTTCGGAGCCTATTCAATGCAAACAAACAAATCTTTCCTCTTTATAATATTCGTATAAATAGCTACAAGTTGATCGTAACAAACAGACGTGTTATCTCGCACTTTCTCCGCTGTGGGACCGCCGCGCCATTGTCATCCCAAATGTAATGATAGTCCAATACCATTGTTGCGTGGTTCTGTTGTGTGACGTCATCGTCGCGCTTCACAGCCTTCGACAGATCTGCGAAGCGTGTCTTGTGTCGAATCTCACTACCGGCCCAATACTGAAACGATATTTAAATTAAGTGACTCTCAAGTCACATGCCGTACTCGTCATTTCGGCTAGCAGCGACAGGACAGCCTGTGGATAGGAGGGCTCTTAATTTTAATTAGCGTTTCAGTATTCGGCCGGAAGGGTCTTACGTGGAATTACATAAGAATGAATTTTCTATGGTAAAAAGATACTTCAACGAAACGTGACTACATTTGCTATATTTGGGATACTATGCACAGTACACTTTTGAACCTTATTGCCCAAGTAATAAGGGCGAAAAGTGCTACACGAGTTCTGTCAACCACACAACTTAGTAAGATACATATTTAATTTTATTACATTAGGTAGACTATTTTATAACCTATAAGAGTAACCTTGACTTGGTTTTGAGTCAAAATATAATTACCTATAATGTTTATTTTCAAAGGATTTTTTTTATCTATGGACGCTTCATACCACATCAGTCTGGTCCGTCAATGGCGTTCTTATCATAAAACCGTTAATGTTTTATCACATATGTATAGTACTTTGCATATAAACAAATGGCCGTGACATGATATTTATGAAGCGTATTAAATAATAATTTAAATATTTTTTTATTTATTAAATTTAATCAATAGGTCACAAGCTTCACACAAACAAATTATCACCGTTATATAATTTGTGAGAAACAGGACATTCAATATTGCTTTTTGTTCGCTTTCAACTTTCAGGATCATGTCCTCCCGAAAAATAACTGTCTGGATCAATTGTGCCAATCATCTAGATTCTAGAGGTCAGGGATAAAAAACAAAATTATAACCTTTAAGGTCTAGTAGTAAGCGAGCTGATGATGATGAATAATAGCTAAGAACACTCACGCTCGAGGCTGGTTTCAAACGAATGAAACTACATCCAAATCAGTTAATCCGTTTGGGAACTACGGTCTGCGATGCCATAGGGCTTAGACAGACAGTCAGCACCCCTGACTAACACCCCTCCGTCGGCGTCGGAGCCCGGGGAGTAAAAATACATTTGTGTCGACGTAAAACCAAAGAGATAACGATGTAATAAAGTTAAATTAATATACAGGTAACTTCGTACGCGAAAAAGGAAACCCTCGGGAACCATGCATTTTGGCGCGATAAAAAGTAGCCTACGTCCTCCCCCGTAGTCAATTCTACCAAATTTCATCTGTATCTGAATAAATAAAATCTTTGAAGGCGCTTTGGACTGCCCAATCGGAGTTGAATTTTTTCCCTTGCAAGAAGTTATCCAAATTTGGTAAAAAATGGTAATCTGTTGGAGCAAGTTCCGTACTCCCCGTACGGTGGATGTCTTAGACATTTCAAATAAGGCTCCTCTAATTTGGTAGCCGTCTTTTGTGCAGTGTGTGGTCTAGCGTTGTCCCGAAACAGCAGTGGCCTAGAGCAAATGACCAACCTCGGTTGTTTAGCAGCTAGCTTAGCTAACTTAGCTAGCTTGCTGGCAATAGACATCTGCCGTAATCGTCTAGCCAGATTTAAGAAAGCTGTAGTGAACGACACCGGCACTAGTCCACCAAACGCTCACAAATAACATCTTTTCTGACTGTGAGCAATGGGCTTCCGTATTATTCACTGATGAGTGTAGGACTTGTTTGTACGGTGCTGATGGACGCAGACTAGTCTATCGTAGACGAGGAGAGCGATATGCTCAAAATTGCATTGAGGAGAGGGTTCCATTTGGAGGCGGGTCTTCTATAGTTTGGAGCGGCATATCGATGGATGATCGAACTGAACTTGTGTTTATTGACGCAGACACACATGGCCGTGGTAACCGTAGTTAACATCACATCGCTATATAACGGAGATATTGGACCCTCATGGTACCTTTTAGCGGATTTATAGGCGAAAACTTAATTCTGATGCAGGATAATACTCGTCCGTACGCAGCGAGACAAGTTGAGCAATACTTTACTCAGGTTGAGTTCGTTCCATGGATTGGCCAGCACATAGCCCGGACCTCAATCCGATAGAACACGTGTAGGACAACCTAAAAAGAGCTGTATTTACAAGAAATCCGGTCCCAACGACTGGGACAATACTCCGCAAGATATTTTAAAAACACTGATCAGGCCGATGCGAAACCGACTTAAATCAGTTACTAGGGCAAGAGGAGGTAATACACCTTATTAAAAACAAAAAAAAACTTTTGCTTTTCTTAGTATTGTAATTTGATTCTTTTAGTGAGAAAACTTGACCTATACATACATGAATTGATTTTTTATCAGATTAAGAACCAGTCTTATCATTGAAATAAATCAAAATAGTTTGCACTTTGACTAATTATATTTCATTGAAAGTTATCTTGCACTATGATGCAGTTCATGTGTCCGCCAGTGTATTATGTGTGCAATAAACTGTTAAATAAAGAAATAAATAAAGGTTTTGATATTATGTATTTTATTACGCCGTGCTGTAACGAAGTATCTATACATTTATCTAGTACCATAGTCACAGAATCATAAATAAATAAATAATAGCCCCATATTAATCATTTTAAACTTAATTAACCTTCGTTTTACCCAAAACAAAATTATTTGAAGCCTTGAAGGATACTGGATATTTCATTTTATTTTGAAAACGACCGTTGAAGAATTTTTACAGTTCCAGCTGTTGGAATTTTATATGGCTTACAGTTCTTTTTGAAGAAATAAAAGTTTTAGCGGTAAAATATAATTTTTCAAATAACATTAGCCTACATTTATCAAATTACACCACGTCATATTACATTATGTAACATTGAAGTAGTTTAGAGCGTTTACCGGTCTTATTCGATGGAAAAAATTATCCTCGAAAAATATAAGGATATTTTTATCGAATCCAGGGCCTTTCGTCAAGATGCATTCGATAATTTCGACGACGAAGTTCGAAAACAAAATGTATGGGATTTGACATAAGGCATCGCAAGCGACATGTCACTTAACGATGACTATGATATGTCAAATCTTATAAATTTTTGATTTCGAAGAACTAGCAGACAGATTGTTAAGGGTTAACACCAGAGAAATTGTGCTCCTACAACCCCTGCCGCCCCTGGGCATGCGCCACCCTCATTCTCTTGGCAAAACACAACTAAAACCTCCCACTTCGTCACTTATAACATGGTAATTTAATTGCTCTAGTTCAGCAATCGGCAGCCATTGCACAAAGCTTATTAATACCGCCACAGACCAGAGTCGCGAACAGCGCGCGTGCGCGGAATGCGGGCCGTGTGTCCGTCTGTCACGTTACATAACTGTACCTGTGGGTGTACACCGATGTACCGTATGTAGTACACTCAATTTGGGACGGGTACGGTTGCCGACAAGCCGGCTTACTACATTTCTTAATATTATAGCATTAGGGTCAATTTACACCGAAACTAAACGATACATGGTGCAGCATTTTTAAAAATATCTATTCAAAATTGAACTTTATTAATTACACAAGAAGATACATTGCAATGTCAGAGTTCGAATGTCGTGTTGCGCCGCGCCGTACAGCGCATGTGCAGTGTCTGCATGACTGATGTCATATGAAACGTGTCATCGTCACATTTTTGTGTCATGAATAAAGTTCCATCTAGAATAGCTGTTTTAAAAATGCAGCATCGCGTAGCGTCGCTTTGTGAACTTGGTTCAAAAGTTTCTTTCTCGGGTTTGGTAAATTATTTGGACATACAAGCTATTTATAAGATTTTGCTAAGTTTAGCAATTAGCATAATAATTTCTTAGTTCGCCTATTGATATTTATTCTAAGTACATAATACAATTCAAAACTTATTAACCATGGTACCAGCAGCGTTAACTACATAATTATATACTTAACTAATATACAATACATTCAGTTGAGGGATGGACGCGCAGACATGATAGTAATATTAAAATATTCAGATAGGTAGTGGTAGGTAGGTTAGGTAAGGTAAGTATGTGTTGTTAGGATGTATTGGTAGGTAGGCACCTTCCTAAAGAGTAGGTGTAAGTAAATGTATCTATTACAAAAAAATGTAACCAATAAAATTTACATTTACAAGGGGGGCTTATTATTCAAATGAAGATTTCGAATATTTCTGGTGAATACGGTTTTGTACACTCTAGAGTACAGTGTATAGTTTCGTACATTTTTGTAACTAAAAATATTCACTTAAATAAAAATATACTTTTGATTAAGCTATATTTCTGAGTCCTTCTTTTTATTTTAGTCACAAATTAAACATACGTATGATATCACATTTTTGTAAGATCGTTCTGTTTTTTCTGTGGTGTCTATCTTCCGAGTAATGTTTTAAGCAGCCGAAAATATGCAGATATATGGCTCCCCACACACGAAGACGCAGACATGAATACGACTAAGTTACTTTGTACCTGTTTAGTAAAAAAAAAAGAAAAACATAATATTATTTCTCAACTAGCTTTTGCCCGCAGCTCAGCCTGCGTAAATACTGTACACCACGGTAATATTGTCCTCATTCGGGATCCAGAGCCTAAACTACTACTTTACTAAATTTAATCATAATCCGTTCAGTAGTTTTTCCATCCGTCCTCACAAACTTTCACAGGCACACAATAGTAGTAGGATTTGAGTTGCATTTAAGCTTCACTGTACTTCACGTTCATCATCAGGTGCTCAAGCCTCGGGACCAGTCTCGACTCTCGAGTAGTCCACCACGCTTGCCTCCTGCGGGTCGGTTTCACGTGCGTTCGGAGATTGTTAATATACTCAAGCGCACAGTATTTCCATGATGTAAAGCATTATTCAGCTTCCATATATATATATATCGTTTTATTCCTCGGATACAAATCCGAGAAATAAAAACCGGCCAAGTGCGAGTCGGACATGCGCACGAAGGGTTCCGTACGATACAGATAAAAAATTACGTTTGTCGCATTCCTATACAGTTTTTTATTTATATCTTTTTATATTATTTATTTCTTTCTATTTTTAGTATTTGTTGTTATAGCGGCAACCAAAATACACCTTCTGTAAAAATTTCAACTCTCTAGCTATCACGGTTTATGAGATACAGACTGGTGATAGAGGGTCATAGTGTCATACGGACGGATGGACAGACAGACAGACAGCAAAGTCTCAGTAATAGGGTCCCGTTTTTACCCTTTGGGTATAGAACTTTATAAAGAGTTGGTTGTTCAAACGGATTCAAACGAAAAGTCCTCCACATTCCTGAGCATCTGACAATTATCGGAAAGTAAGTTTACTTGCAAAATGAACATCTACCAGTTTCTCCGCTGAACCACTTAATACTAGGACAACAGAGTGTACAGTAGTAATTAAATCAGTTTCCCACCAAATCTGGCAGCCATTACTGCCGAGTTTGGACCCGCTGACCTGGTCACCCACTGGGGTCAAGGTGTCCTATAACCTACATACATGACACAACAATCACATTTAATTGCTATCAGTCCAAAGACCTTGAAACTACCTTAGTTAAGTAAGGTGTAAAATTTCAATGTTCCTACGTTAATGAATTATTAATCAAATTTTTAAAACTTTCGGTTAGGCGGGGTACAAAATTGGGTCATTTAACCTGGGTTACTTATATAGTAATTATTTGGCAAATCAGCAGTTTTTACCCGACTACGGCAAAGCCAAAAGGAAGGGCATTGATTTTGGCAGTCGATTAATGTACTCGTGGCATGTACGTCTGTACATATGTTTGTAAGTTCCATAGTATTGAACCGAATTCTATCAATGAGGTGCCATTAGATTCGTTTAAATGGGCCCGGGTAACAATAGACTATACAATTTGCGTAGTCGGGTTTTATTTTTTAACTTTTGATTATACGTGGTATGCTAATGATTTAAAAGTATTTAAACATGTTTTTATACCCTTTAAAAATACAGAATACAGCAATTAAAGAGTTTATAAAACGCCTTCTTCCGTGGAGTCAGTCTATTCGTATTTGTTACTGAATACTAGTAAATAAATAGCCAATCTATCAGTTATCACGTTAATTGAAGGGGTGTTTTAAAACCCAGCCTGTTGTAACATCGCGACCGGCCGCAATAAACGATTGAGCATTGAGTAACGCCCGCCACTTCGACCGACCCACCGGCCGCAGCAAACGATTGAGCATTGAGTAACGCTCGCCACTTCGATCGACCGACCGGCCGCAATAAACGATTGAGCATTGAGTAACGCCCGCCACTTCGACCGACCGACCGGCCGCAACAAACGATTGAGCATTGAGTAACCCTGGCCACTTAGATCGACCGACCGCCCGCAATAAACGATTGAGCATTGAGTAACGCCATGCTTTTTTTAATCCATTTTTTTTCATAGTTTACAATAAAATGCATTTTACATTATACAACATAATTTCGAATTAAAGGAAATTGTAGCAGCAGGTCTGCTTATATTCGCTACACACGTAACGATAAAATGCACAGTTCGGTTAAACCAGTGATCAACAACGTGCGGCCCGCGAGGCAACGTCACTCAATGGAGACCGGCCAGTAGCCATACATTTACTACCTGGTAATTAAAATACATGGGAATGAAAAGTATTTATTGTAAGTTGTACTTTATAAACATAGGAACAAAAAAGCAAAAATAGTATACATGACATAACCTAACCTATTGTTCAATAAATTGCCCTTGTAGCGGTTTTTGGAAAAGCGACATCTATTAGTTGTGATGTCAATTACGTAATGTAATTTATAACTAGTTTGTTTGGAAACGCAATATGCTAGCATATGTCGCTTTCACGTTACGTAAACCAAAAAACAATAATTAATTTTCTTAGTATAAATATAAATAGGTAGTATAGAGTGACCTATTTCACACCCCAAGTAACATTTTTTTTCATAAAACAAACTAAACTAAACTGTTGAACTATAGAAAAATAAAATTATTTTATACTCCAATAAAAAAATAAATCTATCTATTGGGCCACTAGATGGAGCTTTTATGCCTCAAATTGATAATTTACAGCATGATAATCATAGACTATACAGCTGATATATTGACAACGATTACCACAGATAAGTACGTATTTTGCACATGAGTTATCTGATATTCGGAGATTCATAAATTTTTATTCTGAAGTCGTAAAAAAATTTTAAATGTGATAAAACGACATATGTTCGAAACATGGCCGCTCTTGATGGAAAATCGGGCAGGATTCGCCATTTCCTTCGTTCTAATATTCTATATAATTAGTTTTTGTTTTTCCCTCATTTTGTCTTCATTGCTCCTTTGTCATCTGTATTATAATTTAACAAGCTGTTGCCCGCGGCTCTGCTCGCGTTATTACAGTATCCCACGGGGACACTTTATTTTTTCGAGAGCGAGCGCAGTCGCGGTAAAAGCTAGTTTTATTTATAAAAATGTGTATCGTGCATTTCTCAAGTAGAATCCAAATATGCTCAATGTTGCATTGTTTTCAGTGCAGTACAAAAAAAAAAAATATTCTGCGCATGCGCATCGTGCATTGTACAGTCGCATACACCCGCAATGTACCACTTTTAAACTTTACTGTCATAGTAATAAGGTCGAATTGTGAACCCGATGCGGGTTAATCGGCGACTGTGCAATTGTAAATTCAGGTCGTGAATATAATTTTTTATGTCCCTTTGTCCTGGGATTCTTAGTATCGATGTTATCGGAACTTTAAAATATTATTCCTATCACTTGCGCGAAGTGCATGATATCAATAAAAAGAAAAAAATAATTATACGCTAGCTTGGCAGAAGGAATATTTTCTTCTTGAGTTTATGGATGGCTTTCATCTTTCATCATACAATTTTGAAAGCTTTGATAAGTAAGAATATAAAGTGAGAGCGCTTACGTGCTTACTGTCCTCTGTGTAGGCAGGTACATAATGTGATGAGCAAATAAAAGTAAATGATACATATGCCTAGATAATGTAGGAGATATAAGTACAGAGAATTATGATGTGCCTACATTAGGGAGCCTTCTAAGTGTTACTCTTTTCAGTTCCAATAGAAGTGCGTCGAAGGATTGTTTCATCACTGGGTGTCAGCGCAATTTTTTGTTTTGCATTATTATTGTATGTTAAAAATGAATATAATATGTTATTAGTTAAGTAGGTAATATTGATAAGGGAAGCCGTTATATGTCGAGTTGTATACACGCCTCGCTACTGCTAGGCATGACATGAATCTCATCATCAGACACATGACAAAAGAGGAGTTCTCTTTCTCTTTCTCGTTCTCATTGTGGTTTCTGCTATAGCAATCATCGCCATTTTAAAACAATTACATCTTCACAACACCCCACGATGACGTTAGTGTCGAATTGGTGACCTGCTCCTATTAGTAGTAGGAACTGCGCCTTTAGCTAAGTTGTCATTGCTAATTACGACGACGAAGCTCGAAAACGAAAATGTATGGTATTTGACATAGGCACCGCTATGTCACTTAGCGCAGATTATGTTAAATCCCATACATTTCTATACCTAGGTCGATTCTGTTATTCAAATCTGACAATAATACAAGTTCAATGCAGTCCCGATATCTTAAAACAGCATAAACGTCAAACCAACGGTTTTGATTTATATTGGTCATTTTGATTGGATCAGACTCCAAAAACTTAATATATAATTCTTTGAAAGTCATAACTTAAATAGAAGAATTGGGGTTCTGTTTTCGAACTTTGTCGTCGTAATTAACGATGGCAACTTGGCTAAAGACTCAGGTCTCGCAACGAAATAATTGTAATGCTAATGATATTGTTGCGATATAATATAGGTATTCAGGTTGTGAACAGCGGGCGTTACGGTCGCCTTACATAAGGCACACTTGCCGAACCATAATACGTATTGTATCCAGATCGAAATATTTAATAAAGTTTCAAATTCTGTCCATTGATAACTTTGAAGAAGAAAAACTTAATAAAATTTTAAGAATAATTTAAATACATATTTCGCTGTTTGCGAATTGGGGAATCTACTTATGAAGAAACAGTTGACAGAATAAAGACAGGTACATCCATTGCATTTCCACCGACACAATTCAGAATAGGTACATTATCGACAAAGTTCCTGCTCGCTGTTGTCGCAGTTTGTAAACATGTTTATTTGCACTAGGACGCCTGAAAATATTTAACCACATAGGAAGCGACCGCAACGACTGTAGACGTTTTTAAACTATATATTTACACGTGAGTATCACCCGGTTTCTGAAAGTCTAATCAAATAGTTGATTAGCCAACACATATGTTGAGTTAACAGGCTTGTTAAATCAATTTGCGTCTGATACGCTGATTAGTGATAGATTTACTAATCATTGATCATCGATCATCTTGACATGACATATTTACGCCTTAAATAGCCTTTCAGAAACCGAAAACAGCGTTTGACAAGTGGTTTGACCATGGGTTTGACATTAGTTTTGTCAACTAACACGTTGATCAAATCAAACGATTGATCAAACTTTTGGAAAATCAATTTACACAAAAGGGATTTTATCGCTGATTAGTTAATTTTGCCGTTGGATACGGGGGGTATGTGTGCGTGCGCACGATTCAACGGCGCTGTCTGGTCGGCAATGCCTGGTCGATAGTATCTATAACCCGTCTGATCAGTTCTAATTTAATATTTTTGTCAGTAAAAAACAATCACTATCAACTTACTGACACATTGTTATGAAGTAACAGCTAATACAATTGATAAGTGGGAAACTATATCTACGTAATTGGATATTTATCTGGCATTATACAATTGTTCGGACAATTGGTTAGGTGTAAGTGGCGTGTCACCATACTTGCGTCACCCAGATTGGCCCACTCACCCACTCACCCACTCACCCAAATGTAACAATAAACACCTAGACCATTTTATAGTTTTGTTTTGTTTAGAGCCTTATGTAACTGACGATTGAACTTTACGCTAAATAAATAAATATATTTCACACCTAATTCATTTTGACGACCTCTGTGGTTCAGTGGTTGAGCGCGTCAGTGCTCAAGAGGTCGCGGGTTCGAATCTCGACAAAGGAACAAAAAAGTTTTCTATGTTCCTAGGTCATGCATGTGTATAAAATATGTGTATAATATAATAAAAATCTTAAATATGTGTATAGTATAAAAATATCAAATATAATACCGTTTTCTGGTATCCGTAGCACAAATTCTTCGAGAACTTACCACGGGACCAGATTGACACGGTGTGGAAGCGTCCATAAGAAATCCATAAGATATTGATTTCAATAATTTATAGTAAACGTTTTAGTGTATCAAATGAAATATTTATTGTTACGGAAACATCCCCCGAAGGGAACTATTACTATGGGGTAGACGTCACACAGTTAAATTTAACGAACATATTGGGCTGAAATTTGCTTTGCTGGTAGTTCTTATGACGAAAGAACCCACAAAGAAAAGATTTTTCAAATCTTAAACCCGAAGTACATGGAACGGGGTTTCGAACTTTCGAACGGGCTTTTCTACAGAAAAAGAGTTCAATGCTAGCGCATGTGCAGGTAAAAATATTGTTTTTATAATATTGTTTAGTTTTATGGTTAAGCACTTGTTCAATATTTAAATTGATACAACAAACATTTATTTTCATGATTACATAAAAATAAATGTTTTTTGCGTATGTTAGCGACCAGAGAAATCCTACCAAGGCGGCAACGCGAGGGAAGGCGCAGGGAAACCGGAATGACAATATTCTGCTTTTTGCCCGTGTCTTCTCTCGCGTTGGTTGTGTTGGTTACACAAATATAAGGATCAGTTCACACCGTTGAAACAAGCGACGTGGCGCTGCATTTTTTAGATAGCTATTAAAAATTTAACTTTATTCACTACAAAAAAAGATACACGTTTCATATGACATCAGTCATACACTGCATATGCGCTGCGTGGTGCAATATGACTTTCGAATTTTTACAATGAAACGTTTATCTTCTTGTGTAAATAATAAAGTTCAATTTTGAATAGCTATCTTAAAAATGCAGCGCTATGTCGAGTATCGTTTCGTGTGAATTGACCCTAAGTCATATTTTATCATTCAATTTATGTAGCTATAGTTAATCCGCGTTAAGTAGGTAGTCAACCACGCGTACAAATGTCAAAATTGACTAATTATACGTTAGATATTAGTAAGCCATTTTAACATAATATGTAGGAATATTACATATTATAAAATAATGCGTACATATTATGTACGCATTATTCGCAGACTTCTTACCGCGAGAAGACTATAGTTTAAATGATCTTTCTCGTTTTTAACCGACTACCAAAAAAGGTGACGTTTATAATTCGCCTGTATTTTTGTATGTATGTTACGCGAATACTTCGCCGGCGCCGTTTGTGGACCTATTTGAAAAAATATTTGAAAAAGTAGTGACGTAACATTATCAGGTCTCATTAATATGTTTTATAATATTAGACAATTATGTAATTGTAGCGCTTATATTGAGATTCGCGAGTTCAGATCAGATCCGGTAATAAGTATTTAAATCCGCTATTAACTTGATCGATCGATGGAGAGTGTGTGCAATATACACCTACACTCGACTGTCTACGCTTAAGTCCGGGAGTGTCGCGCTGAGAGGTGTCGCGGTGTCGCGGTATCGCGGGCTATCTTGTCTGTAGGTATCCTGTGTTACTAATATATAATAACAATAATATCTATGGACGCTTTACACCACGTCAGTCTGGCCCTGTGGTAAGTATCCGAGGAACTTGTGTTACGGGTACCAGACAACAGGAAGTTTATTTAATACTTTTACACTATACGTCATGTGTTTATGATTTTTATTATATTATGAACATATTTATACACATCCATGACTCAAGAACATTGAAAACTTTTTGTTCCGTCGGCGGGATTCGATCCCGCGACCTCCGGCTTGAGCACCGATGCGCTAACCACTGAGCCTCTGTATTAATAATTTGACAACACTAGTGGCGACAACAAGAGTTCGTGAATGAAGTCCGTTCGGTGTTATTGTACCGCGGAGTTACTGTGAGAGTGATCCTTATGTCGTCGGCATAGAGGTTCTGTGTACAGCCACCGTGGTCCAGTGGCTTAAAGCTTGGCTCACGAATCGGAGGACGTGGGTTCGATACATGCGGTGGAACAACAAAAAACTTTTGTTTCCAAGTTTAGTTAGGACAATGCAGGCTGATCACCTGATTGTCTGATAATAAAGATGATCCATACGTCGGATGGGCATGTAAAAAGTCAGTCCTATGCCTTGCCTGACCTCTTGCCAGTCGTGTCCGTTATCCGTCCCACTAGATTTCGAGAGTAAAAGAAGAGAGAGTGATCTTGTCTACTGAGTACACACTTGGGCATTGTAAAATAGCTGCTGCTCCTGCGTAGCGTTAGTTTTAGTGAAACCGGCCACCATCACCGAAACCGGCGTGGGGAGCTATCATTAAAGGTGCTGCCAGAGGTAAAATAACTTCGGACGGACTATAGACGATGTATTATTTGAGTGTATTATTATAAAGACGTGTGCGAGCATTCATTTCCCTCAGTTTCGTGAGATAGAGTTCAGAGGGCTAAGTGACATAGCGCGCGATACGTCAATACATCTGTGCCAAATTTAATGAAAATCGTCAAAGTAGTTTCGGAGCTTATTCAATGCAAACCAACAAATTAATTGTTCCTCTTTCTGACATTATAATATTGATCTAATGGTGATTATTATTAAACGGTCCAGTAGTTTTTGCGTGAATTGGGAACATACAAAGAGTTGCTTGGAAGAGATCGCTTATAGCGACAAGGCCGCTCTTGCCCACGAGAGCAAGGAAGAGTGGCCTTGTTAAGTTTGTTTTAGTAAAATAATTATACATATTTTAAAGTGAGCATTAAAGTATCTATCTATCTATAGATCAGTATAGACAAACACGTCTTTATAGGTACAGCTTTCGATCAGTAGGGCGCTATTTATAACAAGCTGATTCCACTTAATTGCGGGTCTGAATATAGTGCGGAGGGTTCGCGCTATAAATTCTGAATTCATTATAAACGCCTCGGGGTTTCCCAACGCCTACGCCTCGCCTCCGCCTCCTTCCTTTACCTCCGTTTTGTCTTTTGTGGCATCTTCAACCAAAGAACTGCACTTCGAGCAATCTATATAAAATTGATTATAACCGATTTAATATTATACTCGTAAATGTGAAAGTTTCTGAGGATGAATATAATGTGATGATCTCTTCCACGCCAATGTATTACCCAGATACATGTACTTATGCCTGTGAAATCGCTGGGATTATACGACATGTTACTACACCCTTAATCCTAGCAAACTGTATGGTTTTATGGACAGATATTAGATATATTTTGGTTCTATGCAAACGAAATTGTTGAAAATGTATTATGTAATTTAATAAAATGAAACAATGAAACTTCCAACAGAAATATTAACCAATAAAATATGACTGACCGCGGGAAATGGCACGCGCCGTTCCAACCCGCGCTCCGAACAGACCGTGTAAATGCGCGGGGCCGACATGGCATGTCTTTGACAGCGCATTTTCCACAGATTAAACGTGTCTCGCCGTCTTACGCCGTCGGCAGTCCAAACCGAGACGCATTTTTAGCCGTAAATAGCACGACAGTTCGATCCACAGTCCAAACTGCACAGATCCCTTCGCGTTTTGGAAAGCAGTCCGATCAGCGGTCCGAACTTTACGTGTGCAGGGCGCTAATGAGTATACTAGTATTAAAGGTATTATTAAGGCTTGAGCGAGTGGCCGTGCTATGTGACATTTCGCATATAAACATACTCGGTGGATTTATTCTACGGTTGCCAACCGTTCTGTTTTCCCAGGACATGTCCCTAGTTTTTGCAGTGTCCTGGGGTGTCCTGGATAGTTTTAAAGCAGCTTCCTGGGATTTTAAATCGCCCTGATATGGTCGTGTATTTTAAAATTCACACGAAACTTTAAAAAATTTTCTTTCTAATTTAAATTTATTCATATACTTTTATGAAAAAATATGATTACTAGCACAATATACTTACATGTATTTCATATAACCTATTTTCACTACATATTAATTGAACTGTGGCAACTCTATTGTCCTGGTTTTTCCAACTTTAACTTCTAGTTTTTTTTTTAATTTGGGATCGGCAACGCCAATTTATTCTGTAAGAATTTTTTGAAATCCAAGGTAGAATTATTAAATGCTTGAGATCGATTCCGTGTTAAATGAAAAAAAAAAAATACCCTTTGAGTCATTTTATATGACATTCAATAAAATTTTACAACGTTGTCCACTTCTCTTATCCTCATTCGTGTTTTAAAGAAAAATATTGGCTGTCATTTAGGTTTTTAGCCAAGCCAATTATTTTGAATCTCTTAAAATATTGAAGTTGTTTACAAACAAATTTTAATTACTTATAGTAAATGTTGTAAAGTGTTCAATCTATCTATATGGAGATTATAATACTATTATATTATCCACAGGTATTAAGATAGATTATAATCAATAGATCTACTATGGCATTTTGTGCACGATATCGGTTACAGTTTCCAATACAAACAGTAAAAGTGTATCGCTGTGACGTAACAGCCGGTGGCCTCCATCGATAATTCGCTCGAGATTCGACTGATCCGACCGAGTCCGACCGATTAGTCGCGGTCGACGGTCGGATCGATTCCAGAGATCGGTTACTTTAGTATTAAGAAACAGATATTTTAAAAATATAATATTTATTCAAAAACTAGTACTAAATCGCGTAATTAAAGGTCTATAAAGTTTGTCAAATCGATTATCATTGTACATGCTGTGGTCGCCGGACCGTCATGAATGGAAGAATATGGATATTACAAAAAGAAGTATGTTAAGATCGCACAAAATGGAGTTCTCTTCGTATGAAGACTATGCTTTGAAGAGCAGGCGTTTTTCAACGTTTGAATGTATTTAACACGTTAAAACAAAGAGGGGACTGAGATAATATCTCCTCATGTATCCTATGTAAACTTTATTTATCTCAATCCTTCTCTTTGTCTTAACCAGTTATCCTACAAACGTTTACTCTTTAAAGTCGTAGAGCGTATTTATCTGACAAGCAAGTGAGTGGTCTAGAATATTCGATTCTGTTTAAAAATTAATCATATTTTAAGTGGAAATAGGTAGACCTTGAAGAAATTATAATTAATTTCTAATTAAGCTATTAATATTCATTATTAAATAACGACCTGTGTAAATGTTCTGTCAACCTTTACCGATAACATGAGAACACGTTATAAAACAGACATTTTAATTATTCAAAACGTATTTATATTATACTTTAAGCACAATACAATGTTATACGATTTTTATCAATAATTTATGCTATGAATATGTTCAATATTTTCTTGGATAAGGCATGCTCTTAAATAGTCAACTTTAATATTAAAAAAGCAAATATTTTGAGTATGTGTGAGTGTCATCTTATATTTTAAACGAGCAATTCTTGTATATTTATATGTTTCTGTGTCTCGGAAACGGCTCTAACGATTTCGCTGATCGCTGATTTGGTATATGGGAGTTTTCGGATCAAACAATCGATCTAGATTAGTCTTATGTTTGGGAAAACGCGTGTTTTCGAGTTTTCATGCGTTTTTCTGTCCACGCAGAATATGGTCGATAATTTCGTCTTGCCGGCCACTGTCCGTCTGGTCCAGCGAGTTAAGACGCGGACGGCAGGAAATGAGTATTACGGGTTCGAATCCCGCTCGGTGACTTACTTTTGTTCTTTCTTATACGAGTATGTTCAAGTTTATATATAATTTTTAAATTTTTATTGTTTTTAGACAAGTTTAAAAAAATATAGTTAATGTTTTTGAGATAACAATATATATTTCTCATAAATATGTCTAACATTTACCTATACTGATTACGTGAATAAAATTTATGCTTTCGAGTTTCAGCATATTACAATAAATAGTAATAACCGAGCAAAGCTCGGTCGCCCAGGTACTTTTATTACTATATGTCGAATTGTGCGAGTTGAAGGAATTAGGCACACAGATTACAGATTTTTTTAGTGTACAGAGATAATTTTACAACAATCCTCGTTTTTAGCACTAGATGTTGCCCGCGACGCCGTCCGCACAAAAGGAATTACCGCGGTAACTGTACATTTTCTGCGATAAAAAGTATCTTGTAGCCTTCAACGGGGTTTACGCTTTGTATATCTGTGCCAAATTTCATCAAAATCGGTCCAGTTTCGGAGCCTGTTCAATACATACAAACGAACAAATCTTTCCTCTTTATTATATTAGTATAGATGCACGATACGGTATATTAAAAAAGGTGTATTTAGAAAAAAAAAAACAAAATAACTCACCAAACTATTTTGTCCGCTTGTAAAACTACGCAGCAAAGTTCAGTACACTAATTTGTATCACTAAGCACTTTCACATTTCAAAAACACTAGAAAAAACACCAAAGTCACTGTAAGAAATACTTAGTAAGTATAGTAGTAGAAGAAAATGTAAATACCTAGCGCGTATACAGCACACTTACAGTACAAGTATACAAAGTATACAGCACAAGTATACAAAGACTTTCAAAAGAATCCAAAATGTCTACTGATAATTACGGTTGGGCATGTAATATCTGTAAAGCGTTAAGTACTAAATCGATCCAAGTAACAAACGCTATATAATTATATTATTAAAATATTTATTTTAATTAATGAACGAAAATTGATTAGATTAAGTAAATCTGTTATACGGTTATAAAATTTATTTTTTTATATCACGAAATTAATTGTGATTCTTTATTATTGAAAATAAGTTTGAAAATTATTTAATGTTGCACTGGTAATTAAGTTATATAAAAAATAGGAAAAATATAATAATCAATAACTACAAAAATATTATCAGCCTATGTACCTTAATACACTGTTCAAATGTAGCCTAAGAGGCAGGAGGCGAGACGCAGCGCGGGAGACGGTCGCGGGCCGCGCGACGCAGCACGGTAGTGAGCGAGCGGGGTAGGGTGACCATGAAACTCATTTGAAAGTAACGAGGAAAGACTGGTGTTACGTGAGCGGTGTGTGTTTCTGTCTTTGCTTCATCAGTATTTACCGCCTGTGGTCGGAAGGTCGGAGGCAATTAGCATACTTTGACGATATTATGTTTGACCAAGGTTTAAATGGTAATATGGGTAAGGTTTATTACACGTTTCATTATAGGCTTATGCAAGATAATTCGTCACAGTTATTCTCACAAAAACAGACCATAGCTAAATAAAACAAAACATACTTGATTATTAAAAAATATAATTTTTTTATAAATATTAGGTAGGTACTTAAGTATTTAAAAATCAAATAAATTAAAAAATCTTTTAATATTTTCTCGAGAAATTAAAATTTTAACATTATTTTTTTTCTAAATAACTACTAATAAATACTAAAAATTTAAGTGTGGTTGGCTATAAAATAAATTAACAGTCATGACAAAACTGGCTGGCACATCAAGCAGTTGTTACCTTTTGAAATGTGGAGTATAAAATTATTATTTTGGGACATTTCGGAACACATCTGCTTAATACAGAATTAATGGCATGTGCAATGCATAGACGCTAATTTTGTTTATAAAATGAGCACATTTATTAAGTAACGACTTTAATAATGTTTTAAACACATTCTTTGTTAAATATTCAAAATAATATCGACGCAAGAATATATACCGAATGTAACCGACAAAAAATCAAAAATACTTTTTAATAATTGTTAACAATTTTTATTTTGAGGCTTTTTTAGGGTTTCGTACCCAAAGATTAAAAACGGGACCCTGAGACTTGGCTGTCTGTCCGTCTGTCTGTCACCAGGCTGTATCTCCTTAACCGTGATAGCTAGACAGATGAAATTTTCACAGTAGGTGTATTTCTGTTGCCGCTATAACAAAAAATACTAAAAAGAGAATAAAATAAATATTTAAGAGACATCTCATGCAAAAAACGTGAATTTTTTGCCGTTTTGTACGGAACCCTTCGTGCGCAAGTCCGGCTCGCACATGACTGGTATTTTAATTATTTAAATTGTAAACTACTTAAATACTATTCTGATCACAAATAGATTGCGCTGTTTTGCAGTTAAATAGCTTTAATGTGATGTTAGGTAATTTAATATAAAACCACTACGATATTTACATAACTACAACCTAATTTATGCAACTTTTTACTACACCAAAAAATGGTCACAAATGGGACGTGGTCCCAATAGCCAGCAACAGTGGTCACCGCTCGATTGCGCGGCGGCCGGCGACTCTTGCGCAGCACTCGCCTGGTACTAGTCGGGCGACTTGTGTATATTTTAAGACCTGTGTGTATAGTTCTTTTTTACTCCCATATAGAGAAGGACTTTGACCTGACCTAGAGACGTGGCTACTTTATATTAGTGTGTGTGCACTTCTCACGTTAAAAACAAGTATTTTATTTGCCGGTTATATTGATTTTAATAAATGCCAATTGTAAAGAGTAGATATAGTTATTATTTACCAGCACTGGCGTGTGAACAAACGACCAAACATCAGTTTACTTATTATTACAATAATCTATTTCATCATCATCATCATTAACAGCCATAGGACGTCCACTGCTGGACATAGGCCTCCCCCAAAGACTTCCACAATAATCTATTTAAATATGTTTTAATATAACTAGATGTGTCCCGCGACTTCGTACGCGCAATGTCAAATCCCACGGGAACGGTGCATTTTCACGCGATAAAAAGTAGCCTATGTCCTTCCCCGTGGTCTACTCTATATTTGTGCCAAATTTCGTCAAAATCGGTTTAGTAGTTTCGGAGCCAATTCGATGCAAACAAACAAACAAACAAAAATAGAAACAAACATTTCCTCTTCATAATATTAGTATAGATAAAAAATTCAGATATATTAAATTATGTCTCTAATATTATAAAGAAGAAAGACTTGTTTGTATGTTTGTGCTCCCAAAGTACTGGGCCAATTTTGATTAAATTTGGCACGAATACAGAGTAGGCTAGTTTTTATCTAGAAAAAGTAAAGTGTTCCCGTGGGATATTGTATTTTAAATATACATATAGCTTCCGCTTTTTGGTCTCCGTAACACAAGTTCTTCGGATACTTGCCACGGAGCCAGATACACGCACGTGAAAAGCGTCCATTGATATTATTGTTATTTGGGATTAAGTGTTTACTTTCACATTAGTATGAGGGTTTGTACGAGATGTGTGAAGTCGGAGGACTCTCTTGCGACATCTGTCGTCGACGCGCACGCGATTCGGGTCACACACACACACGCACACACAATATACTTTATACTTCGTGTAATTAGCACGCTTAACAATCAATATTTTGAATAATATTGAAGCTTAATACTATTTAAATTAATCATAATATAATTTTAATACTAATAAACTTCGAAATCCCTACTAATATTATAAATGTGAATGTGAGTTTGTTTGTTACGCTTTCACGTAAAAACTACTGAACCGATCATCATGAAATTTAGCACAGATATAGAGTAGACCACGGAGAAGGACATAGGCTACTTTTTATCGCGTATTAAAATGTATGTTTCGCGTGGGATATCAAGGGAAGCGGGCAAAAACTAGTAAATTAATAAAAAGTTAAGTCGATGTTGCTTGCGCTGTGCACGCGTTGAAATCTTTTCATTAATACGAACTTGTTTTATTACCGATTCGTCATTTTATGGGGGAATTTTAAAAAATCACATCTTAGAATATATCTGGAATATATTAACTTGTGATGTGGAGACACTTGCATAAGCCATTCAGTGGTTTGAGCTGTCAATAGAGCAGTCACGCTGCATACACGTTAGTTGTTCATAGTGTTGAAATCCTGTTCAAGTTACGAAACAATGTCGAATATTGACAGCCATTATTTGCTAATATGCTTTATTATCTAATGGTTAGAAATAACATTCGAACATAACTTAGGGTCAGCACAGACGGGAGACAGGCGATCGCGATGCAGCTACCTGATCGTGGCCGCTTGAGGCCCGTCTGCACCAAACATTATGTTACAGGTACTCTGTTCAGGACCAATTATAAATAAATAGATAATATTGGACCAAAGATGGGTTATTGTATTACTTTATGCACGGCATTAACCGCTGCTAATTTAAAAATGTCCTATTGATTACTTTGTTTTGCGATGGATTGAATTGTATCTTAATAGAGTATACTAAGTAGGAGTTTGTGCCGACTCGCGTGTAGCAGCAGCGCAGGCGCAGCAGGAAACGGGTTATATAAATACTTATTAAAAGAAATGTTGAAATGATTTCATTTCGAAGTTAATAGGCCAAGCTTGGCGGCGCGCGTGCGCCTGCGCGCCGCGATTACTGGATGCAGGAAGTTTCGGAAAACATTCGCCTACTTGTTAGTTCCAATTCGTTAACAATTGAAAAATTGGCTTATGTAAATTAAAGCCAGTTTCAGACTTTTGTTTGTTAGATATACGTTCTAAATATTAGGTTTAAATAAGATAAAAGTATACGTGAGATAGACGTCGTTTGTTTTTTGTATACATTGTTTATATACTTTTTTAACGGTACGACTATGTTTCTAATATTATACATGAATAACTTAAATTGGCCTTAACCCTTGATTGGCGGATAAACATGATGCAATTAACAAAAATATATAAAATTTAATATAACGTTTATATCATAAAAATTAAATAATATACCTTTTAATTTTGATACAATTTAAATAACGAACGATTACAAAATTATCCTAAATACAGATATCGTAGACAAGGATGCTTACATCGCCTTGGTACTGGAGTGAATGTCAGTTATACGAAAATTGCCGCAATATGACCACTTTAGTTTTGGCCTCTGATTGTTAAAACTAGTCGCTAAACCACTGATCAAATATCGTGTTATATTTACTGATATTTAATGTTCAATGGAAGTCGATATTACTTTGTATAATTAAAATTCCAAATACTTTGCGCAACAAGTGCGTCGAGGTAGAAGCAAATGTCACTAGAACGAGGGAATTTAGTTACAGTGAGCCAGAAAGAAACGTGAGGCACAGAAAGTGGCTTCGTGCCTCCGTGATCATCTGATCACACAGACGCATTAGCGTGCTCAAAACTATCCGCTCATATGAAACGGGCCTTTGTATGAGTTCATACAAATAAGTTTTATGTGTTTTATGTTTTTCATATGCAACAGGACGCAGGGAGTCAGTCTGTTGGTGTGGCAGGCGTCGCCATATCAATGTAGAAATCATAAATTTTCCTTCATACCGTCAAGAAAAGAGCGTATTATTTTTTTAAAAGACTTATACAGTATGAGTCTCGCTTTCTATCTGGCGATCAGCGAAAAATATCATCTGCCGCGCATCCCGTGATGGATCATTTGATTATTTATTTTATTGTAGAATTATGCGTAATGATACAAATGATCTATGACGATGTATTATGGATATACGATGATGATTGTAAAAGTAAACACTCGATCATTCGCTGGCGATAATTAACACGAGCATAACTTGCCGCCACGCGCGGACAGTCGTAATGAAAAGTGATATTAGATTTTAAATATGTTGTAATCACACTTTTATAAAAATTCAGACTGCCACTATACACACACACACACACACACACTCAAATTAATAATTATTATTATGGTATGGTAATAAGTGTACATTTTTCTCATGCTTGATTGATTGTAATGATTTATCTTACACATAGATAGATATGGTCACTGCCTTGTCTCTAAACAGTGAACACATAGCTTGAATATCCTAAGGGATTAAGATAAATGAAAACTTCTCACGTTCAACATTTGGATGCCCCTTAGGAAAAGAAACATGTTTATTTTTCATTTATAATTGATCGCAACCTAAACTGCGGGATAAGATAGATTATTATAAAATTATTTGTATTATTAATGCTTATCTAACTAACGAATTTATAGTAGCCTGTGCACGATGAAGGCTATTATATGTTCTCAACCTTTACAATATGTTACACAATTCCCATCAATTTTCCTCGGCAGTGAAATAAGTAACGGCAATCACCATCAACGACAAATAACTGATGGCCCGTTAACTATTTATTGTTAAAGTTAACATTAACAGGCTTCGTCCGGCAAATTAAACAATGTAACAGTTATGTAAGCGACTGTACGATAGAAAGTGCTCCGCTCCGGCGCACGCGCATGCACACGCGTGCGTCAAACCCCGATACCCTCTGTCATCCCAGCACCTTGCCATCCATTAATCAGGGACTCCCTAAGCTTACAAGGGACGTTCTAAGCTCGGCCTTGTAATATCCTAAACTCAAGGCCCAAGAAACTTGCGACGTTCAAAATTCCTCCTCAAAATTAAGCGCATGTCCTATCAAACCAGCGACGTCCTAAGCCCGGTACCTACCCTGCACATACCTTTCGTCTGATTAATTTCGTTGCGGGTCTCAAGACAGATTTAGCATGTCCCTCGGGCACACCCGAGATCATATCAAAGGGATTATGTGGTTGGTTGCCGTTGTCCACCCTAGCCTAAAAAAGCCCGGGCCCTATCAAACCAGCGATGTCCTAAGCCCGGGCCCTATCATCCAGCGATGTCCTAAGTCCGGGACCTATCAAACCTGCGATGTATTAAACCATTTACGCATCTTTTTTCTAAATGGTGCGTACGCCAGTTCCTCTCGCCGGGCTGGTTCCTGAATCGTTGGTAGGTCATCATGTAGTACGCTTATAAAAGTGTTAGATACTAAGCTGTTTGTAAATTCAAGATTGAGCTTGAGATGTAAAGGCGAATTCAAGACGCGAGACTACCACAACAGCTTCACGCGAAACCTTGTCGCTAACAGCTGTGTACATCGCTCGTGACCTTCCTCCTATTGTTACAACTCAAGGGTGACGGTAACCATACGTATTGTATAACTCTTCGGTGGAAAAAATATGTGCGCAGTAAGAGACATCGACGCGCACGATGTTCTCATATAAGTTCATTTTTTTTCATTATTTTCAGTTTAAGTATGAAAACTTAAAATAAAACTCCTATTACATTTTTCGTAATGGAATATATGTTTGGAAAAACGCTGATGCTGATGACGTTCAAATTGTGTCTTATGTCTACATAATGTTTATTTTATATTTTGTCGAATAATATGGAGACAAACGGTGACAACAAAACGAGACTCCGCCGAGAACTTCCGCTCACATATTCAGTGACAAATTGCTAAATCTGTGTCGATGTTCACCTCGAATTCGAAACTTTGAATAAACATTACATAATATTTTATGTTGCCGTCCATAAAATAGAACGTTAATAAAAAAGAAATAAAACTCTACTTTTAGCCAAATGAACATACATACACTCGCAAACATAAAAATAACTATAAATAAACGGAACTTTGTTCACAATGTACTCATTGTGAACAAAGTACTATTTGTAACTATTTTATTATTTCCGTCTTTTTGTAACTAAAATGATTAAACGACTACAAGAAGTAGTAACTTAAGTTTAGTGACAAGGTAAGGGCCAATTGTTTATAACAACAAAACTACTTCTCACCAACAATCTTACTTTCCCCAACATAATGCCCTGTCATGTTGTTAGCAATTGAGATGTGTTATTAGTTATAATAAAACATGGCGGAAAAGGAGTAGCGAAAAATTCTTAAGGACTCTGATGCTTATGAAAATCTTATATTCCATTTTGAAACCTTTTAATTTTGAAATGTCATATTCCATGCTGAACCAAATGGCTTTTAAATTTTAGAGAAAAATGCACTATATCAAATTCTATATGCAAAAATATATTGATACCGTATTTGTCCCTATGGTCCTGTTACCTCTGGTGGTGGAACACTATTGTCGCTAGGGTGGAATCCTTAACAGTTGTAGCCAGGGTGAACCGGGATAATGAAATATCCGTAGCAGCGGTGCCTAGAGGTGGTGGTGGTACCCAGCGGCGGCGGCGCTTGTCATGCTGCGCGCGCGCCACCCGCCTCACTTTTGCGTAACGGAGAAAGTATCGGTAATGCCGCCATTCGGGTACAATTGTCTAATGTATAACTAGGGCTACGTGAATACTAATAAATGTAGATTAGATTCTACCAGTATTTCTAGAATATTGTTAGGAGACAATATCCTGTTACTAGTATGTTCCTGAACCCACATTCTCTTATTAACTTACACTCTTATGTTACTTATATATATACACGCGTACACGAACCTTGAGACGGAATTTAGTTAGCTCTATACGACAACACGTTGCTATTGATTTTGCCAGAAAACTGTTAATATTTTGTAGAGCCTATTGGGTCACATGATACGTCATCTGTTAAAATGGGAAAGTTCCGATGAATGTCATCACACTAACTTAATTTTATAAAATTCTTGATTTTCTACATCTAGCTAGCACGGTGCGAATTTTCATTGTTTTTATCAGCCACTTTAGTCAGGGCTTTGTTTTTATCTGCAATCCCCTTGAGGGCATGTTTTGCAAGTGACCTGTGCAGCAAGCCCCTGGCAACACAACCGGCGTGGAAAGTGTCAGTTATCAGATAAAGTTGCGAGTCGCCCTTGAGCGGCCGGTCGCCGGTTGCTCGCGGGTTGTGAAAAACTTTGCTCAATGGTTACGTAACCAGTTAGTCCTGACGACAGATGGCGCCGGCATGTGACATTTTACGATTTTGACAGCTAAGTGTTTGTATAACTGGCATTGCAGGAATAAAAGCATTTCCTAAGTGCAAAAATGCATTACTGATCTACTGTTGAAATTAACGTGCTTATTTGAGTTATTAACTAGAGATTATACAAAATACTAACTTAACTCAAACAATTGTGCCAAATTGCATGCATTGTTGACGATGGTAACCGACACTTGAGGTTACCACCCCCTGAGGAGGGCGTGTACAAACAGCGATGAGATGTCGCATCGCAAAAATGTCGTTAAACAGCCATACAACTGTCGCATGAAAATCCTACTTACTGTGGTTACTATTATGTATATATATGTGACAATTTGTTTGGATTGATGGATGTTTGTTACTCATCCACATTTCACGTAAAGACTATTGAACAGATTGCGATGAAATTGAAATTTTGTATGGTAGTAATTTAGGCTCTGGATTACATTGGATTAACGTGAATTGCACCGACTACGGCCATAGGCTATTTTTATCCCGAAAAAATACAGCGCTCCCGACAGTATCGGGAGCGCTGTAATTAAATTCAGTAATTTACGCGAGCGCAGCCACGGGCATAAGCTAGTATAACATGGTTATAACAACACATCCCTAAAAGTGACGCCAAAGACCCAAAGTTACATAAATATAGTAAAAATACACGAAACTGCGGGCAAACACAATGACAGTAGATACAAATAGTTAATTACGCTTCGATTTTTATGACTCGTACTTAGCTAATACATTATGTAGAACCAACTGCTCGAAGGCGGTTAACATTTGGAACTTTCATATTTGTAAAATTTAATTTACATCTAAACAAAAATAATTAATTTCACTATCCACTTTAATGTTACGCGTACGTGTAATATCTTATAGTTCATAACGCAACATAAACATTTTGTACATAAAAATGTATAAATTAATCTTCCTATGTCTTTTATAAATAACAAGTAAAGTAAATAGAAAGTAAGGTAATCTTATTTATTTGTATTGTTTCAGTAACAACAACAAATCTCTGTGGCTCTTTGACGACCTCTGTGGCTTAGTGGCTCATGTGTATCACGGGAAAAGCTAGTTGAGCACATACAATGGCAATACTGTTTTCAACGACTCTATTTATCTATTTTATGTCTATGCTTATACTCGTATTGTAAAGACAAAACGGTTGTTTGTATATTTGTTTGCATTGAATAGACTCTGTAACTACTGGACCGATTTTGATGAAATTTGTCACATACATAGAGTATACCACGAGAAAGCACATAAGTGACTTTTTATATCGACAAAATGTACGGTTCTCGCGAGATTTCCTTTAGCGCGCACGAAGTAGCAGGCAACATCTATTTAGTATTTTGTAATTAAATACAATCAGGTTACCGTCAGACCTGTTTATTGCCTTTTACACACGGAATACAATGATTTTAAAACTAAGAATGGACTATGAGTTATGACTGAGTGAAAAAATCTGCACACAACAAAAAGTTACGCCATCTTGATTTCAGAAGATTATGTGAATTAAATTACTTACTTACTGATTAAACTGCGGAAAGCAAATGTCAAAATGTCAAGATGACAAATGACTGCCTTAAACAATCCCAAAATGGGGCAGTTTAAGTGTGGACACTTTTTGCCTCGTCTGTAATATATATGACGGTATATAATTTTTTTGTTCGTTAGTTTTAATTAAGTTATCTACATGGCCGCTTCCACGTTAACGCCGAATCAAATTATATTTCATTAATTAATACAGGAATTATATTTTATTAGCTTTATAAAAAACATGATTACTATTAAGTTGTATCAACACATAATAACATACCGAATTAAGATGTAAAGTATACAATACCGTATTATTTGATTATGTTCTATTCAGATATAATTTAACCCAAACCTAAACAAGACTTTACATTTTACGAAATTAATGTATCATTGTATTTCATTATTGCCCGGAAATACATTTAAATCGGTAGTAATAATGAGTACTGTTGTGATTTGGTTTACGTTTCAACAGGCTACTTGACCTTGTTTTTATTTATGTCCTAAACGCTTCATAATTGTTTCATTACAAAAAAAATACATTATTTTAAAACCTAAAAACCTATAAAAATATTTTAAAAATACACTTTTTATTCGCCATGTTGGTTGATAGTGAATATAGTAAATTGGTTGATAGATCTGTGAAATGACGTCATACAATTACTATTTGCAATCTGTGCTATAGTCCGCTCAGACAAAATGGCGGTGTTACGTTCCGTTTGACGTTTTGACATAAATAACTTTATAAGATATCATGAACCATTTATTTACACAAACACGTTCTGTTTCACTACTACATATGTGTTTAGTGTGTTTGTGTTATCACACCATTGCCGGAAGTTACTTCGAGGTTAATAATAATAATAATATCTATGGACGCTTCACACCACGTCAGTCTGGCCCCGTGCTATCCGAGGAACTTGTGTTACAAGTACCAGACAACGGGAATTATATTTAATACCTTTATACTATACATATATTTAAGATTTTTATTATATTAAACACATATTTAATACACATCCATGACCCAGGAACACAGAAAAACTATTTTGTTCCTTCGGCGGGATTCGAACCCGCGACCGCGAGCCACAGAGGTCGTCTATATTATAGAATTTATCAGTACAAATTAAAAAACAAAAATACATATGCTTAAATTAACTTTATTTATCTATCTTAAGATTTTAATTTATGATATCGCTTGAATACGTTTTCCTAAGCCAAGTACTTAAGGTACTCCTTCAATGTATGAAATTAAATATGAGTCAAGTAGCCTATTAGATTGGACCTGAACAGAGTGTACAGCAACACGGACATCCGTCATAATGAAGCCTACGGTGATGACCGCGGGGGGGCGGCGTGGGGGGGAGAGTTTACTGATGGAGTTACGAAATTTCCATGTGCGGAGTGATGTTAGGAGCAAAACAATCTAATTAGACAAATGTGCGCAAATATAGTCGCTATAGTACCTGATTATATTCTTATTAACAATAATATCTACGGATGCGCGCCATCATGCACACCACGTCAATCTGGTCCCGTGGTAAGTTCTCAAAGAACTTGTGTTACGGGTACCAGACAACGGATATATATTTAATACTTTTTATACTATACTTACATTTAACATTTGTATTACATAATATTAGGTCCTTACATATGAAATTGGCGTTTTATCGTACTGGCCACTTTGATCTCAAATATATGTTCTTTGGTTAGGAATTTCAATTTCAAATTTATACCGCTATTTACTCATGCATTTCTCTTTCGAAAACCGTAATTCACTTGTTTTTTCCTCTTTTGATTTTTTCTTTGCGTCATTCTGTTTACAAAATGGAAAACTTGAAATATCGTATTATTTTCGAGTACGAGTTCCACCGTGGCACCAGTGCTGCAGAAACAGCTCGAAGGATTAATGATGTGTATGGCGGCGGTGTCGCAAAAGAAAATACAGTGCGTTTTTGGTTCCAACGTTTTCGTTCTGGAAATTTCGACCTGCAGAACAAGCCCCGTGGACGGCCGGAAACCAAAGTTGATAATGAAGAATTGAAGGCTATTGTGGAGGCGGATCCATCACAAACCACGTCCGAGTTAGCTGCAGGCTGCGGTGTTAGTGATAAAACTGTTTTATTCCACTTGAAGCAAATTGGGAAGGTGAAAAAGCTTGAAAGGTGGGTACCTCATTAGTGCAGCACACCGACAAACGCGCGTCAACTGCTGCGTTACATTATTCAACCGGCACAATAATGTAGGGATTTTAAATCGAATCATTACCGGTGATGAAAAGTGGATCCTGTACGATAATCAGAAACGCTCATTGCAATGGCTGAACCCTGGCGATCCAGCCAAAGCCTGCCCCAAGCGAAAATTGACTCAAAAAAAGTCACTTATGAGCGTTTGGTGGACTGGCACTAGTGTCGTTCAGTACAGCTTTTTTTAATCTGGCCAGACGATTACGGCAGATGTCTATTGCTAGCAACTGCAAATTATGATGGAAAAGCTAGCTGCTAAACAACCGAGGTTGGTTATTCGCTCTAGGCCACTGCTGCTTCAGGACAACGCTAGACCACACACTGCACAACAGACGGCTACCAAATTAGAGGAGCTTCAATTGGAATGTCTAAGTCATCCACCGTACTCCCCGGACCTTGCTTCAACAGATTACCAATTTTTTCGAAATTTGGATAACTTCTTGCAAGGGAAAAAATTCAACTCCAATGGGGCAGTCCAAAGCGCCTTAAAATATTTTATTGATTCCTGTCCGAATGGTTTTTTTTAGTAAAGGAATCAATGAACTACCTGTGAGATAGCAAAATTGCATAGATAGCAATGCTATATACTTGGATTAAATAAATATGTTATGTTTTAAAAAAAATCGACTTTATGTTCTTTGTTTTCCTTTACAAAACGCCAACTTCATTTGTAATGGCCTAATATAATACACATATTTAATACACATCCATGACCCAGTAACACAGAAAACTTTTTGTTCCCTGGTGGGATTCGAACCCGTGACCTCCGGCTTTAGCGCCAACGCGCTAACCACTGAGCCACAGGTTGTCAATAATATATAATAAACTTTTAACTGTTTTGGTTGTTTTATGATTGCATACAAGTCCGAAGTCGTAGAAGTTTCCACTGCAATGAATTAGACATCAACGCGCACGGTGTTCGACTCATTTGTTGATTTATTTTTATATTTTTGAATCGTTTTGCTACAGATATATTGTGCAGTTTCGTGACTTCGTCGATTGTTTCGTTTCATCTCTCCTTCGGTAGGAGTAAAATATAATAATTTGTTTATTATTATAAATAGATATGCCACAATTTTAATTTTCATTTAAGCTTTCCTGTACAGACCATCATAGTTACAATAAGTATTTAATTAAAATTATACATTATTTAAATGCAGGGCGGGCGCGGGCGGCGGGGCGGGCGGCGGGGCAGGCGGCGGCGCGGCCGGGCGTGATATAGTGCCGTGAGTAGTGACATAATATTTTGTAATGGTTGCGTAACACACATCTGTGATAACACACATTGTTACAGATAGGCTAAAAAATTGGCATCACAAAAATGGTCGTATCGTGGACACGGCTTCGTGCTGCACGTGAATACGCCGTGGGGTGACCTCAAAACGGCGGCGCATACAACCCCACCACGCGCGATACGCCACAGTCCTCACTTAGCAAATAATTTTTCTTCGATCCTACAGCTACCCCGCTACCCCGCTACCCTGCTACCCCGCTACCCCGCTACCCCGCGGTGTAATAGAATTTTGATTAAAGACGATAGCTATTACATCATACTTTATCCCCCGATTTTATCGTTTATTTATTGACTTGAACCACGGAATCATTTTCATAGACGTATTCACTTAATAAATTGCTGTTATTAGAATAAAAAACATGGTCGCTGCCACTATGAAGTAGAGAATACAACAGTTTCCACGAGTTACATAAAGCTAATGTTGGCTCCGGAGCGCTCCCCGAGGGACAGGTAGCTCGGTTGGTCCGAACATAAATAAAATCTGTTGGATATTGATGTCCGAGCCAAAGTTCGAGTCGTGACGTATTGTCGCCCATTGGGTAACGACTAACGTGAGACACGCGAATGGAAAATGTCTTCGGTTGTGAAGCTAAAAATATATTATTTTACACTGACCAGATTTGAGTATAAAAATATTTTTTTATTCTTATAATATAATAGCATAAATCGCCCGCGGCTTGGCCCGCGTGAAATTAGGTTTAAAACTTTCATCCGCTATTTTACCCACCTAGGGGCAGAATTTTAGACAACGCTGAATGACGTAATTATTTATTTTTTCCGTACTTAATTCATACGAAATTTCATGCAAATATGTCCAAGGAATACAAACTTTTATCACCTATTGGAGGTTGAATTTTCAAAAATCCTACCTTAGTGAACGCCTACGTCATATTAGAAATACGTGTGCAAAGTTTTCAAATTTCTAGCCTCAAGGGTTTGGCCTGTGTGTTGATACATGAGTCAATCAGTTTTGCCTTTTATATATATAGATAGAACTGGTAGCTGACATTTTAATAAAATATTCATAATAATTGCTGCTATTAAGCAAGTGTCAACAACAATAGGATTGTCGTTGTCCAATTTGTTGCAATTTGTTAATGTTAACTTCACACACCTAACACCTTGCATGTTAAGGATATTTATATATATATAAGGATGGCAGAATGTTGGATCCTAGTTTTCATAATATTTTTAAGACCTCATGTATACCATATTCTTGCAATAAAGAATTGATTGATTGATTGATTGTCAGACTGAACATCGACAATGTTTTTCAAAAATAAATATTCAGGGTTTGGTAACTTGAAAGATTGAGGGCGGATAGCTTATTCGGAAGTTATGTTTCTGCTCATTTTATATCGAGTGACAGAGACAAAACATGCAAATAAGTTGTCTGACACGTTTTAGTAGATTTTGAAACAGACTCTTTAATAATTTTCTAGTAATAGCATTTTCCCCTACCCTCTACTCCAACTTGGCGGACTGTCAAAACAAGGGAAATGTCCAAAATAAACATTTCAAACATCGTAACAAATATTACTTACATAACATTTTCATAAATAAATTTAAACATTAAAATTTTATTTACGAAAATTAATCTAAAATAGTCAATGGTTACCGTAGTTAGAAAAGGCATAGAATACTAAGTTTCACAGACCAATCTCGGTCCGTAGTATGTTATTATGTATTACTCGGGCTGGTTGCGGGCGACGACGCTGGGGTATTGGAAACTGCGCCACGCTCCGAGGAGTATTCTCACTGCATTTACTATTCCGACATTCCGTTTCCAAATACTTACATTATGCCTCGCTAAGACGGTTTTTGAAGCGAATTGTTACGAAAGTATTAGGATGATATAATTCGAGTGACCCGGCGGAGAAAATGTTTTCACTTGGTTTCGCGTTTGACCACAGATAACCGTAGAATGAACGAGCTTATACCCTAGGTTAATTCAATTAGATAATCTTAATCTGAGTTAACAAATTTATGGAATGATACTCGACGTGAACAAATGACCCGGTTGTGCCAGCAGGTCGTTACGCCAACCGTTGCGCAACCGACGGACAACCACACAGACACTCACTCTGCACTCGGAGGTTTCGCGGTTGGCAGACGTTCGCGCGGTGTCACCAGCTCACGCGGACTGACGCGAGCGTCCAACAACTGTAACGCCTCGTCCACAAGGCACTACCAAACGTTTCATTTAAAACCCAAATCATTTAAATGTTAATTTATGAGTTATTGTAAATGAGCTAAAGTAACTGGCATATTAAGTGACTGTTGATGTCGATTGACCAATTTGAAGGTGTTAATGTGTTTGTTGTTTCGCAAAATACTATCAAAAATTCAAACGAATCGGAAAAACTACTTCAGTGTTTATGATTTAAGGATTGGAAACTATCGGAATAACTCGACGTACAGCCGGAACGGACTGTGATCGGGTGATAACAGCTGATGATGATCGAATCGTGCAGTTATACGTTGCTCTGTTGCTTTTGATAGAGTTATTCCTTGCTCCAGGATTAAATCATAAATGCTTAGAGTAGACATAGGGCCTTCAGGTGTGAAGGTCTGAAGCTCAGATAAAAAACTAGTATGTCATGTCGAGAACATACTAGCTCTGTGAATGTAAAAGTTTATTTAAGTTAAACGTATTAGGTAATTGTTATAATGGTTTTCTTGCTAGAAAATGTATTGAATCATTGCAATAGAATCACATTCAAACCTCTGCGTCGTACCAAAATACAACGCAATAAATTTTTACCAAAAAAAAAATCATTTATTAGACATAGCTTTTATTTGTAACTGTTTTTGTTCATGTTGATTCCCCAATTTTTCACAAATTCAAAGGGTCAGTAGGTACTGGCGTTTCTCAGAGTTGTCAGCTATATACTAGATATACAAATCATATTAATATTCAGATTTCCCTGTACATAATAATACTAGTATTATATGCTGTCAAGGTAATTCGCTTCGTTTTCATTTTCTGGTGGTTTATGGGCGCAGGTGTAAATTATTGTGTAATATACATAAAAAAAAGGCTTTATATTAATTCGTGTCATATTTTTAGGCGTATTATATCACACCTCAATTAATTTAGATCGAAGCGAGATATTAAAAATTACAAAATTATGGATAGTGGAATTTTTCGCTTTTAAGCTTTTACATTTTTATCGCCGATTAAGAAATGATGTTTATTAAAATCGCATTCGATCATTTTAATAAACTTCAGGTAACAAGTTACTAAGCAATGTTGATGAATATCTAAATATTTATAGATATAATCGGTAATATTTAAGCTTGTATATAATGTTGTGTGCGGTTGTAATTGGACTTCAGTCTCAATATCATCTACTCATAGGATGTGTGATCTTGTTGTTCTGTTGTCTTTAACTGTACCTAAATATATAAATAAATTTACCTGACAATGAAAATTTCCCTGCGAAATATCGTGTAGTCTATAAGCGTACAAAAGTTTTACTATACATGAGACACATTATTGAAAATTAAATAAACTCTAGTCTAGATTTGGGTATAAGATTTATTTTAGAATTTAAATTCAATGTAATTTTTTTATTTTAAATTTTTGTCTGATGAATGAAAGAATGTGTTTTTTTTTTTATATTTTCTTTCGAATAATGATTTACGTTTGTTACCTTCAACCATATAAATCAACCTGAACATATATAGTCGATATAAAGGCCTTGACATATATCTGTGATTAGCTCCAAATTAATCAAATCGTATTATATTACAATAAATTAACATTCAGAGGACCTTGGAAATCCTTCCTAAAGATCACTTCATCATTAACACAGAAAATTCTAGATGTAAATCTAGAATTTTCTGTGTTAATTGATGTTTTTTTTTCAGATGACTAATGTAGAGAGAGGATGAAGCCTCATGCCAGATTTTATGTGCCTATGATTCATTATATTTTAAATGTTGCCTTTCAAAATTTCATAGCTGTCATATCGATTATGCGAAGATGTTCAGGCAGAAAAAAAATTAAGGTAATAAAAAATTATAATCGAAAAAAACCTAGTAATGAAATGGGATCTTCGCCGATGAGGTCATTTACCTCATACTTTCAGCTGATTTACCTTCTCATTCACAGCTTAGGTATAACCGTGATCATATCTGAGATTTAACTACGGCATTGTTGCTCACGTACTGTAGCTGTAACATACAGAACCATGTTATCAGGTGTCCCGGACGCTCTTTACCTATTTTATTTTACTTTTATCTCACAGTTAATATATTCAAATAAGATTAGTTATAAATTTATGATATTGATCGATTGAAGTTACATCCTGGTTCATTTTAGAATCGACCCACACGCACCACAACCACACCACATACGAGGCAACAAAAGGTAGTCGAGCTGCACTTAGTGGTTACGTATGAATAGTATCCCTGTAGCTCTAGTGGTTGCGTTGTGGTGCCGCCAAAATGTCGAGGTTTGTTATGAAGTACTGTTATAAATACTCGGTGTCGCTGGTGGTTGCGTTGTGGTGCCGACAAAATGTCGAGGTTCGTTATGAAGTACTGTTATAAATACTCGGTGTCGCTGGTGGTTGCGTTGTGGTGCCGACAAAATGTCGAGGTTCGTTATGAAGTACTGTTATAAATACTCGGTGTCGCTGGTGGTTGCGTTGTGGTGCCGACAAAATGTCGAGGTTTGTTATGAAGTACTGTTATATATACTCGGTGTCGCTGGTGGTTGCGTTGTGGTGCCGACAAAATGGCGAGGTTCGTTATGAAGTACTGTTATAAATACTCGGTGTCGCTGGTGGTTGCGTTGTGGTGCCGACAAAATGGCGAGGTTCGTTATGAAGTACTGTTATAAATACTCGGTGTCGCTGGTGGTTGCGTTGTGGTGCCGACAAAATGTCGAGGTTTGTTATGAAGTACTGTTATATATACTCGATGTCGCTGGTGGTTGCGTTGTGGTGCCGACAAAATGGCGAGGTTCGTTATGAAGTACTGTTATAAATACTCGGTGTCGCTGGTGGTTGCGTTGTGGTGCCGACAAAATGTCGAGGTTCGTTATGAAGTACTGTTATAAATACTCGGTGTCGCTGGTGGTTGCGTTGTGGTGCCGACAAAATGTCGAGGTTTGTTAAGAAGTACTGTTATATATACTCGGTGTCGCTGGTGGTTGCGTTGTGGTGCCGACAAAATGTCGAGGTTCGTTATGAAGTACTGTTATAAATACTCGGTGTCGCTGGTGTTTGCGTTGTGGTCGACAACGAATGAATAGCACTATTTATTTTCAATTTAGTGGTGTGTTTGTGGCACGTGTAGGAAGACTCTTAGTCTTAATGTAGACCGATATAGTGATATAACTTTCAAGGTCGGTAAATTATATACAATCTAGAAAAAAATATATTATCAGTTTATAATGTTATGTTTCTAGAACGATGTTTTAGATATACTATAAACTATATTTTTCCGCGGCTTCCACGGGACTGTACATTTTCGGGATAGAAATATATATAAGGATATGATAGCCTATGTTTTAACCCAGCCAAATTTCATCGAAATCCGTTCAGTAGTTTTTGCGTGAAAGAGTAACAAACATCCATCCATACATCCATATATCCATCTATCTATTCTCACAAACTTTTACATTTATAATAGTAGTAGGATATTTTGTGTCTAAAAGTTAATAAAACTATAAATATAGATAGTAAATCCCCGTAACTATAAAAACTGCTCTTTGATTCATACAGCTAAACATACAGACAGAAATTGTCTTATATGTAACATCGTATCTCTCGATTTCTGTTATATGTTGTAAATTCAGCCGGATATGTGTAACTGAAGGTAAAGTATGAAACTATTTTAATATTTGTGTTCTATTCCCAGGGTTACGCTCAGAACTCACGGAGCGGTTTACCCCGTGCCCGCCGCGGTCCTCGAACTGCGGTTCTATTTCTAAGCTCACGAGACCGAGGTTTTGCGCGGTCGCGCAGCCGTCGCGGTTGAGATTATCGCCCGCAAACGTGGCGGCCGAAAATGCAACGCGCGGTTGCAAAAAGGCAAATACATACATACCTATTTACAATAGAATTTTGTATATGACAACATGTAAAAATGTAGTTTTTTTTAATATATTAAGAAATAATTAGGTATTACAACTTGATAAAAGTAAAAAGAACTATTATTTTATGTGCAGTTCTGTAATTATACGCATTTCTAAGTCATAAAAAAGTTAAAAAAAAATTTTAAACATTAGTATATAAAACATTATTAGTTATTAGTTTACTTACATAAAATACAAAAAGATTTACTATTGTATGTATCAACAAAAACGCGCTAAATTACGAGATATCAGAAGTTTTGTGCTATGGCCATTTCGTAGCAAGCGTGTGACGTCACTTACTAGTCCGACTTTTAAATGGGGCGTTTTCACGAGACGTGCTCCAAACAATCCGCAATAACTTCACAACTTTGATTTTTAGTATACTATTCCTGTTGTAAGCTGTCTTATTCTGCAGAGCGCGGTAACGGTATTTTCGGTTGCGTTTGACCGCGGCCCGCGCGACTGTACGAGGGCGGCACTGAAAATTTCGGGAATCAAGGAAGTGACACAACATTACTATTTAAAAATGTATTTATTGCTTTTAGAAGTATTCTCCGCGAAATTTGACACATTTTTCCATACGATGGAACCAATCATTGAAGCAACCATTCCATTCGGAAGCTGGGGTCTCCAAAATGGCCGTTTTGTAGGCGTCCACAGCTTCTTCAGGTGATGAAAATCTCTGACCACGCAATTTATTCTTTATTTTAGGGAAAGTATAGAAATCATTAGGGCTTAGTTCGGGGCTTTACGGCGGATGGTCTAATAATTCTATGATTTCTTGCTCTAAAAACTCTGTTGTTCTGTGCGCGGTGTGAGAACTCGCATTGTCGTGATGGAGGATGATGCGGCGGTTGCAGTTCTCTTTACGGAGTTCAGAAACTACTTGTGGCAAACAAATGTTAGCGTACCATTCTGCATTAACCGTTCTTTGTCCCTCAAGAGGAATAGTCGCAACATGGCCGGTTTTGGAGACAAACGTGGCCACCATTTTTTTTGCAACACTCCGTGAACGAACAATTTTTGTTGTCTTTAACTCATTTTCGAACACCCAAACTCGTGACTGGTTTTTTGTTTCGGGTTCGTACGCATTTATCCAGGATTCGTCACCTGATACGATGTTGTATACAGCATTTGAGGATCCTGCGTGGAATCTTTCGAGAGTTCTGACGCACCAAGTAACGCGAGCCGCTTTTTGCTCTTCACAGAGCAAATGCGGTATCCATCGGGAAAACAACTTTTTTACACCTAATTGTTCATGCAAGATTATTTGTATTTGACTCATGCCAATGTCTAAAGTTGCCTGAATTTCGCGGTATGTCACATGTCGATCTTCCTCAATCAGCTTACGCACAGCATCAACGTTTTCTTGGGTGACTGCAGTTTTTGGACGACCTTGACGGGGATCATCACTGAGCTTGACACGTCCACGTTGAAATTCAGCAAACCAGCGATAAATTGTGGTTTTGGATGGGGCTTCATCACCAAATGCAGAAATCATCCGATCAACACACTGTTTTTGTGTTAAACCACTTCGAAAGTCATAATAAATCATCGCTCTAGAATTTTCTCGAGTCAATTCCATTTTCTCAACGACTAAACAAGTTTGACAAGACCTTGTGACAAGACGAGAATCTTTTTTTAAATAAATAAACGGTATTCGATTTTTAAAACCAAGGAGTTTTAAATTAAAAAGATTTTAATATGACAGGAACAGTGGAAATATTCCATTCCCGATACTTTTAGTGCAGCCCTTGTACAGGTTGCCCGGCCGCGCCGCGCGCCGGTGCAGCGGGACCGGCGAACCTGCGCGCACACCGCGGCCGTATAATGCGACAGAAGTTGCGGGCGCGGGTGAAAACCGCTCCGTGAGTTCTTAGGGTAAACACGTCAAATTACATCATATGCGATTATTTAGAATTTAATCGAAACTGAAAACTGAAAAAACAATATAAAACAATATAATGCTACCAACTTAAATCTCACTTATTTACCGGTCAATAAAGAAATACACATTTATTTGGATGTGTTGCTTAATAAAGTAGTTATAAAAAGTATATAATGTCAATGTCTGAATGACAGACGTCACTTTGATGCCTAAGACCTTTCAGTTAGCCGTTAGCCAAAAGGCTATGTATATTGTATAGTGTAGGCGTATCTGTGATAATCATCTCTCTCATATGTATATATTAACACGTAAATAAAGAAGATTCAATATAAGTGTTGCTGTATCATTGGTGTTACACTCTAACATTAGGAGGACGTGCAAGAGCCGAGGCGGCGAGCTCACAACAGGTTGAACTTGAATCTGATCGGAATATACTGTAGGGCGTTTATTTGTATATTGCGCAGTGTGGACGCTGCATTACCTCCAGCCGAGTAGTGTGGTAACGCGTTGCAATACGGCGCAGTCGCACGCGCAGACAAACATTTTGCGTGTTTATTATCCTGTATAAATCACGAGACCAGTGTTGCCACACACAACATGTTCTTTGCCCTCGACGTGTTGCCATTAATTGTGAAGTATTAGGACATTATTGAAAATTACAACCTTCAACAAGTCGTTAAGTGTCAATAGAAAGAGACATAGAATCAATAAAACCTATTATAAAAGTTAATTGATATCTTTGAACTTTATTTTACATTAAAAATACGCTATACTGCGCATACTCAAATACTAGTATTGAGATTTTACTTACAAAACAGCCTTAAAACAATTAAGTTGTAATAGGCGCCAGTTAATAGGCGAACGTTGATGAGAAACGTTCGTTTTAGGTCCCGTAATTTACTATAGTACTTAAGATGGTATGCAATTTAATTAATATTATATCTAGCAACATCACGCGAAAAAATACCCACAACCTACTAGCAAATGTGTGAAAAAATTTAAAATATTCACTAAATTGTATGCTATGAATTTCCACAAAGTAACATCTGATTTTATTAACTACTTAAGATGGTAAGAAAAATCTATCTATATACTAAGTATAAGAAGGTAGAAAAAATCTACCTAGTTTTAGGGAAAGCTCCATAATACGTAGTGTAAAACTTTTGACAAATTAAACCGACTTCCAAAGTTAAAATGCTCAAAAAGTATGAAATAAAACTTATTTTCTAATTATTAGTTACAGTTTTAGCCAAATTTAAAAGGGGAATTATTTAGAAAATAAGTTGTATTTTATACTTATTTGTGCATTTTTACTTTGGAAGTCCGTTTAATTTTTTGTTTAAAAATAATAATAATTTAACCCTTTAGTGATGTTTGTTAAATTATTATTAATACATTTTAAGAGTGTTTAAAATAAACGATCGAATATTTAATTAAATACCCGCCAACCTTCCATTAGGTATTGTATACAGGGTCTGTCGTAAATAATGGATAACCCGTAAACTGGAGTTGGTCCGGATGTGAAACTGTAAGAAAATCGTATTTTCTTGCCAGGGTTTCTAACCATATGAAAATGGCGTAGCATTTTATACTTTTATATAAATTTCGCTACTTTTTTCGTTCATTCCGTTGCCATTTCATCAAATTTAGGTATTTCTGTGTGATTTTTTTAGTATTATACTCCTGAAGACGTGTATTATTTAATTTTAATACAATTTTAGGTGTTTTTAACGTAAACAATTTTCAAAATCATCTTTTTATGCTTTTTTTAAACTATTTTTTTCTTAATGTCAACTTTGATCATTTACTGTAAAAAAAAAAGTATGGCGCTATAGCTGCCCATTATCTTAATAAATTGTCTAGTATGTGTAGTTTCTAAAAAGGTATTACAATATGTACTTTACTAGCAATATTAAGTTACAGGAGCGAGATCAATATCAAGGTCAGAATTCAAAATTTTTAAGTATTGTTATAAAAGGTTATAAAACTTCGTCATAATGATCTTATTCTACCAAAATTCTTCACACAAACGTTATTGGGCCACTAATAAGGATTTTTAGAAGAAAAACATGTTGTTTTTAGTAAAAAAAATATTTATTTTATCAATAACTTGAACTAAATGCTCGAAATGCCCTCCGCCGGCAGCAATACAAGCTCTACATCGCCTAATAAAAGATCTTTTAATCCGACGCGCATAGCCGGCTTCTGCGATTTTACTTGCTGCTACTTGAATGCGCGTACGAAACTCTTCCACAGAACTTATTGCTTCCTTGTACACTACTTCCTTAATGCAGCCCCAGTAAAAAAAGTCCAACGGGTTAAGGTCTGGCGAACGTGGAGGCCATAAAATTAGACCCAATCGCCCTATCCATCTATCTGGATATGTATTATTTAAATGTTCCCTTACACAAACAGCGTAATGTGCTGGACACCCATCATTTTGAAGCCACATCTCGTTTCTTATCTCCTGTGGAACGTCTTGCAGTAATCCAGGTAAAGTATTTATTAGAAAATCCAAATACATATCCGCATTTAATATTGCCGGCAACTCAAATGGACCAATGATTTGTCCGTTAATAATGCCAGTCCATAAATTTATTTTAAACTGATACTGCGATCTGTCTTCACGTATCAATCTTGGGTTTTCAAGTTGCCAGCTGTGTAAATTGTGGAGGTTCAAAAAACCATCTTTTCGACACGTTGACTCGTCACTCCATAAAATTTTATTAAAATAACTTGGGTCTTCTCTCATCTTTCGCAGCATTGTGCGACAAAATGTTACTCTCGCAGCAGCGTCCCTTGGCATTAGTGTTTGAACCCTTTGATAATGAAAGGGATATAATTCATGCCTTTTTAAAATTCTGTGCACGGATTTTTGAGGTATCCCGGTACGCCGTGAAATAAAACTTATGGACGTACCAGGGTCTTCAGCGACTATTTCCAGTACTTCGGCTGCATTGTGTCGTTGAGGTCGTTGTCTGTTGTTCTTCTGAAAATCCTTATTAGTGGCCCAATAACGTTTGTGTAAAGATTTTTGGTAGAATAAGATCATTATGACGAAGTTTTATAACCTTTTATAACAATACTTAAAAATTTTGAATTCTGACCTTGATATTGATCTCGCTCCTGTAACTTAATATTCCTAGTAAAGTACACATTGTAATACTTTTTTAGAAAACTACACATACTAGACAATTTATTAAGATAATGGGCAGCTATAGCGCCATACTTTTTTTTTCACAGTAAATGATCAAAGTTGACATTAAGAAAAAAATAGTTTTAAAAAAAGCATAAAACGATGATTTTGACAATTGTTTACGTTAAAAACACCTAAAATTGTATTAAAATTAAATATTACACGTCTTCAGGAGTATAATACTAAAAAAATCACACAGAAATACCTAAATTTGATGAAATTGCAACGGAATGAACGAAAAAAGTAGCGAAATTTATATAAAAGTATAAAATGCTACGCCATTTTCAAACCCTGGCAAGAAAATACGAGTTTCTTACAGTTTCACATCCGGACCAACTCCAGTTTACGGGCTATCCATTATTTACGACAGACCCTGTATAAGACGATGATGACTGTAAGTTACATAATAGTATATGCTTGCAGTTATTTAAACAATGTCAAAATTTTCAAAATCGTATCTTTAAAGACTGAGGAGAGTTCAGTGCTTTTGGATCCAGGGTATACCTTGATGCAGAATCTTACTTTTTGATAGCATTTGCTTGGGCTACTTCTGAAAAAGTCAAAATACTATATATGTCCATATAAATTTTGAGGAGTTTCCTCGATTCCTTATGGATCCCATCATCAGGTCACCACTTCTGTGGTGACCTGATGACACAGAGACAGACGGCGGAGCTATCGTTGAACATACAAATATATATATATTAATATGCGGCTGTATATATAAGTATTATGTTGGAATAACTGTAGGCTTCTCGAGCTCTGTCGAATTTTTCAAACAACTAACGTTAAGGTTTAGTTTAAGGTAAGTCGATTATATTATCCATATTTGATGTAGACTGATAAATTGAAAGCCCTTTTTAATCTGACACGATTGAGTAAAATTATTCAAAAACTCAGTCTCGATAGTAGTTTCTTTGTTTTAAACCTGATTGATATTTTATTGTAATCTCTATTAAAATTAATAATTCTGTAATGTAATATTTCGGTTTTAACAACAGTTGAGCAATATTTAAAAAAAAATAATAAAGATCGATTTCGGGGCTTTGTCGGATGCAGAAAATAGTTGGCGAATAAAATTACAAATTACACTCATAGAATTGTTTTATTTAATATAAAAAATATAAAAATAAATAAGGATTAAAATATGTACGTATAAACAATGCAAATGCAAAAAGACACAAAAAAATTGTATGGCTATTTATTTACATCGTAGTAGCCCAAATCTTATTATTAGTATTTCTTTTTTTATTATTTGTATAGTAATCGACTATCAAACAATACTATGGAATGAATACTAATATAATCATTCAGGAAAATAAATCATTTCAACGAAGGATCTAAGAATTTCAAAACCATTACATCTTCGAAACTCGAACAACAAAAGAGCTGTGCTCGTAATATACCTAGCAGTTTTCTGAGTAGCGCTCAAAAGAAACGCACAGTTAAGTTACTAAACAAAGCATATAAACACAAAAAATACAAACTAAAATAGCCTCAGACTATCGCAGAATTTTGAACTCTTTTTTTAAGTTTCATGGCATTAAAAATATTTTAAGGCTTGAGTAAAATGGAAAGAGGTATTGGGTATGTTAGAAGTTCTATGTATACGCTGTTCAGATACAATTAATATAAAATGTAAGCAAAGAAACTATTAGCGCTACAATGCTACCAAAAAATGTCACTTATACAATTTTACCGTGTAATAGAGAAATGTAGTAACACATTAACTTGGTCGAATTTTATTTTTTGTTTACGTTTAGATTTAATTGGGTATTTGGCGTGTGACGTCACCTGCCAGTACGATTTTTGAATGGGTCATTTTCACAAAAGTGTTACAAACAATCCGTAGTTTCTTTGAAATATTTATTTTAGTAGATGGTTCCTTTTGTAAACTCTCTTATTTTTCAGAGCAGTATTCATTTGAGTATTAAAAAAATTCCATGTATGTACCCTATTGGATCTGAACAGACTATACAGTATAGCTAGGTTACAGCCTCTAGTTTAGTCTCCTCTGTGTAGTGTGCCTAGTGTTGCCTCTACTCCGCCTACGCGGGCTACTCTGTGTAATGTCTCTGGATGTATTGTGACGTTTGCGTCTTGCCTCCTGTCTCCGTTCGTCAAATTTTGAGTTTGCGATTGTGTCATCCCTGAAATATATGAAACAATTATGATGCAAATTAAATAAATACAATAAATATTGGTAGATACAGGAAGAAGTAGAAATGTGAATAGTAAAAGTTTTACAAACTAAACATAATATAGTGCCTTGAATATAAAATATTATGTCATATATTATATATTTAACAGGCAAAGCTGATTGCCAGATGTACAGGTCTTAAGGCTACAAATTTCAATTTTGCACACGTATTTCTCATATGACTTAGGCATCCACTAAGGAAGGAATTTTCAAAATTCAACCCCCAAGGGGGTAAAATTTAAAACCTGATTTCACGCGGGCGAAGGCGCAGGCAATTAATGCTAGTATTGTATAAAATAATTTATAATGATAGATGAAAAAATATGTCTACTACTAAAATAATTAATAAAATAAAAACTACTTGCAGCTTAATTTGTATTTATTTGTTGCAAAGTAAAAAACTTAAAATAGGTGCTCCTTAATAGATTGGTAACTTTTAAAATCACAAGTATGGCTATTCCATAGACATAATTTGATCGTCCATGGCGTAACTAAGTTAATATAAAACTTATTGCTAATCTTAATTTTCAGGCGTTTCAAACAACATTCACTTTTTATTTTAACAATTTTATTAAGTAGCGAGTTTATTTCTTAATACCAAAACAATTTATTTATGTAGTTATGTAATAATCTATACATACTGCAGTAATATTATTAAATACGCAAAACATCACAATTCCTGAACCTAGAGTTGAGCAAAATGCTAGCTAGTATAATAGTATAGTGACAAATTGAATAGACTTACCATTAAATTTGTACTACACCATTATACTTTTAATTTTTATATATCAACATTAACATAAATTAAAATTCATGTATCAACTAAAAACTTGCTTCATTTAAGTTAGCATTATCACACATTTACTGATGGCAACCATTCATACTAATATCTATCTAAAATTTAATCTCTGTATAAAGAAATGGCAATATAAATCATAAAAAGCATAGTTGAGTATGTACGAAAAAGCTTTCAGCTATATAAAATAATAATTGTAGCCACTAAAAACACCTGTAATACTCAAATATTAAAAAAAAACTCAATTGCTATTTTATATCAACTGGCGTTGATTTTATGACACCTAAACTACAAAGCTATTTTATTAAGACAGGCGTTAAGTATATTGCTATTTCTGTATACTTTACTGGCGTTCTACATTTGAGTTGGATAACCAATATAGACAATAACTACTTCTTTTTCCCGGCGATATAGTTGCCAGCCTCGTCTTTGTAAAGGTCCTCGTTGATGCCGTAGAAAGCCTCCGAGCTGGGGCAGTCCACCTGCAAATATTATCAGAAGTTACGCTAGCATATTTCAGCTACTTAAATGCGCAGATTACCTTCCAACATTTTGATACAATTAAATGCCGAATTCTGGATCTCCTTTGGTATCTTAATAAACTGTTTGGCATTTCTTTAACTTTAATCATTTATTAAATCCATCCAAAAATCTAGTTTTGGCAGAAGATGCCTGGAATAAAGGTTTTGTCATTGATAATGAAGAATGTTCACTAATTTTAAACTTTCTGTATTCTTCGTAGAAAATAAAAATACTCGTGAAATAATTATTTCGGTAGGTCAATTAGTTTCCAAGATATTTTGCCCCAGACGATAGCTTGCGACTTAGCGGTGCGTCGTACGGCGCGAACTCCAGGCGCCACGCTACCGTTAGCAGGATTCGAAAATTTTCGTAGCTCTGAACACGTGTAAAATCATAACAACTTAATATCTTAAAATAAAACAAAAGCTAATGTATCCGTAAACATAATAGCTGTGGTGTAACAAAATTTCAAGTGATTTTACATACATAGTGACAGTCTCCATTCCGGCCCCTGAATTCTATCCTTACCTTGTAGAAGTAGTCGCAGACCCTAGTCCGCTGGTCGAACACGGTACCAGGCGCGCATATGAACGAGAAGATGGTGTTGCCGCCGAGCGCGGGCACGCACCAGTGCCACACCTGGCACCGCGTGCTGGGGTCCGCGTAGTAGCCGGGGATCTTGTCAGCGCAGGTGAATCCTAGGCCTTGAGGTACTTCTTCGTAGGCGGGGTAGTCCTGGCCTGGGATGTACCCGTCTAGGGACTGGAACATTTTGTTGAGATGTCAAACTTTTTGTTTCGCTACTAAAAGATACTATAATGACAGATCGGAGCCATGAAAACAATAAACGTCTCTAACTTTAGTTTGACAATCTTCACTAGCATCAGGGAATCTAATTCATAAGCAGGTTGACGGTTGTCATAATTTGTTCGCATTATGTTATTAATATAGTATCACACTGACATACTGTCATAGACAATAATTGCATGCCGTCATTATAATACAAATAAACTATGAGAACACCCTACCTGCTTATGAATTAGTTTCCCTAATAGTACATAAGCTAATATGTTTCACCCTAGCACTATCACAGGACACCAAGGAGCCCTAACAAAGTAAAAAAAATGTTTCGAATGAACAACATACTCGTATTTAGAAATGAAGCTGCTAATATTGATTGATCTCTATAATTTGTATTTAATTAATAATTATGTTATTAACAGTTATATATTGTACTAGATGTTGCCCGAAGCTTCGTGCGCGCAAAGGGAAATCTCGCTGGAACCGTACATTTTGCCGCGATAAAAAGTAGCCTATGTCGTTTCCCGTGGTGTCCTCGTAGTCCTCGTGGACTCGATATCTGTGAACTATTTCAAAATCCAATTTCGGTCCAGTAGTTTCGGAGCATATTTAATAAAAACAAACAAACAAATCTTTCCTATATAAACCTACTCGTAATCACTATTTTACTCGTAATCACCTCGTTAGTATATATAGATCTTCTAATAATAAAAATAACCATCCTTCACTTGCCTCATTAAGCCAAGATTAATGTAATAACATGAATGTATGTGTATTAAACAATCCTACCGCTACACTTGTCACTTAACGATGCCAATAAAACAATAGATGTGGTTTTTTGTTCGCCATTAATCCAAGAAAGACATTTTCCTAAACAATTACCACATTACGTGTTATTATCATAATTAGGACCTGTTTCACAATCTACTGATAAGTATCAGATAACTTATTTGTATGTTTTGTCTCTGTCGCTCGCAGCGACCAAACTTCTGAATAAGCTATTCCTACACTTTTATGAAGATTGTGAAACAGGCCCTAAACGTTCTGTTAAAAATACTTAAATCATGTGCTAATTATAATTGAGTAAAACGAGTTAGTTCATAATCCAAAGGGGTAAGTTAGGCAGTGAATTACAAAGAGCAAATCTCTGAGGAAGATTGTAGTTTTATTTAAATTACGTCAATTGCAATGTAATTGTAATGAAGTTACTCCATTCAGTTTAGTTCTATTCACCTGAGTTTTGAAATTACTAGGCAACAAAAGTGGTACGACTAACGAAAATTAAGACATTACATTCACATCAATGTCGCGTATACATAGTTCTGGATAACAGTTTGTTGTAATAAAACACTATTTCAGGCATATCATCCCTTAGGCCCACTTGCGCAGATCTGGGTTGAAGCTAACCCTGAGGATAAATGTGTTATCTCTCTCGTTCTTCGTATTTATGAAAGAAAAGACGTGCTACTTTAACCCAGGGTTAACTTTAATCGAACTTGGTGGTGTAAGAATTCAGATTTATGATCCAAAAGTGAACTAAATATCACATAACGCCGCTATTTTAATTTAGACGAATTTAACCTGTTTGTTTACGTTTAGAAAAAAATGGATCCGGACAGAGTATAGTAGTGGTAAAGTGCGATCGCGGAGCACGTAGAATTTCATACATTGGTTCATCGCTACTTGTCAAATATTGCTATCGCGTTTTCACACGCGATGGTAGCGCGATAGCAATATATTCGTGCGCGAAAGAGACATAGCGATGAGTCAATGTACGAAATTATACGTGCTCCGCGACCGCACTGTGTAGTAAACTCACCGCCAGCGCCCTGTCTATGAGAAGCATCATCATCACCGCCACCCCCGCCCCCGCCCCCACGTGCACGCCACACAGCGTCAGCCTCGACATCCTACCGGTAAACTCTTATTTTTCTGAAACAAAAGATGTTTATGTTTATTTTCTAAAATACTACTAATTTTATTTAACAAAACATATCAAAATCTGTTATCAATTAGCCCTATGAAAATTGCTCTCTATGAAACCGAGTACAGTAGGTCAATACTGCTAATTGAATCGTCCAAAAATCAGTTCGATTTATTTATAATTCATTCACACCACGTCAATCTGGTCCCATGCTAACAGACAATGGGAAGTATAATATTTAATACTTTTATACACATCCATGACCCAGGTACAATGAAAACTTCGAGCATGGGCACTGACGCGTTAACCACCGAGCCACAGGAGGACGTCAAATTAGAATTTCATGAATTTCAACGGTTATTAAATTTCAAAATAGAAATGTTAAAAATAAGAATTGCTTCATTTTCCAATATGAGAACTGTAACAAATTACTGTAAGAAGAACTTCTTCAATTCATATTGCTGTTGTATTTGAAACCGGACGATTCACTTAATGTGGCCACCTCGGACCTGGTATCATTTAATCTTTGGGGGAGAGAAATCAATTTTTAATGCATTTTTTTTGTCGTAATATAATTTGCATGTATAATAGGTAATAAAGCCTAGGGCCCCACGCCCTTAAGGCCACTCTCACCACACAACGCGTTGCGATATGGTACAATTAGGCGGGCTTTTGTTACAATCATAATTATTGTTTTTGTCTCGAGCTGTTCTCATACAGACATATCGAAACCGTCCGGCGCGCGGCGCGGGCGCAACTACCTACGTCGAAATAATTAAGTAAAATAATTAGCAGCTACAGGCGGAGTAGCTTCAGGAATTCGAGGACCAAACCCCATGATATTATTAGTTTACGTGACATAGAGTGGAGGACGGCAGGAGTTACTATAGATCCATTTGAGTTGCATTAACACGTCGGATAAGTTTCAACTTCAAATATAAGAAGAGCTACACAGCCTCGCAGAACGTCTACGAGTTTTTGGAAACTCTTTCCTGTCAGCTCGAGACTAAATTTTAATTATTTTCCGCTTATAACTTAAAGAAATTTAGTCGACTTATAGATTGCTTTGTTTTTGTCGGCATAAAATAACAATAAATATTATATATTTTAGGGGTGACTCTCCATGCATGTGAAACTTTTTATTTAATGGCTCTATTTAACAATTTAAATAAAGCTAGAGATCACAACATCACAATTATTCACAATCCAAAATTCATTTTTTTTTTCCACGAGATTCTTCTTATGGGAAAAAAATAAGCTACCGATAAAAAATAAACTACCGATAAAAATCTCAACCATAAAAGTATTTCACCAGCAAATCGGTATTACAGTCGAAATACCAAATTGGTGATGATTAACCGCCAATTTTAGGAGATGCGTATCACGCGATACATCGAAATTATGGAGGATCCCATGGCTGCAGCAACACCTTACAACACCCGGTGTATTGTGGTGCGACGTTCCCACGCTTACAACATCCATCGCTAGCATGTTTGTCTAATTTATGATTTCGGCTGAGAGCGGCCCCGGGTCATCCGCCGTACCGGAGGGCTTGCAATTGCGACCGCGACTTCAAGGCTCATTATTATCCTATCAAGTATCAACCACTATACCACACTTAAATGGTCATAAATCAAAGTATAAACGAGTGATAATGGCAGTGTTGAGACGTATGATTTACCGATGGCACTTTTTCAAAATTATTCCCACAGATAACGTTTGCATCCTACTACTAATATAAATGTGAAAGTTTGTGAGGATAGATAAATGGATGGATGGAGGGATCGATGGTTGTTTGTGATTCTTGGACGCAAAACTTACTGAACGGATGCCATATCCCGAAAAAGTACAGTGTTCCTGTGATGTACTGCATTTACTCGGGCGGAGCCGCAAGAACGCAAGTAGTCATTCGTGTTAAGTTTGCAGTGAGTCAGCAGAGCAAATGTCGTAATGGCTTACTTCATTTGGTACATGTGAACACGGCTTAAGCGTCATTGATTAATTTTGACTCACTGCCAACTTAACACATTTGCGTTGCATTTCATTTGAACAACAAGTTTGAATAATATTTTTCTAGGAGCTAGGCCTTTAGTCAAAATGCATTCGATAATTTCGACAGCGAAGTTCGAAATAAAAAAAGTATGGAATTTGACATAAGTCTTCGTTAAGAGCTCCGTGGCCTAGACCGTTAGATTCTCACTCGAGATATTGCAGGTTCGATTCCCAGGTTGTGGCGTGTACCAATGAGACTTTTTTCAGATCTCAAGTACATATACATTATACGGACGCTCTAACGGTGAAGGAAAACATCGTGAGGAAACCCGCTCATGGTTGGCCCCTGACGTATTGACCAGTCATTTCTCTGGACTAGGCTGACTATGTTGTGAGAATGTCGTATGTGCTCGGGCTGTGACATTTAAAAACCAACTGTCCCAGGCACTACAGTATTCCAAGAGAGGTTACTTTGCTCGGAGAATACTGTATAAATCATCCAATAACGGATGAAAAGGCCTAAGTTTTTTCTTCGTGACGTGACAAGTGACATGTCGCTAGCGATGCCTTATGTCAATTCCCATACATTTTTATTTTCGAACTTCGCCGTCGAAATTATCGAATGCATCTTGACTAAAGACCCTGGTCTGATCCGGTGCTTTTAAACGTGCGATTTGCTGGCGAACTTGTAGGTTTGGGCGCCCAATATGTAATGCTCAACATTAATATTGTTCAGAATTTCCTGTCAAATCTGAGCAACTGGGCTTACGAGAACAAGGCTCAATTATCAAAGCATTATAGTTCTGCAACAATGCGATAATTCCGTCGGTTTGTCCGCGGGTTTTTTGGCGCCAACAATCGATCAACGATTGTGCGCGTTTCCCACGCGCGGGAACTGCGCCCGTTTTTGTCACACTTCCACCTTACCTGAGATCTGTATCTACATAATCCAGTCTAAGTGTTGTAAACTAATAAATCGAATGACTTCATTAGGCTTGTAAATCTGTAGTTAGCTCGCTAGTAAATGATACATGCCATCTCTATTGTAGAGCAATCGTCATTGTTATACAAATACGTGAAGCAAAAACTTTCAGTGCAGTTTTACGAGAATTGTTCAAGCGGAAGAGTGTGTTTGGCAGCTTGCATGGTTAAAGTTTATGTGTAGGAAGGTGTGAAGAATATATATAAATTTTTAAAGAATGATTATAAATACATGAAATTAATAAAAACTACAGCAACACTCTACACCTCAGATTATTAGCACACAGCCGTGCATTTAATAGTCTATACCATGTCTATACAATTTTTTACACGTTGACACGCTTGTCAATATTGCACAACTTTTTTTCCGTCTAAAAGTCAAAAGTACCCTTATAAAGTTCAAACTTAATAATTATATGCCTTATTATGAGCTTATTTCGATCACGGGGCATTTTAAGCAAGAATGTTTTTGCCATTACTTCCCTGCATATAAACATGCATTTTCACATCAAACTGCATAATGCTTCAGTTTGATGTGAAAATGCATGTTTATTTTCGTGACAGCAATCCTAAAAATTCAAAGCTTCATGGTCTCTCTCTCGTAACTAATTTCCTCGAGAGAAAATAAAATGTTACCTCACTAACTTTTAACAATTGAAGGCGAGGTTACAATTCTTGTAAATTGTATTGCAATGCAACGTAGTTTTTGGTGATGCGTCGTCGCAACGTTGTGGCCTTACGTTAGTTAATATGATGTCAAATATGTAACCTATTGAATAGGCTATAATCTAACGAGGAATGTGTCAAGTACCCGGAAACTGTCGTACGTTAGCATCGAATATCCTGCTACCCTAATGACGGGGCCACACTATATAACGCAACGCTCGCCAACCTCTCGTAGCCCATCAGTCGTTACGCATTTACTAACATTATGTGGGTTAATAACGTTTTGTAATGTTATTGTTATTAATTTGAGTAAAACAATCATTATATTAAAAAGCAAGGTAAATATGGCAAGGTCATGAGAATCGCGTTGACCGCTTGCGAAGTTGAGACGAGACCCTTCACCGAAAAGTATGGTCACGCAGTCAAAGGTCTGGAAAATTAAAGTAACATCTTTGCACAAATCAGACTTAGATGCCAATATGTAGCCGATTTTATAGATAAATTGAAAGGAAAACTATATTAAATATTTTAATTGATTCTATCATAGAAATTCTGTCGGAAAATTTTAGTACAAGAAATAGTGTCCCGAAAGTAAATTATTTATTATTTTATTTATTTATTTGGCATATCAACAATACAAACACAAGCTTACATACTTATCATTTTGGTCCATTAACAGTGTTCATATCAATTAAAGGCATGCACAACATTGTTTTATGAAACACAATACGACATAGTTTAGTAAAATTTACAAAGTTAAATAAAGATATAGGTACTTACGTTGGATTACAATAATATTAAAACAAAATTACTAAGATGGTACTTGAGGTCGCCCCGTGGTTGCAATTCGCCTGTAATAATTAATATAATTTTTAAGTTTGAACTTTTTATGGGGTTCTTATGCCTTTTTTATAGCAAAAAATACTAATGTTTTAACAAAATTATATTTATCAAACGCACGGTAGTGAGTGTTAATAACCTGAGGGAGTATGTGTTGGTGTTATTTCTATTAGTTTTTATGTATTTCTAAGCATTATTTAAAAAATAGGTTTATGCACACCTTCCTCCACATAAACTTTAATTTATCGGCCAAATTTCATACTCTTCCGGTTGCACAATTCTCGTAAAACTGTCCTGAAAGGTTTTGCTTCACGCATTATGATTGTTTTATATAATAAATATGATAGCTATCTCACCATTGACCGTACTTAGTGCCCACCACTAGCACAGGCAATGTGAGTATCATTAGACTAGTGATGCGACTCGAGCCCTGTTTTTACTCGAGTCACTCGAGTGAACTTGTCAAACTCGTATTCGATTGAAAAAAAATCTTACTCGAGCACAGAGTGCATAATCCGAGTTGCCGAAACAACTCGACGCATTGAGTTGATTCTGTTGCCGCTAAGGTTCAATTTTTTTTAGCTTTTATTTGAATGTTCGATACAGAAAAAAACTACATGCAGACTTGCAATTCGAGTGAGATAGTAAAATTGCTCGAGCGACTCGAGTCACAACATCCTATTCGAGCCGCATCACTACATTAAACTGGAGTCCACCACGCTAGCCCACTAGTATTGTCGTCATATTGCTAAATATTGGTAACAAATACTTTGCACCTAATTGTATCAGTATTAGTGAGTGTAAACCCGGAAGGCACCGCATGCGATACGCATATGTGTGCGGTTTGCAGATCTTTCTCTATTCCTGTATGTTGTAATTAGTTTATCTATTTTGTTTCGACCTACAATTTACAGATTTTTTCAGAGAATTCACATACGTGAGTCTAAGCTCTCAAAATCATACTCGAATTAGGCCATTGTAAGAACATTTTCTTAGAAAAAACAAGTTGTATTTGGATATTAGCAAATGGCTGAACAAAAGATCGGTCTTCTAAATATAAGCCCAGGCCGGTCTTTCGGAGATGACTTCCATAATTTTTGTTGTGTGTCGTGTAATATGGATAAAAAAATGAGGCCACGCAAACACCTTTTCAATTATTGGCATTACAAATATTTTAAATTTTTTAAATTGATCTTGTCAAACATATTTTTATAGTATTTATTAATACCACAAAATAATAATAATTAGCAAAATTACAGACGGTGTATGAAAAACGTCTATCTAAAGGCATTAAGAACGTAGTTGTACTGTACAATAATACAGTAATTACAAAGTTATACACTTCGTTAATCCTTATTCATTTACATTTATATTGATAAAAACCAATTCGTTGTGTAATTTCATTGGTAAAAATTAATTGCAATTGACTGTGATTACGCACACCACTACAATGAGGAATTATCAGGAAGGAAGCGGTGCACACGAACACACGAACCTACAAACATGCTACTGTACCACTATATTCAGTTCAGATTTAATCCAAACGTTACCTAAAAGACAATACTCGATGAAATCAATATGTCATTGTATTTCTTTATCGCACGGCAACTGACATTTATATCGGTAGGATTATAGCGCGTTTTACATTTAGATTACCCACCACGTCGATCTGGTCATGTGGTAAAAGTTCTTGAAGAACTTGACGTGTTTCGGGTAACAGAGAACGGAAATATATTTAATAATTTGTATACTAAACCTATATTTAAGATATCATTATATAATACACATCATTAACACGGAACACCTTTTGCTCCCTGGCGGGTTTCGAACCCGTATGAGTGCCAACGCGCTAACCACTGAGCTTCAGAGGTCGTCATTAGATCTGAACATAATGCCCTAAATCTACATCTCTACTAAGGTCACATGCCCGAAATTATAATAGCACAATGGTGTCCAACTTGTGGTAAATTAATGCATGCTAATTGAAACATTCTGCAATAAATTTAGTTTTCAATGACAACTGTCAGTCTAGACTATAGCGAGGCTAAAGGTACATCGAACTAGGCTATATTAAACCACATCCTATTTCCATGCTCCGATGATCCGATCCGATTGTTGGCTAATTTTAAAAACACCCCAGATATGTCACCTGAAATAAACATCTTTTCAGCTGAAGTCAAGATGACTTGATGATGACTAACTTCACTGAAACTCCGTAAGGGTATTGCACCATTGCGCTAGTATAATTTTCAGGCTTCTGGCATGGTTTGTAAAATCTTGCTTTTCCATCTAGTAATCTTATTATCTAGATCTATAATAATGAAGGTTCTAGTTCAAAGACGAAGTAAGCATTTTCCAATAAAGTAATCTAAGCCTGTAGCCAAGTTGCCATCGTTAATTACGACGACGAAGTTCTAAAACAAAAATGTATTTGACATAAGCATCGCTAAGTAACATATGATCGCTATGTCATGATATTTGTAAGCGAACTCTCGCTATGACTTTAACAAATTATTAAGATACCAATTAACCTTCATGCAGAAGCCTAGAAGCACAGATTAAAGAAAGAGGATTAGATAAACAGGAAGGAAAATAGGAAGGATTCGATTCGATTTGATTGCACTACTACAAGCATACGATGTGTCCCGACTCCACTATTGTGTGGAAAAATTGTGGGCCGTTGAAGGGGACGTCAAAATTTTCAAATTTGGATCGATCGTGGATCGTGGATGGATCGTTGTATGAAAGCTATTTCTCTATTGATCAAATTGGTTTGTTGAGCCTTTTTTGTCAAAACGGCATTTATGCTTGTCTGGAGATATTTGCATGTTACATTAAACTACTTGCCAGTGTGTGGCGAGCAGTATTACACACGACAGCTATTTATCTCTATACTAATATTATAAAGAGGAAAGGTTTGTTTGTATGTATGTTTGTTTGTTTGCATCGAATAGGCTCCGAAACTACTAGACCGAATTTATTGAAACTTGGCACAGCTATAGTGTAGACCTCGAGGACATAGGCTACTTTTTATTGTCGCAAAATATACGGTTACCGCGAGATTTCTTTTAGTGCGCACGAAGTTGAAGGAAACACCTGGTAGTATAATATGTTTTATGCGAGGGAAAAATACAGCCAACATAATACTGTATTACCGCACTTCGCTTTTGCCAAATATTGTTATGCACTAAAACAAAAGGCAGGCATCCGCCGCGCGCCGGTCCAGCGCTGAGTTTGATTATAATTCAATTTAAATGACAATACAATTTACTCGATGCAATTGACAATTGGTCAATTAACTCAAAGAGAATGATTATAATTAAAAAATATATATATTAGTTTAAATAATTAACTATTGTTACGCACATTTTTTAGAAAAAAAATTATAATTATATAGCTACGCAATAAAAAATAACATTTACACATTGTGTGTAAAACTCGTCCTTAAAATACTTTTAAACTTTAAAAAAATCAGCATCTTAATGTACCTAAAAGGACTTAAAGGGTTTTCTCCAGTTTATGACTTAACAAAAAAAAATCACTGATCCTTGATTTGATCCGGTTAGTCTATTTTATTTATATGGCTCAGTTCTTGATCTTGTTTGTGGAGGTGTAATTTAATAATTGAACCCAATAATTAGGTACATACCCGAAACACGCGCGTCGCACACGGCACATATACGCCCGCTGCGGACCAAAGTTGACTGAATTACAATCGCGTCGCCCAGTTGTTTATATAAGCTCCGCGATTTGTGTGGATACACCCGCACAACGCAGCCGACAGCAATCTTCACAAGGTAAATTATCTATACTAATATTCTAAAGAGGAAAAGTTTGTTTGTTTACATTGAATAGGCTCCGAAACTGCTGGACCGATTTTGATGATATTTGGTTCAGATATAGAGTAGACCGCGGGGAAGGACAGAGGCTTTCCCAGATTTTGCCCGACTGCGGCGAAGCCAAAAGGAAGGATAATATTGATTCTGACAGTCTATGTATGTATGTTTGTTTGTTTCACCTTAGCGCCTAAAGTACTGGTCCGACTTTAATGAATGAAGTGTTAATAAATTCTTAATAATCTCCCGGGTAATGAAGGCTATATAACTCAAGTAGCCGGATTACAGTTTTATTATAAAAAATGTAGTTATTGTCGCTTAAGCACGTTTCCGCGATATTAACTTTTGCACGCACAAAGTCGGGGCAACATCTAGTCTTAATATACATTCATATTTTATTATAAAGTGTAATATTTAATTCAACACATAAAAGGTTATATTTTTGGTCCATTAATTTAAACACCTTGTTTCGCACGCTCTCACACTCCCACTCAGCGCGAATCCCTGAAAATTCCACATCTGTAACAGCAGGGTGACAGTGAGTGGAGGCAGCCGAAAGCTGAAAAGCTGGAAGAAATGATGCTTTCTGAAATAATTGTCTTTAATAAGAAACTTTAAATACTTGTTACATATAAAAGTAGATTCATACATTTAATACACAAATATATCTGTCACTGGATGAAAACAACCTATTTTATTTTCTGCAAATCTCGTGTTGCACAAACGCAAACGGCATAGTGACGCGTTACATCGCCATTTCACGCGGGAATATCTGAGCTATCGTATGAGATATTATTTCTAAGCTAGTTAAAGCCTGCTGAAAAAAAATCCTACTGAAACACTTATATAAATGTGCAAAATCTAGCCAGCATATCCACACTATTCTTCGCAGGCTCTCACGGCGGTGCGACACTGCTCTGCCGGCAGAACCCGCGACAGTTAGCACATATTCTGTTTAATTACTGTATTATGTTGGGTAATAAGAACAATTTTGTGCACAAATTGACTTACCAGAACAGCTACTTAAGAAAATATAACTTCGATGTTTTCAAGCTCAAATAATTTTGAATGTTTTTAGCACGTGGTGAGATCTCATTAGAATTTATATAACTTTATAAGACAAGTGCGGTATTTTGAGAGGCCGGAGCATTTCTTATGCCTCATTCGTGTCGAAGTATGACTCTCGCCGATATACTCGTAGACTTGAGACTGTATCTCCAGACCACAAATTATATTTAAAAAAAAATTAAAAGCAAACTTAGGCCTTTTTGGATTATTTATACTATTATATATTCGCCGAGCGAAGTAGCCACTCTTGAATTAATGTAGTGCCTGGGATAGTTGGTTTTTTAAATGTCGTATGGTTGCCCAAGCGCATACGGCATTCTCATAACACAGTCTGCCTAGTTCAGGGGAATGACTGGTCAATACGTCTGGGGCCAACCTCACGATGTTTTCCTTCACCGTTAGAGCGTCCGTATAATGTACCTACTTGAGATCTGAAAAAGTCTCATTGGTACACGCCACAACCTGGGAATCGAACCTGCACTCTCTGGAGTGCGAATCAAACGGTCTACCCACTAGGCCACGGAGCTCTTTAACTATATTATCGTGACAGTATTCATAATATACTTTAAATCAATCAGGCTTAAAAATAAAAAACAGTCAATTTTAAGATGATCATCATAGACAACTAGAGCCTAAGCTCCTACCATACCAAATTTCATCAAAATCTGTTCAGTAGTTTTTGCGTGAAAGAGTAACAAACATCCATCCCTCCCTCCATCCATCCATCCATCGTCACAAACTGCATTGATGAGGAGGAATGCATACATCCATCTTTAACTTTTACATTGATAATAGTAAGTCATCATCCATGTTGCCCTCGACAGCTGTATTTTTTTCGGAATAAGAAGTAGCCTATGTTTTAATCCCGGCTATAAACTTAAACTATCAGCTGTGTGGTAAATATAATCGTTTTTTGCGTAAAATACAAATAGATTATTTGTTTGTTTGTTTAGATTCAGTAGACTCCTAAACTGCTGCACAAAATCGGTTTTTGATGAAATTTGGTACAGATAAAGAGTAGACGACTGCGAAAGACACAGACCACTTGAAATCGCTGCAGCATGTACGGTTCCTTTGGGATTACCTTATACGTGCATGAAGTTGTGGGAAACACCAAGTCTTATTATGAAAGCTCTTCAAGTGGCAAAGCTCCCCCACGGCACAAGTAAGGTACGTATGGTACCTCCTGGGCGCTTGGGCAACGGCGGCGGCGGCGGAACGAATCCGAGGCGAATTAGGGTCGAGACGAGTTCAGAGCTTCACAATAACATGTCATACTTAATTGTTTTAATCTCACGTCGTGACGCAATGTTGGAAACAAATTATAGAAAACATTTGTACAATATTATGTATCAAAAACTATAATTGATTCGTATATTGTTGTAATCACATCAATATAATATACTCGTAGACGTAGACGATAAGTATAGACGTATATATTACAGACGAGGCATGTTAAGGCTAAAACTGTATCCAGTTAAATGGCTCCACTTTTGGAGTTTTTGGGGCCATTTTGACATTTGCAGTACGGTGAAAACAAGATGGCTGACATTTGAGCTATGGTGAAAACCAAGATGGCGTAACTTTTTCTTGTACGAAGATTTGTTCTGTCAAATGTACGTCATAGCCTATCTTGAGTTTTGAAATCTTTGAGCATAAGGTCTAAAATTATTCGAAATAGTATTATATTGCAACTTGCAATATCTTACTAAAATGATAAATACTAAATTTAGATGGATATATTATAGATATGTCATCGTTAATAGTTATTAGAATCAGGCGTTACTTTTCGGAAATCCATAGCATACAATTTAATTAATATTATGTCTAGCAATATCCCGTGAAAAAACTTAACACACAAAACACAGAAGAGAGAAACTGTTTAGGCGCATTTTCCGCCAACATGTACGGTTCCTGTAGAGTAGATAGATTTTCGGTTCACACTTTTCATTTTAGGTGATCTAGTATCACGGCCATAGCCCAAAATTATGTTTAAGTTTTTACATAATTAATTGCGGGCAATAAGCATTGTTCAAGAGCATCTTTGATGCTCGCATTGTCTATGCCTCAACAGCCGAACATTATTGATGACGGCTGTACGTCCACGACTATCCCAGCCGCTCTCACGGCTGGACAAGGTCAGAGCACGACTGCACGAGGGGCACCAGCGCAACTTCTTCCCACAAACAATTTGTAATCGCCATTGTACATAAGATCTTGATACATTTTTTACTCATAATATTTATATTAAATTTATGTTAAATCCGAGGTCTATAAGCTAAGTTATATTTATTTAATACAATGTTTTTTTTTTATGAAGAATTATATTATTATGAGGACAAGATTTGTTAAGTGTCGAAGAAAGAAGTGTCTGTCCGTAGCATCGTAGCGCCTAAACGGATGGATCGATTTTGATCTAATTTTTTTTGTTTGAAAGCTGTCATAATCGAGAGAGTTCCTAGCTTATCACCAGCTCGGTCACTGCATTTCGGGGGCTATTTAATAATTAAATTTTGTTTGTTTTCCATTCAGTGAAACACCGCTGTTGATAACAAAAGTGAATTATCACCATGCTGTTGCGCGATGATACGATGGTGCTCACCAAGTATCAAAACCGTTTCAGTTGCGTTGCGTTACAGTTCACCAGCGCCAAGTATCAACACTACTACACCGCGCTACAGCTCATCTGCTTACGTCACATCGTGCGCGGGCGCGTCATTTGTTACTTTCCTCCTAATGGTGCTAACTGTGAGAAAATATTGTACCACGATCAGCTGATGAGCTATGGGTCTACTGGGAGTTAATAACTCACTATAGGTCTGTATATATCTGTAGGACTGTGAGGATAGTTTATGGAATGTTTTACGACACTTACTACTAATGCACAGACTGTGTTAAGTTGCCTACTGCGCAAGTCTTTGTCACCATTAAGTTTACCATAATATTATAAATATCACTAGTTACTACTTTTTTTATTAATTTTTGACATATTTTTTTACTTAGTCATAACATTAAATTAAAGATAATTTAAAATGATTAATTTCGTTAAATCAGGACAGAAATTTGACGTTTAAGGATATTAATATAATAAATTAATAATTCTTGAGAAAAAAATCATTGTATTAAATATAATTCAACTGCACATCAATTTAATATAAACATAATATTATGTTTTCTATGTCTCCTTGTGTAAACATACAAGTAATTGCTATTAAGTATCCGCAGGGACTACGACAAATAGCACCGTTAACTTTCGCGAAATGGTGATTGCTATTAAAATTTAGCTTGTACATAATTTTTCGACGTTTCACGGTAATCCCTTTCCATCATGTGAACCGTTTGCTCGTTTGCCCACTAATTTTATATTTAAAAAAAACCAGTCGCATGACGTTACCTCTCGGGAGGATTCAAATGACGTCACTCCTGGCAAAAAAAAACACCATAAATGAAAGCAGGAGCTTATCAATTCATCAAAATCTTTTATTGTATCCAAAACTTATATAATATTAAAATACCTAGTGGAGTTAGTATACTGAATTCGTGTTCACTGACAGACAGTAAACACGAATTAAGTGTACTATTTTCACTAGGTATTTTAATATTATATAATCTATAGTAAATAGTTAGTACTAATATTATAAAGAGGAAATATTTGTTTGTTTGCATCGTATAAACTATGAAACTACTGGACCGATTTTGATGAAATTTGGTACAAATATAGAGTAAGATTACGGGGAAGGACCTAGGCTACTTACTAACGCGGTAAAATGTACGGTTTCCGAGAGATTGCCCTTTTGCACGCACAAAATAGCGGGCATCTAGTTTATTATAATAATAAGATAGTTCTGGTAACAGTTACCATTTTGCACGTTACAAAATATGATTATATTTTTATTTTTCTTGAAAAGCACGTTACTAACGCTTGCTTTTTTATATCCAGCAAAGTAGTCCAGGGAATTTTGCGACCTTTATTTTATTTTACAGGTCAGTGATGCGTTGCAGGTCATGGGAACCCCGCCAGCTGTGCATATGCCCCGGACGTCGAACCCGCACCGGAGCGTGAACTACTGAACACTGAGCAGTAGTGGTATATGAACCTGGGGAGACTAATGTACGGTGTAAAGGACGCTCTACTTAAGTAGGCCCGAAGTCTTATGGCTCTGCACATCGTTCAGATCCAAGTTAAGCTAAACGTATACAAAACGTAACAATAGAACACGTAATGTCACCAATTTAAATGTCACTAATTTACCGTGCGATAGAAAAATACAATGACACATTAATTTGGTCGAATTCAATCTTTTTGATTACGTTTAGTTTAAATTGGATCTGAACATGGTATCTTACTACTATTATAAATGTGAAAGTATTTGAGGATGGATGTATAGATGGATAGATGTGTGTGACTCTTTCACGCAAAAACTCCTAACCAGATTTTAATGAAATTTGGTATAGTAGTAGTTTAAGCTAGAGATTATTATAAGCTCAAATACAAGCTCTACATTTTATCCCGAAAAAGTACAGTGTTCCCGTGGGATAAAAGTTTGTATCTCTGGAATTAAATTTCCACAACTGTGATCCTGATTGGTCAAGCTATAATTTCTGTTTATAAGGTAGAGTCCATCTAAACACACCGGCATATTTAGCAGAACACAGAAAAAGGTCCATGATTAAAAAAATATGGTTTTATTTTAAAATCTACTTACCACACTTCTTTTGTTATTTAAAGTTTCATTTGTTTTACTTAAAATGAGATCACATTAAGAACAGATTTTGCGAGTAAAGGCTATTTGTGAAAAATGGTACATTTTTTAACTTTTCATGTAACCGGGAAAAGTGAAAATTAATATTAAAATAACAATTAATTAAATTATAAAAATGGTGATTAATATCGCGTATTTCCTCCACGCGCTCTTATTAAAGTTTCTACCCGTCTAGGCATACTGAGAATGATGTTATCGATGGTCTCCTGGGATAGTCTCCGCCATTCCTCAACTACGGCGATTCGCAGTTCACCCACTGTGTAAGCTAGGAACTTACACATACGACTTTGAGCTGAGGGAAGTAGGTATATAGGTTAATGTGAGGGCTGGAGAAATCTGGGACTGACCTTATTGTTGAGCTGGTGGTTTTGTATCTGGGCGGAGGTTTCTTCTCACTACACTACACAGCTGTTGAGCGGATTATCGATAGATTTATCGCGGTTCGCCGGCGAATTTGGTATTATATTAACGAGCACAAATAAATATGCGCACACGCGTTCGCGTTCACTAGGTTTCGGGATGAGCTGAAAATGCATCCGGCGCGGAAGGGTATCTAAATGCAAGTGTTCGTCACTCTCTGACAGCGCCCCTGAGTCGGTCGGCCATACATCACGTAGTGATGTCCTTTTTGTTTATTCTAAACGTCGCGCTAGTGTTGGCGCGAACATCCTGGGGGGCCCGCACAGGCGGCGAGCTGAGCCCCATCCTGAGCAGAATCCAGTGGGAGCCGGGCAATCTTGCCGACAGGCCTCCGCAGCTGGCCTTGAGTCGTGTCCAAGTCCACAACTCTGATGACTCCATCCTTCCCAGGTAGCAGACGTGAGATTCTTCCCATCTTCCATTGTAGAGGAGGCAAATTGTCCTCCTTGAGCAGAACCAGTTCTCCAATTTTGGGTGGAGAGGAAGAGGAAAGCCATTTGGAGCGGATTTGAAGGGTATGGAGGTAGGACTTAGTCCAAAGGTTCCAAAAGCGCTGAGAGAGTGATTGAATGAGCTGAAAGCGTTTGAGCGGAGATATTACTCTTTCATCTAGAGTCAGCTCGGGGAGAGCTGTGAACGGACGGCCAATGAGAAAGTGGCCAGCAGTAAGGGGCTGATAGTCCGTGGGATCGGACGAAAGTGGACTGATGGGCCGAGAGTTTAACACAGCTTCGATTCTAGTGAGCAGAGTTAAGAATTCCTCGAAAGTGAGGTGTTGCTCACCGATAACACGGTATAGAAGTTGCTTTGTGGATTTAACATTAATCTCATGGATACCTCCCATCCATGGGGCTTTAGGCGGATTGAGTAACCAAGTTATATTTTGAGTTGAGAGTTTATGAGAAATGGCGTCGTTATTGTCATTGAGAAATTGTTGTACCTCTAGTAGATGATTCCTAGCCCCTACATAATTTGTGCCACAATCCGAACGTGTCAATACCGGAAGTCCGCGACGTGAGCAGAACCTTTGTAATGTTGCAATAAACGCTTCGGCAGTGAGCGATGAGACTGGTTCTAAGTGAACCGCCTTTGTAGTGAGGCAAACAAATATGCAAAAATATCCCTTAATTAACTTAGCATTACGTAATTGACTTGATTTGAGCAGAAACGGTCCGGCGAAATCTGTTGATACGTGACTAAATACGGGCTGAGGTATGACTCTATCAGCTGGCAGGTCAGCCATGATAGGTACTTCGGGCTGAGCGCGGCAACGGAAACATCTTATGCATTTAAACGTTCTGTGCCTTATAATGCGGCGGGCAGATAATATCCAAAATTGCTGACGTAAAATAGCATGTAGCGTGTCCGTGCCAGGGTGGCAGTGTATGCGATGATAGTGATCTATTATGAGGTCTACGAGCGGACTAGAACTAGGCAAAATGAATGGGTGTTGAGCATCGTATGTGAGTTCCGAACGAGTGAGTCTACCTCCTACTCTGAGGAGACCGTCCTGCGTAAAAGGCGACAGACGTTGTAGTCGTACTGTGCAGATTCTATCGGTTTGCAGGCGGTGAATATCTTCTGCGAATGCATTCTGCTGTACAGAGCGGATCCAGAAGAGTAATGCTTCTCTACGTTCACTTACAGTTAGAGGGCCTAGTTGTCGCGAGTTTGAATTTAGTTTACAGTTACGAATGAATCGCCTCATGTAGGCAGTGACACCAGTTAGTTTTTCTAAAGAGCTGAAGCGAGTGAGCAGATCACTATCGTCACCGGGTATCGAGAAATTGCATGGTACGTATTTTGGTTTGAGCCCTGGCAAGTCTTGTCGAGTATGAGCTGACTTGAGCTACAGGTGAATCGCATGAGTGCTCAACGAGTCCTATGAGTGCAAAATCAAAAATCGTGCCGAAGGCTATGGGCTTCCCCGGGCCCAAAGCAATCTTAGTAACATCTAAAACGTGACCCAAAACGTCTGAGCCTACTAATAGATTTTATAGTTTGCCTAAATATGGCCGCTTGCGATTTTGTAGGCATGTTTAAAAATATATGCGTGTAACTAAGTTAAATATTTAAAAGTAATAAGCGGAAAATACGCGCGCAATTAATTTAAAACGCAGAAAATAGATTTTAATAATGTGCCGACAATGTATACAATTTTATCATAAAATGTGTACCGAGTTAATTAACAAATGAGCTGACCGATCGCCTGATGCTAATATAGTATTAGTGTATGTTTGATGAGCGGAGATTAATGCGTTAGAAGTCGTCTGTAATATTATATTAATGTCCTGAAGTTTGAATATAAACAAATCTTAGCGGGCGCGTTAGAAACAAAATAACGTAATGAAAACAATGCAAGTAGGTATGAGCAGTTTCAATCTCAATAGTGTGCCGACTTATTCAAAACAGCTGTAACGTAACACCTATAATATATTTGTATAAACACAGAACGTCGATAAGAATTCTTATTTAAAACAGCTGTAACGTAACACCTAATAATATTTTTGTATAGACACAGAACGTAGATAAGATATGAATTCAATGTGAAGGTCACTATTTATTCTATGAAGAATACCTAATTGAGAATGAATGTAACAGCTGTTGTTCGCACGGGCGCCGTGTAGGTACACAAATCAAGTTTTCTGTATCGAAGCGAGCCGACGATGTTAGTATGGGCACTTGAGATGTTATGCAACCCGTAACTATTAAAATAATGCTAAGTTAATTAATATTGTGTTTTAAAAATTGAGAATATGAAGATATAAACGTTATATATAGATAAAATACTTAGTAATGCAACGACGATTTACAATTCTGTTATGAGCCGAACGTAATTCACAATACGCACTAGTTATTACTTATTTTATATGCGAGTCAAACATTAAAATATTTTGTAAGTAAGAGCTGAGAAAATTATATGAGATATTATTGGCACAAATTATGTATTAGGTACGTTAGGGAAGTTCTGGAATGTTCGAGTTCTTTGTTCGACAATAAGCCGACAACCTACCCACTATTTTTATTTTTTTATTTTTTTTGGGTTTTTCCTATGAATTTATGGGCCGAAATATGCACAAAATAATTTAAATAATTAACATATAGGTTAATATCAAAGTACAGAATAGGGGTTTAATGTTAAATGTGCCGAATTGATAATGGGAATGGACTGTAACTTGGTTTTAAAATGGCGGGGCGGCCTGGCCAGAATTAATTGGACAAAATATAAATAATCGAGCTGATTTTATGTGCAGATTTGGGCGGAGTGGAACTGTAGGTGCTGGTTCTAATGAGGCCCAACGCCGGTAATAGGGGGAAGGGCTTCACGAAGGCTCGATGGACCAAGAAATTTGTAAGCTAGGAACTTACACATGCGACTATGAGCTGAGGGAAGTAGGTATATAGGTTAATGTGAGGGCTGGAGAAATCTGGGACTGACCTTATTGTTGAGCTGGTGGTTCTGTATCTGGGCGGAGGTTTCTTCTCACCACACTACACAGCTGTTGAGCGGATTATTGATAGATTTATCGCGGTTCGCCGGCGAATTTGGTATTATATTAACGAGCACAAATAAATATGCGCACACGCGTTCGCGTTCACTAGGTTTCGGGATGAGCTGAAAATGCATCCGGCGCGGAAGGGTATCTAAATGCAAGTGTTCGTCACTCTCTGACAGCGCACCTGAGTCGGTCGGCCATACATCACGTAGTGATGTCCTTTTTGTTCATTCTAAACGTCGCGCTAGTGTTGGCGCGAACACCCACGTTGGCAGGAGCTGGAATTCTGGACTTAACTTTTCTTTTCAGCAAGTTCCAAACGTGCTCTATTGGGTTCATATCCGGTGATCTCGCCGGCCACTCCATAACAGTGATATTCATATCATTATGATAAGCTTGAGTTACCCGAGCGGTATGCGGCCGAGCATTATCCTGCATAAAAACAAAATCGTCACCGATATATGGGGCAATCGGTACGACATTTTCTTCTAAAACTTCTCTGATATAGATATAGACTCCCTCTGTCAATCACTACCAAGTCTGTGCGAGCTCCCAAACAAATGCCCGTCCTAACCATTATTGATCCACCACCGTATGCAACTGTAGTTTCAAAATTTGTCTGAATGTATCGTTCTCCTTTGCGTCTGTATATTCTTTGCCTACTGTCAATTTGATTTAACAGAATTCTGCACTCATCACTAAAGAATACCTTACTCCATTGGTCCGCGTTCCAAAGTCGATGTTCCTGAGCAAAAGTTAACCTGTTTCTACGATGATTTACCTCGAGCCTTGGAGCCTTGGCGGGCACAAATGAACCCAAACCAGCTTCTTCGAACCTTCTTCGTACCGTACGCTCACTTACAGTTACACCCCGCACTGCTTCTAACTCATGTCGGGTTTGGACGGCCGTCAAACGGGGGTTCCTACGTACACGAAGCCGAATGGAACGATCATCCCTACTCGAAGTGCGTCTTTTTCTGCCTTGTCCTGCTCTTCTCACATATGTGCCGGTCTCCCTGAACCGTTGGATACTGCGATGGATCGTTGAAACTGGTCGACGAAGATCTCTGTATATCACTCTGCAGGTTTGACCATTTCTTCGCATTTCGAGTGCCCTGGCAATCTCCGTTGGGGCTACGTCAGGCATAATTCAATCCTCAACTCCAAAAAGATACGCGATTAAAAAAAACTAACACAAAACAGTATTTCAATGAAATTTTAAATCAAACTCAGAAGGAAGAAATACTCGAAGTTCGCTCCAGATAAGGTGTATTTGAATAAAATTAAAACAATTGCATAAAATGTGATGTTCAGTTGTTTTCTTAATTTGAAAATATTTCTTTTTAAATTAAATGACGTATAAACCAGCCAGCAACCTTATATGATACTGATATCAAACCTTTATTTTATGTTCCGCTAAATATGCCGGTGTGTGTAGTTAAACTAAGGTAGCTCCATATAAAAACGATTTCAGCCGAGTGGCATTAAGAAAGTGGTTTCACTGTATCAGTGACTTTTTGTTCCTGTTGATCTATACTAATATTATAATGAGGAAAAATTTGTTTGTTTGTTTGTTTGAATAGGCCATTGAATAGGCTCTATAAAACAACTGATACAAAACAACTGAAACACATATAATATAGAGTAAACCACGGGAAAGGACACAGGCTAGTTTTTTTTATGGCGGAAAAATGTACGATTCCCTCAACATTTCCTTTTGTACGCACGAAGTCACAGGCAACATACAGTAGTCTAGTGGTAGAGCTTGGCTCTCGACTCGGAGGTCGTGGGTTCGATCCCCGCATTGGAACAACAAAAAATGTTATTTCCAAGTTTGGACAATGCAGGCTGATCACCTGATGGTCTAACAAGAAAGATAATCCATGCGTCGGATAAGCAAGTAAAAAGTCGGACCTGCGCCTGATCTCTCGCTAGTTGTGTCGGTCTGTCCGTCCCAATGGGTTATAAGAGTAAAGGAAGAGAGAATGCTCATGTGTACTGCGCACACACTTGGGCACTATAAAAATGGTTTCAATGAAACCGGTCATCGTTACCGAGATCGGTGTGGGGTTATTTTATATATCTACGACAATATTATCGAATATCTATTTAATGTGGCGCTAAGTAGAGCAACCTGAAGCGCGTGCGCATGCGGCGCGGCGCGGGTCGGACGCACACCTGACTTGTTCCGACAGGTAGTTATCGTCCACACATACAAATTATATACGGAGTGTTCTTCATAATTTACTTTTTCTTTGACGTTTACTATATTTCTCATTTAATTAAATGTGATTAAGTTTTTAGAAACCATTAATTTGGCAAGTACTTAATAGGGTGATGACTACATCTAAACTATTGAGTTTCATTAATATACTCACATATATTGAGGCATTACTACTTGGTAAATGAAAAAACAAAAATATTTTATTTTTTTAATTATATTTAATTTAGTAATTAGATACATCTAAAAAGTACAAAAAAGATTTTTTTTTTTTTGCATTAAAACCTACATCATTAGTTTACTTACATCGTATACAAAAACATTGTAATAGTATTGTTGGAAGAGTGGATGCCCCAAAGGGAGATCTCCGACCGAGCGAAGTGGTATGCTCGGTCAGGCCGAAGCCCACTTGTATGAATTTCAGATGTCGTATATATAGTGCCGATCATAGAAAACTTCGATAGCGCGATTCAGGATTGTGGCGCTAATTGGTCCGCCACAGTATATACTATGGTAAGTATGAACTTTAACACACAAATATCGGAGATATTTACATACTTCATACACTTTAACCTAGGCGTGACGTCACAGTGCGACTTTAGTATGGAGCGTTTTCACGAGACTTGCGAAATTTTGTATACAAATCGCTGTATCTCTGAAAATATTGACTTTTGATACATTATTACTTCTGAGAAGTTACTCATATTTAAGAGTACTCTTCATTTATTCAATAAAAAAATTAGTCATCTACCCTATTGTTTCAAAAGACAAACTACAAAATAACATCAAAGCTTTTCACTATAAAAAAAAATTGTAGCAACTCCGAATTATGCAAAGCCAAACTACAAGAAAAAAAGAAATAAATATATAGATCACCTAAATATGCTTATGTCTACGTACAAACACCTGTAGGGGCAGACACTGTTTTAAGTTAAAAAGTATATTTCGCAAAATAACAAAGAAGTATTTTTTAACCATTTTGCTTTTTTAATGATCATGAAATATAATCACGCTGTATCTCTTATCATTTGGTAGCGTTTCGTGTAGTCGTATATGCAATCTGCAAACTCACCTGTGCGCTACTTTACACACTAACATTTTTATTACAACCGTGTAAAGTCTAGTTTTGTTTGTCTCGCATGTAAATTTATCATGGCACGTCACATGTAATAACCAGCGTGAGATGAGCTGCCCTCCCCTCGTCACGGAAGACCTGCCGTCGCGGAGGGGGCTGCAGTATTCTGTTCCACGGTTCAGCGCAAACTGGTCACTAATACGTACCGATTTTGAACATTGTTTTTCGTATTCCGAACGGCGTAGCGGTGGACGACGCACGTTCAGTTTTTTTTATTTTTTTTCGTTCTGTTTGGTTTTAGTGCTGTGATTTTGTGAAGTGAATTCCTTGCGAGGACAGTGCAGTTCACGTAAGCCTCTCTTATCAATATCAAATAGCGGGAAGTGTCATTATTTTGGGATTTTTTTCATTACGTGCGATTGAACGATTTTATATAACTTTTATGAGCATGACTGTGGTAAATATATATTTTAACGATGTAGGTACTTCGCTATTATGTATCGGATTATTATATTCTTATAAGTCTACCGACGACTTAAGTGTCGTTTACTAGTGCTTTCAATTCTGTTTTTCTGAGAAATAGAACTAACACAAGTTCCAATATTTTGAACAGAAACCATAAACTCTACATTTTAAAAAGTTTTCCTTTTTAGTCTCAAATAGTCATTTTAAACGAAAACCTAGAAGTTTTATTCAAAGAATATAGAAAAAGAATATCTGTTGGAGAAACTAGAGTTTTTTTTTACTTGTTTCCTCTAGCAGGACAGTTTTGGAAGCAGTGGTAACCGTTCACTCTTGTACTCTACGAAAGAATTGGAGTCTTTGTAATTACTATATCCACGTCTGTGATTATTGTTTAATAGAAAAGGACATATTATTGTTATTACGTTATTATGTTAAAATAATGTATATTTTTGTACAAACATAGTCTATCTAACTTAGATAATAATATCCTCATCCACCACACAATCAAATGTATAAACCAATTCTCTCCCTTGGCGTAGGTCGTAAAATAAGGCATTAGGGTATTGAGGTCTCGTGAGTCGGGGAGGGAGACAGTGGAGGGTGCGGCCTGGCGCATTACCCTTGACACATTTTGAGAGTGGATAACATAATATTATCTTCAGCCTTATCTTATTTAGAATAGAATCATTTATTTTCCAGGAAATTAGTTACAAAGATGTTAAGTTACAATTCCTGCGTCTAGGGCGTGGAAACATTATGAACGATGTTGAAGATCATGCCAAAGTAAAATTAAATAAAATATCATAAAAAATCATATTACAATACCAATTATTATCAATTAATTAATCTTCTGTTTGAAATCAGTCGGAAAAATAAAGCATAATATAGATCACGTATACAGCATTACTGTTTCTAGGGTTCTGTAATACACAAGGAACCCTTTCATACATAACTATTTTACGATGTCGACAATTTTCGAGTAATCGGCCTCCAAAGTGGTTTGTAAATTTGTCCCCCCCCCCCCTGGCATTTCTAAACTATAAGAGATAGAATGTTGTAATGTCTTTAGGAAAATTATTTTGAACGAAATCGGATACTAACTTTTGAAGTAATTTGAGTTGGGTTTGGGTTGGGTTGTTTTAATTATAATTTTATCACAATTTTTTCATATTAATATAAAAGTTTTTTGCCAATTATTATCCTACGTCTTTTTTAATATTTTATCCAATAGAGTAAAGACTAAAAATATATTATAAATATTTTTACTTCAACCTATTAACTTCTTTAAGAAACAAAATAAATAAATCCTCTAGACAATATAAGCATACTGCATAACACCTCAGGCGCTTGTATTCTGATCTGATAAGGTTTTGTGTGTTCACGTCGCCGCGCCGCCGTCAGGCTTCGGCGCTCTTATCACTGATAACACTATCAGTGATAAGAGCGCTATGTATAATTAAACGTGCTAAAAGAAAAGCGGATCGATTTTTTACTCTGTGTGTTTGGGCTGTATAGTAGTACTATTTTTATCTAGTGGCACACGATTATTGTGCAAACGTCCTTATCTTTAATGTAATTTATAACATTAATAGGAATAGGAAGGATTGTTTGTATGTTTGTTTGCATTGAATAGGCTCGAAAACTATTAGACCGGTTTTGATGGTAATGATAATAGCTCCCCACACTGATTTCAGTGACGGTGGCCGGTTTTAATTGAAAACAGGCCAGCTACGCAGGAGTTATTTTATAGTGCCCAAGTGTGTGCGCAGTACACAAGAGCACTCTCTCTTCCTTTACTCTCGTAACCCAGTGGGACGAATAACCGACACAACTGCTGAGATATCAGGCGCAGATCCGACTTTTTACATGCCCATCCGACGCATGGATCATCTTTCTTGTCAGACAATCAGGTGATCAGCCTGCATTGTCCTAACCAAACTTGGAAACAAGATTTTTTGTTGTTCCAATGCGGGAATCGAACCCACGACCTCCGAGTCGAGAGCCAAGCTCTAAACCACTAGACCACGGAGGCTGTTAATAATGTTGGTAATGATAGAGATTAGACCAAGGGAACGGACACAGGCTACTTTTTAAAGTGGCAAAATGTACAGTTCCTGCATGATTTAAATAATTGGACTAGCAGGCTTAACCTGTTGCTCCGAAACCTTAAGTCTTTATGGCTCTTCCTGTGACCGGTCCTTGATTTATGTGTGTTCATTGGTTTCGAATATTCGAACACTAACTTGTTACATTAAGCCAAAGAAGAAGAAGAAAAAGAAGCCAGAAACCGCATTAAGGTAGTGTAGCGTAGCTAGTGATGAACAATTATTGGCGATATATAATCCTTATGGCGAGAAGAGACCCGTGACCCAATTTCGGGGATGAAAGAAGTCAATACATTATCGGCTTCTAATATCATTGAGATAGCTAATATAATTTACAAGCATTTTCCCTCGTGAAATTGGGTTTAAAACTTCCATCCTCTATTTTACCCTCCTTAGGGCTGAATTTTAGAAAACGCTGAAATAAGTAACAAATTTTTTTGCGTACTCAATTAATACAAAATAACACGCAAATATGTCCAAGGAATAAAAAGTTTTATCCAAACTTTTATCCCCTATTTTACCCCGCTTGGGGGTAGAATTTTGAAAAATCCTTCCTTATTGGACATCTACGTCATATAAGAAATACGTGAGCAAAATTTCAAATTTCTAGCCTTAAGGGTTTGGCCTGTGCGATAATACATCAGTCAATCAGCTATGCCTTTTATATAATATATAGATATAGGTCACCCCAAAACACTTGCTCTCCACCTGTCACTATTTGGGCGCCACATGCCGCGGCGGTTGGATCACCTGCTGGCCAGTACCGACACGGTCGTGAGGGGTTGGCTAGTGAACAGAAATGTGTTAGCAAATTGAACATGAATCCTACTACTATTCTAATTGTGAACGTTTGTGAGGATGGATGGACTTGGATGTCCATGTGAATGGATAGAGGCAAAAAATACTAAACGGATTTTGATGAAATTTGTCGTGGGAGTAATTTAGGCTCTGGATTAACACATTGACTATATTTTATCCCGAAAAAGTACAGTGTCCCCGTGGGATACTGTATTTACGCGGGTGGAGCCGCGGGTAAAAGCTAGTATTCAAATAAAGCAATTATTTCAAAGTAGCTTTTGCTAGTAGTGTATTCTAATCTAAGGATACCGAGGCAAGAATTACAGCTGTTAGAAGATGATCCTGTGTGAACAAACACTCCTGACTATAAACTTCTGTGATGTCTTGTCTTTACTCCAACCGACATAAAGTACTTATACTACATATCAATGATATGTTACAAACATATGGCATTCATTGCTATGCAGATGACAGTCGGATGATGCCTTGTATACCGGCCGCCCGAACATTTCTCGGCAAAACATCATTGAGAGTCGAAACGAACTTGTTTCTGAAATTGAGATTTCGTTGCAGAGTCTCTGAATGGGGTAGACTTAACTTAACCCAGTTCAACCCCTCTAAGACACAAGTTTGCGCGTCGTCTGAATGCACCTCCAACTGTCTCCTCCAACATTGGAATACTTGGTGTTAACATATCGAGCGAGGTCTAGTTCCGATATCTTCTGGAGGGTAAGGCATAGTTAGCTTCCAAGAAGCTTGGTATTCTAAACAGGTCGAAGCAGTATTTTAGTGCGATCCAACGCCTACAACTCTATAAGACGCGCCACACATGGAATACTGTTCTCATCTCTGGGCAGGGGCGCCAAAGTACCAGCTTCTCCCTCTCGATCGTATCCAACGAAGGGCCGCTCGAATTGTCGACTGCTATAGTGTTTCAAACAGGCTTGACTCCTTAGAGCTACGTAGAGATGTAGCATCGCTCTGCATACTCTATCGGTTATATTACGGGGAGTGCTCCGAGGAATTGTTCGGATTTTCGCCACCGTTCCAAGCGACAAAATATTTATCATCCTCATCACCTTGATGAGTGGCAGTCCTCCACCGTGTGCTTTACCTGAAGCTTTCTGCTGTGCACAGTAAAACTCTGGAATGATCTGTCGCCAGCGGTATTCCCTCCTAAAAGTCCGAAGGACTTGCAACTCCTCTGATGTTGCATTGGGCGACGGTAATCGCTTTTCATCAGTGATTTGTTTGCTCGTTTGCCCCCTAATTTTATAAAAAAGAAAAGATTAAAAAACGTTTTAGCCAAAAATGATGTAGTTGAAACTAATAGATATGAATTTATATTAATTTAGTTTGGATTGGTTGCATGTCTTGCAACAGACACATTTTAATATAGTAGGTAACTTATTACGTTGGTACAGGTCATAATATTTTCATACATATTTTGCATGTAAATACATATCGACTCTATTTTATGGTTTTGACTAGGTGGTTTGTCTTTGGCTCTATTCAATGACAACGTTTTGTAAACAAAAAGACAGTAAAACACTAAAATGATACCAATTTAACTGTTATTTGTTTACCGTGCAGTGAAGAAATACATTTACTTATCAATATGATCGAATTCAATGTTATTTGTTTCATTGTATTAAACACATACGGATTGTGTCGCGGTGCACTTTTTTCCGACGTTTCGGCTACTTCCTACGTGGTCACTGAAGCTCCTCCCGTACAATTGTGGGAGAGCCACGCTTCGGCATGAATGGGCCAGCTCGACCGGGTATAACGCTTGCGTTGTGTTTCGCCGAGTGAATAAGGTTACCGGAGGCCCGAGATTGGATTTTAAGGACTGGGAACGCAAGTCGCAACACCAGAGGAGTTACAAGTGTAATTCCTCTGGTGTTGCGAGTGTTCATGGCTGGCGGCAATCGCTTACCCATCAGGCGATCCGTATGCTCGTTTCCTGGTTCATTTCATTAAAAATAAAAAAATAAAAACGTCGGAAAAAGAAAAGTGCACCGCGACACAATCCGTAAGTGTAATAAATTACTTGTTTTATACAAAAATGATAAATTGGATCCGAATCACAAATGACAACCTGAAACAAAAATGTAAAATGTCAACAATGAAACATGTAATTTATTTATGTTTCGTTAAAATTCAAATAAATATACAACGACGTAATATGTAACGACATTGGTTGTCCCCTAAAGAGGTATTGGCTCTATTTAATGTCACTGGTATACGCCGCGGCAATTCAAATCCGATTTAATCTAAGAGTAAACAAGAACATTATCCTACTTAATATTATAAATGTGAAAGTTTGTGATGACGTATGGATGGATGGATGTTAATATTTGTTACTATTTAGTAACCTCTTTCACGCAAAAACTACTGAACGGACTTTGATGAAATTTGGTATGGTAATAGTTTAGGCTGTGGATCGAAACATTCGACGACCTCTATGGCTCAGTGGTTCAGCGCGTTGGTGCTCAAGCCGGGGGTCGCGGGTTCGAATCCCGCCGAAGGAAAAAAATAGTTGTTCCTGGGTCATGGATGTGTTTTAAATATGTGTTATATATAATAAAAATCTTAAATATATGTATAGCATAACGAAATTAAATATACTTCTCGTTGTCTGGTACCTGTAACACAAGTTCTTCGGATACTTAGCACAGGGCCAGACTGACGTGGTGTGAAGCGTCCATAGATATTATTGTACTTTTTATCCTGGAAAAATACAGTATTCCCGCGGGATAACGATAGGATATTTACGCGGGCGGAGCCGCGGGAAACAGCTAGTAACACTTAATGCTACCAATTGAAATTTAAATGTGCAATAAAACACTTAGTGACAATCTAATTTGGTCGAATTATTTTATTTTATTTACGTTTAGGTGAAATTGGATTTTAACAGAGCATACTTAAAATGTTTGTTTGATTTCAGGTGTAGCGCCAGCGCCGGCATGCTGGTGAGCCATGGCGGACATTCGTGAGGGGCCCGTCACCGTCGACGACCTGCCGATCACGTTCCAGGTTAGAGACAAACAGACATACATACGTCATACATACGTCATACACACAGACACCTCCGCACCTATGGAAATTAAAAATGTGCATTAATACTAATCAATACACGATCAAACCGCCGTCGTCCAACGGTTTATAGCTGGGCTCTCGACTCCGAAGGTGGGTTCGAACCTCGCGTTGAAACAACAAAAAATATTGTTTTCAAATCTGGGTAGGACAATGTAAGCTGATCACTTGGAGTCTCACAAAGTATGCAAAGGATCCATATGACTATGAATCCTGAGCATACAAATTGTCGGGACGGACGCCTCGACCTGAATGCATGGATAGGGAAGGTGATTGAGATAGAATTGAAATTGAATGGTTTTAAGAAAGCAAAAGTGTAAAAAAGAAATGTTAAAGTAAGGCAGGAAAAACAAAAGAAAAGTAAAATACAGGAAGAATGTAAAATAGTATGAAGATGGAAATAAGACAGTAGAATAAAAATTGAAATGGTAGATGTGTAGAATAGAATGTAAATTGAAATTGAAACGATTGTAATATGGAAATAAATGTAAGGTAGTAGTAAAAATAATTGTCAAAAATACGAAATAGATTTAAGAAAGTGAAGTAAAAAGCAAAAATGTAAAATTGGGATTGTAGAATGTTAGAATGTTAGATTAATATCGGAATTTAAATGAACGAATATGGAAATAAATGTAAGGTCGTAGTAAAAATAATTGTTAAAATATGAATCAGATTTAAGAAAATGAAGTTGTAAAAGTAAAAATGTTAAATTGTAATTGAATGTTAGAATGTTAGATTGATAATGAAATTGTAAATAGAATTAAGTAGAAGACAAAATGTAACGTAAATAGAAAATACAAATGTAACCAAATAAACAAAAGCAAATAATTGTCCTGGCTAATGGCCGGGGGAACAAGAATAAAAAAAAAAAAAAAAAAAAAAAGCTGATCAATTGACTATTGCGTTGGAAATAAGATCATGAAAGAGCTCTGAAGCCTTTTTACTCACAAAAATAGTAAAAGTGATTCAACGTTGCTGAGGCAAGAGCTCGACATATATAATGTAGAGTTACTTATTCAAAGAGACACTGCTACGATGTATATGCATCCGCAACTGTCAGACCTTCCACACAGTTTGTTCAGAGTGATGTTGAACGTGTTAGGACGTGTAATGTATTGATATGGAGTAACCTGATCGTGGTCATGAGCGCAACGTTCCGCTCTACATGACCCCAAAATGGCCGCTCGGGTGGACCACTCAATTCGGCTACCGGCTATTTCCACCCAGTACCAGCTTTCTCCCCAAATGCCAGGATGGACGAAATTGGTCGGAAGCGATTAGAGTGTTGACATTTGGGGCCTAAAGGCCGTACGGAAGTAATTGACTTCCTTACATAATTGTTTTCGTATTTTTGTGATATTTGACTATAAAATTTCGGTATTGTCGGTCTATGCATCTGATATGAGATCTTATTTTGTGTACTTATTTAAGATTAAATTTTACCAAATTGATTCTTTAAACCAGTCAGGCTATGCAGGAGTTATTTTATAGAACCCAAGTGCCTACGCAATACATAAGAGCACTGACTGTTTCTATACTCTCGGTAACCCAGTGGGAGTGGCAGGTCCGACTCTCTATATGCCCCTCCGACGCATGCATCATCATTCTTGTCAGACAATCAGGCGATCAGTCTGCATTGCCCTAATGAAACTCGAAAACAGGACATTTTTGTTATTCCAACGCGGGAATCGAACCGACGCGCGACGTCCTCTAATCCTGGGATAATTTTGTACCAGCTAATAATAACATATTTTGGTTTAGTTTTAGTAACGATTAGAGATCGAAAGCAAATGGATTGCAAGACCAGCAAAACGCCATCTTGCATCTCTCGTGGGCGTCGATGTGGAAACTCGGTGAAGTTATCATAATTAATAGCCTCTCAACACTATTGTTACGTGTAGACTGTATTTTCTTGAATATTTACTAAATATTTTTATACTCCATTCAGGCCTGTTTAGACCTGAAAGAGACGCCATCGCTAATTACGATGCCGAAGTTAGAAATTAAAAATGTACGTTATTGATGTATCGCGCGCTATATGTCAATTAGCGAACGGCATGTCAATCCTATACTTATTTTCAAGCTACATTTCGAAGATCGTCAATGTATAATTATTAACGATGGCAGTAACAAAGCCCTCAGATCTTAATTATACGCCGTCATCGTCCAGCCTGCAAATCCAATATCGCGGCCTTGAAGCGGACTTGTAGGCAAAATTTTATATGATTGACACTAATGACGGCTATAGTACCGGTGTTGGATTCGCATGCTGGATCGTGAGTAAGGCGCTTTAATATAAACGTACTTATGGTACAGATTTAAATGTCACTTTTTTACCGGACATCATATCGACTTCTATTATGAATATTACTTAATAGATGGCGCTTAGTGCATTAAAAATAAAATATCTGTATTGCAATAGATTAGCTTACACGGCTTACAATTCCTTATAATATTACACAGCGTGCGGCAATCGGAGGACAGTATTCTGATGACACAATGTTAGATGACAATCAGCCAAATATGAGTCATAGTGCAGTTTATGACCAATTAATGTAGCGAGTGTTAAAAGGCCTGACCTCATCTACTGCGGAAGTGGGTAGCTGTGCAGTATTAGCATCACTCCAAAGAGGATGGTAGAGTCGATGTAATATTTGCTTTCTACAGGTTTGTAGGCACCAGCTTCGGAACGAGGATTTGGTGACATAAAATTCAGAGGCTCACTCTGAATTCTGAATTAACTTCTGAATTGATTACCTTAGTCAGTAGTGGATAAATTCTCGAAAAACCCTTTCATACTTCATGCTGTTTACGTGCAAAATTTTAATGCAATTCCATAAGAATCGATTTCAATTGTTTCTTATACTTTAAACGATCTAATCTTGTATATATATGTATATAATCGTAATATCTGAAACGGCTGCAAGTATTTCCATAGAATTTTGTATGCCGGGAGTTGTACTATGGGAAAATGCACATTTTTAAGTTATAAATGGTAATATATATAAAACACATACACATCAGTCAGTAACAGACAACAGTAGCCTATTATAAGAATATAATGGGGTTCTCATTAAAATATGGGAGACATAATATAGGTTGTAGGTTGCTCGGAACCTGCTTTTGAAATTTTGATTATGTCAGATATATATATTCTGATTGCATGTAGCTAATAGCCTAGGCTGACAGACGGTTCACATTACAATATTAAAAAAGAAGAATTGAAAACTAGTTATGATAACAAAATCAATTGTACCATAAAAGTAGGTAAGTAGTAAAAAAAAAAACTACTACAAAACTTAAAATGCTACAAAACAAAGAAATCTCCCAGGTCGTCCCCACCAGGCAGAGTACCTAGAAGGCTCAAAGAGTTTCCTCGCTGGATTGCGATACTTATTCTCTGGGCCAGGTAGGTGCCGGCTCTGGGGTCTCGGGTGGCCTCAATGAGTTTTTTGGAGATTTCTCCGAAAAGTTTGTGCGCACCCAGACCCCATGTACCTAAGGTTTCAACCCCAAACGGTTCAAATATGAGATCCCCACTAAGGTTCTCATATTTGCGCCGCTTGAGGTTTTCCGCCTGATTGGCGGCCGCACCTGCAGAACTCGAGGTGCCCTGGACATGGGACGGAGCAAGTGTATCGACGCAAGTAGCGTACAATACAAGAGCCAGTCCCACTCTCCAAGGGACCAGGGTCATACCGTCTGGTCTCTTGCCATCGTCGCGCGCCAAACCAGAGGGTTCCAGCACAGCTGGCACTCCGGCGGTGACAAGAGCCCGACGGATGAGATCGTTCAGGCAGTGATGTCGGGAGATGCGGCCAGCGCTTCGTTAACAGGAAAGCCCGTGGTGTCCGAGGCTGTCCACATTTGCACCACAAACACAGCGATGGGGGACGACGTGGGGGGTGCCAAGACGCAGGGAAGTGGCTAACCGGAAAGCTGTTCGATCCAGCAATGTGCCCGTATTGGGTGACGGTAATGCTTGTAGCCAAAGGCCCGACTCCAATTTCTCCGCAGCTAAGAGGCGAGCCTGCTCCACAGGACTGGAGGACGTATTAAGAAGATTATTCCGTACCAGTCTGCAGAGTGGCTCGTCCCAGAGCCTTTGGGAAAAAGTATTGTCAGGCAATTCGCTACAAGCACTAGTTACGCTCCAGGCGTCCTTGGCCTCGTCCAGAAAGGTAACTGTATTGGAGTAGGATGGGTGATGTAGTATTTTGGAGATAAGACTATGGTTCGCGTGGACTGAGGACAAGAAGGCCGGAAGCGATATGTCAGAGGGCTTTCGAACACCCAGGCCACCGAACCTAACTGGAAGCGTTGCCTGAGAATATAATTAATTATATTCTGTGATTGCAGTAGCACACCACGTACACCACATTTGAACTAATGACTGCCGCTTGCGATCGAAAGCGATTGCGTAACGATGAAAGTGATGCGTGCGCCAGTCATCTGTGATCTGTCTAGTTATCGATATAGTTACGCATCTTCGTTGGGGACCGCTGTTACTTTTCATAGAAGTAGCAATCCTAGTCCATTCGCGTTAAGAAGGCAGTTAATCCTGCGTACAAATGTTAAAATTGACCAGTGACGAGTAAGCTGTGTTATAGTGACGAAAACTACAAGACGACTCGAAATTTCGTTAGCACTCGACAGCGGACTGATGTTCAATGTTAGTTAATGTCTAATGATTGATGATCTACTACGCGTCTACGCCGCATCATCGATCACTTTCGCAAGTTCATGTAACACATAATATCGTTGCAGTATTAAATAGCGCGCACTTTGGTGACAAATTGTCTTGGACTAGAAACACGGAATAAACTTAAATTTGTATCACTTCATAAAGAACTTACACAACGGGATTATTTCATGTCAAAAAAATATATTTTCCTGGAGTACTTGCTTCTAAGTTCTAGTAATAATTATTCGGTTCCTTGATCCTTATAGCTAAGCTTATATTCTATATTTTATATTACACCCGACGCATACAGAGAGGTCTGGTGACGTATATAATAATAATATTGTAATAATATCTGTGGACGCTTAACACCACGTCAATCTGGCCCCGTGGTAAGTATCCGAAGAACTTGTGTTACGGGGACCAGTCAACGGGAAGTATATTTAATTCTTATATATTATACACATATTTAATACACATCCATGACCCAGACACCATGATCCCCACATCATTGGAAACTTTTTGTCCCCTCGGCGGGATTCGAAATGGCCAAAGGCCGTCTATGTGTGTCTATCTGTGGCTCTGTAGCTCCTAAAAGAATGGACGGATTTTGTCGCGATTATTGATCATTAATATCTAATGTTACATGCACATACGACTGCGTTAAATATCTATTATAGCCTTTGATTAAATATCGTTATTTACGTTTAATATAATGTAATGATTCATGCGGTATGATGATGACGCAACATCATTACTATTGCATAAATAATATCAAGTCATTGATAGTTATTATTGATTTAACTGCTTCCTTAATGACACGACGAAATCCATCCGTCACGTAACGCATTCTATACTATATCGATAACTTTATTTGAGAAAGTAATTTCATTTTTAATAACAAATTTGTTACACTACTAGATGACCCGACACATGTTGTTCCGTCTTAACTATGAACTGGACTGAATAAATAACTAAATATACACCAAAGTCTACACTGAAACCTTCTTGTATCTTATTGTAGCTACCTACACCTACATCTATTACATGTACGTCAACGTCTACACCTACATGTCCACCTACGTCTACACCTACACAGTAAACCTACATCTATGACAAGTTAGCTACTAATGAAGTCTTCATTTTATGCTACGTCCAAGAAACGTTATCTATTATGCACGGAAAACGGATAATACTAGATACTAGATAGTAATTTACATATTTAGTACCAATATTTGTTGCCACTACTACCTAAGTATTAACTTAGGGTCAGCGACTATATGCGACGCTACGAGGTGCCGCATTATTATGAGAGCTATTCAAAATTAAACCTTAATCGTCAATAAGCTGTGCAGCGCGGTGCAACATGACATTCCAACTCTTCGAACGAATCGTGTATCTTATTGTGTAATTAATGAAGTTAAATTTTGTGTAGCTTAAAAATGCAGGGCCATCTCGCGTATAGTTTCGCTTCGGTGTGAATTGACCCTTACTTTACTACTAACATCCACACTCACTACTAAGTACCAGTATAGCATTTATCTTACTCACTCATGCTTGAATATACCTAGAACTTAAACCTTACGACATAGCACCTGTACCCAGGATAAGCACTTCCTGAAATGGCTTCATAATGTCAACCTTATGTCTCTGCATCCTGCACTGCCTCCTGACATCCTTGTGTACTGTATTTGAAACCGCTTTTATAATATCAAATATTGTCATTCAAGTGATCACATGTTTCACAGGTAGGAAGATAAACTCGATAAAAATGATCCCACTGATAATAAAATCGTATATTTGTCCTAATTTTGTATTATTATTATACCTCACTTGTCAAATAGAGGCAAATCACAGATTCCGAGCTGTCAATTTACTATTATTTTTTAAGGTTCCGTACCCAAACGGAGAAAAAGGAACAATTACTATGTACGTATGTCTGTCACGAGGCAATCTCGTGAACTGTTGAAATTATAAATAAATCAAGAACATTTATATTTTGATACGATGAGTTATTACACTACAAATAATACTAAGGCTTACGTATATAGGATGATACATTACAAAAACACTGACAGGACTGAATAAGTTAACAAAACATGGATAAAAAAAACTAAAAAAATCAAAAGAAATATAAAATATGAACCATGAAAGTACGCAAAAAGTTCAGTTAACAAATACTAAAAAGTAAGGAATAAAATAAATATCGGAGCCCCCATACTTACAACAAACGTGATTTTAACCTGTTCGATATGGAACCCTGTATGCGCGAGTTCGACTCGCACTTGACGGGTTTTAGTTGTAATCATCAACATAATATTTTACTTCATATAGATAATTAACAAACACAAGGGTCGCCTTTCAATAAGCGATTATCGTCATGAAATCGCGCTGTATCCCTCTAAAGGTAGCCTTCCTTAGCCTCCCTCGCATAGATGCTACAGGGACGGTAAATCGCGACCCGCGACCGCGACCAGTTGTTTAGTGCTCCATATAAATTCATACTAAGCAGTGGCTCCGCAACCCTAACTCGGTGTCGGGTCGCGGCCTCGCGTCGCGCGTCGCGTGCATCGAAAGGCTACCTTTAGGGTCAATTCACACCGAAACGAAACGATACCCGACAAGGCTCTGCATTTTTAAGATAGCTATTAAAAACTTTCTTCATTACATAATAAGATACACGTTTCATTATAAGAATGACAGGTTGTAAAGTTCAATTTCGAATAGCTATCTTAAAAATGCTGCGCGGCGTATCGTCGCGGTGTGACTGACCCTTATTCAAATAAAAAAGCCTATATGTAAAGGTAGCGGTGTTATGATGTTCCTAAATCGCCCAAAAAAGTAGGTGGTAGTCGTTACACACAATAATCCAGATATAATCATATGACGACACATCCGGGCGGCGCGGCTGGTTGCATGGTCCAGCGGCGCCGAGTGTATTGTTATATGTATTCCAACACTATGGTGGTAGCCTATCTGCATCTCACATGATCTCACCGATGACACATTTGAATGTTCATGTTTTTAACAGTTTTTCGTGCTGACTCTAAGTCTACGTCTGTGCGTTACTCTACTAAGGGCTAATTTTTCAATAGATACGTGTGCCTTGTTACCATACAAATATACACAATCAAATGTCATTGGGACGTAAACCTTTAAAAAAATTTAACGAAAATAATTAAAAGGCTTCATTACTAGTATACATTTCATTGAAAATAGGTTATCTACCTATACTAATATTATAATAAGAAAAGATTAGTTTGCTTGCATTGAATAGGCTCTGAAAGTATTTCCGATGTATATCCGATTTTGACGAAATTTGGCACGGATGTAGTATAGACCACGGTAAGGCTACTTATATTTTAGACCACGGAGAAGGACATAGGCTACTTTTTATAGCGGCTAAATGTGCGGTTCCAGCAGGATTTCCTCTTGTGCGTACGAAGTCACAGGTAACATCTGGTCTAAAATAAAAATCAATATCAAGTATACAAGCAGAGTTTGATAAGAATTGTTTATTCTTTTTTTTTCTTGCTACCCAATGCTGATAATATTTATTAGTAGATCCATAGCTTGTTTACCATCTCTAATTAGGCGTAATATGTTTCCAGGTGAAATACTTAGGCCAGAACGACGCGCGCGGCCTATGGGGCATCAAGCACACGAGGAAGCCTGTGGATCTCATGGTCGCAGCCGCCAAGGCGCTCCCCCCAGGTATGGCCACCAGTAGCCTGCCAGAAGGCAGTATAATGCGGTAGATCAGTAGCTTTACCCTCCATCTATAAATGAACTAGCTGACCCAGCAAACGTTGTTCTTCCATATTATAAATAATATAATCACCCAGCGGTATAAATAATAGTTTGAGACATATTCTCAGACCCACAGAATATAATAATATCATACAAACATAAAATCTGAGGATTTTAGTTACAAACACGAGAATTTTATATTATCTTCTCTTAATTATAAGGTAAAGCTTGACTTTTAAGGTAAAGATTGACTGATGTACCAACGCACAGGCCAAACCCTTAAGACTAGAAATTTAAAATTTTGCACAAGTATTTCTCATGTGACGTAGGCATCCACTAAGGAAGGATTTTTTCAAAATTCAATCCCCAAGGTGGTGTAAATAGGGGATAAAAGTTTGTATGAAACTTTTTATTCCTTAACATATTTGCATGAAATTTGAATTGAAAAATATGAATTGGTACGGTATGGTACGGATAAATAATGAGTTACGTATCTGAAATACGTTACGTACGTACGTACGTACGTACGTTACGTATTTTCCAAAATTCAACCCCTAAGAGAGTAAAATAGGGATGAAAGTTTTTAATTCTTATAAAGATAACGTTTAAACCCCAAATTCACGCGGGCGAAGCCCCGGGCAAATGCTAGTACTCGATAATATCCAAGGAAATAAATGTTTAGCAGTTTGACTTGGTCATATTACTATTTCCAGACACTATATCTGTGTATATTGCCGATTACACGTATGGTAAAACTACTAAACAATCATTCTCTTTGGACTGTGCAATTTATAAGCAATAATTAATTTCAACATTTCACATCTGCCAAGCATCTTAATTTCGATAAATTATAATTAGCAGTACCTACTTGACTGCGCGCAATATAAAACGGTACCTTTTTCGCAAGTGTACTAGTACGCAATAAAAATATAGACAGAATAAATTACAATAATTTTGTTCATTTTCAAACTCAAAATGTAAGGTTTTTTGATTGCCCGTTAGATAAATTTAAAAAAAATATTTCATTACATGCAAAAAGTTTATAGCTACCAAGCGTATTCACATAAATGTGTCGGTATAAGAATAAGGTACGCATGTACGCACCGGGCCGCAAAAGCGCAAAATGATTACTAATAGCACATTAGGATGGGCCGAGCAATAGCGTATTGATGGATTTTGGTAACAGTTACGCTTCTGTGCATACGCCAGACGTTCGTGTAATTATACGTTACGGATATCTTCGGGGAAGAATTATATACATATATCTACAAAAATGCTTTCCATAGCACACTGTGTCGGACCGCAGCGGGGTGGGTCGGGACGCATCCCATTAACCAAAAACCTGGGCAACGTGATGCGGCCCGGCAATGTATGCGATAGTTAGTATAAAATGTATGGAGAGCATTTCTGCGATGCGGCCCGCCATAATATGCGCGTACCTTAAATATTCATACATGCTATTAGCTCATTGCATATGAGATTGGCGTTTTGTGAAGGAGGAACATAAAGTCGTTTTTTTTTTTAAACATAATATATTTATTTAATCAAATAATCAAAGTATAATAGCTCCCCACACTGATTTCATTGACGGTGGCCGGTTTAATTGAAACCAGGCCAGCTACGCAGGAGTTATTTTATAGTGCCCAAGTGTGTGCGCAGTACACAAGAGCACTCTCTCTTCCTTTACTCTCGTAACCCAGTGGGACGAATAACCGACACGACTGGTGAGATATCAGGCGCAGGTCCGACTTTTTACATGCCCATCCGACGCATGGGTCATCTTTCTTGTCAGACAATCAGGTGATCAGCCTGCATTGTCCTAACCAAACTTGGAAACAAGATTTTTTGTTATTCCAATGCGGGAATCGAACCCACGACCTCCGAGTCGAGAGCCAAGCTCTAAACCACTAGACCACGGAGGCTGTTAATCAAAGTATATATCATTGCTATCTATGCCCTTTTTCATCTCATAAGTAGTTCATTGATTCCTTTACTAAAATAACCATTCGGATAGGAATCACTAAAATCTTTGAAGTCGCTTTGACTGCCGGTCCGGGGAGTACAGGGGATGACTTAGACACTCCAATTGAATTCCTCTAATTTGGTAGCCGTCTGTTGTGCAGTGTGTGGTCTAGCGTTGTCCTAAAGCAGCAGTGACCTAGAGCGAAGGACCAACCGCGGTTGTTTAGCAGCTAGCTTTTCCATCATAATTTACAGTTGCTGGCAATATACATAATCGTCTGCCGTAATCGTCTGACCAGATTTAAAAAAGATGTAGTGAACGACACCGGCACTAGCCCACTAAACGCTCACAAGTGATTTTTTTTTAGTCAATTTTCGCTTGAGGCAGGCTTTGGCTGGTTTTCAGGGTTCAGCCATTGCGATGAGCGTTTCCGATTATCGTCCAGGATCCACTTTTCATCACAGGTAAATATTCGATTTAAAATCCCTACATTATTGTGCCGGTTGAGTAATGTAACGCAGCAGTCGACGCGCGTTTGTCGGTTTGCTGCACTCAATTCATGATGTCAATCACCCACCTTTCAAGCTTTTTCATCTTCCCAATTTGCTTCAAGTGGATTAAAACAGTTTTATCACTAACACCGCAGCCTGCAGCTAACTAGGACGTAGATTGCGATGGATCCGCTTCCACAATAGCCTTCAATTCTTCGTTATCAACTTTGGTCTCCGGCCGTCCACGGGGCTTGTTCTGCAGGTTGAAATTTCCAGAACGAAAACGTTGGAAACTAAAAACGCACTGTGTTTTTTTTTGCAACACCGTCGCCATACACATCATTAATCCTTCGAGCCGTTTCTGCAGCACTGGTGCCACGGTGGAACTCGTACTCGAAAATAATACGATATTTCAAGTTTTCCATTTTGTAAACCAAAAAACCAAAACAGGAAAAAACAAATGAATTACGGTTTTCGTAACACAAATACATGAGTAAATAGCGGTATAAATTTGAAATTGGAATTCCTAACCAAAGAAGATATATTTGAGATCAAAATGCCCTACTGGGCATTTTGATCTCAAACGACAAAACGCCAATTTCGTATGTAAGGACCTAATATAATAATAATTATAACATACATTTTGAATATACCTCCGGCCTTCACCGGGTCTCTCGTTTGATACAACAATTTGAATTGCCGGATGACCATTTACGAGTATGTTGCGTCATTTAACACTTTATCTGGAATTCATCCATTTATAAATTAATAAGATAAATAAAACTTAGGCCTTTTCATCCGTTATTGGATGATTAATACATGTTCTCCGAGCGAAGTAACCACTCTTGAAATACTGTAGTGCCTGGGACAGTTGGTTTTTTTTTAATTTTGCATTTTCACAACATAGTCAGCCTAGTCCAGACGAATGACTGGTATAAGAAATATAATACGTCTGGGGCCAACCATGTGTGGGTTTTCTCACGATGTTTTCCTTCACCGTTAGAGCGTCCGTATAATGTACTTGAGGTCTGAAAAAGTCTCATTCAAATCGAACCTGCACTCTCTTGAGTGCAAATTAAACGGTCTACTCACTAGGCCACGGAGCTCTTAAATTAATAAGACAACACATAACATAAATAGCATAAACCTATTTCTCATTCCAGGTCAGATCCTACCAATAGTCAAACTAACCATCACAGTGGACGGCGTACATCTGGAGACCGTCAACCAAAGCACGAGAAATGAGTTCGAGCAGATGGCAGTCTTCTTCAGCATAGAGTCCATCTCGTATGGGGTCCAGGACCTGGTGTATACCAGGGTTTTCTCCATGATCATCGTGAAGGATAATGCTGATGTGAAAGGGTTGAATCCTTTTGAGTGCCACGCCTTTGTTTGTGAATCCAGGTTGGTACTGTCTGATCAACAAATAGTCTCATGCTATTTATTAGGAGTAGCCTGCAAATTTTGTTGCGCGGCTGGAGGCATACTACTCCTAAATTGCGGTTGCGAAGCACGTGGAATTTCGTACATTGACTCATCGTTACTTGTCTCTTTCACTCGCGTACGAATATATTCACGTATTTCGCGTTTACACAGGTACGCGATAGGGGCGGGATAACATATTCGAGCTCATGCGATTCGAGCTTCGAGATTTCAACGTGCTCCGCGACCGCACTGTAGTAAGAACCAGTTTAGTTTGTCAGTACGAAGAATACAATTATTTTTGGCTGATGATGATAGTGTCGGTACTCAGTACACTGACAAATTTGTTAAAATATATATTTAATATTATTTTATAAGTATATTTGCTATTTACTGGTTTGAAAAGCTACGTTTCTACGTCTTTACGTTTTAAACTGTACAACAGTTTTACAAGATTTATAAAGCGATGACGGAAATTCGTTAAAAGATAATAAATGATAAATTGTGTTACATGTTTACGTTACTGTCGGAAACGGAATCTTAATTGCTTTATATTCGTTTTAAAATCTTTGCACGCCTTTCACTATGCGATAATAATGTTAGAATTGTATGTGAGATCGTTTTACTTTCTTTTACACTTATTTACATCCGGCTTATGGTCCTCCAAATGTTGAAACGTGTTGTCCTTGTTCTTCACTGGCCGCGTCTTGTGCCACACCACCATTTGACGCCGTTAACTGTTGCGTTCACATCGTTTGTAATGGCGATAGTGATTGCGATCTATCCTTTTGTACTTAATAATTGCCGAAAAGTATGGGCTACACCAATATTCAGCGTCCAAATATGCAACGTTTAAGGACGCGTTTGCGTTGTTGTTGTTGTGTTGCTTGAAATTGGCCGGGTGCCGACTTATATTTCTTTAGAAATGTTTTGTGCTATAAATCTAAATAGTGACCAAATTAAAAAAAAAAAACAAAACATGTGATAATTTTGAAGAGACTATTTATGATTTTTCCAAGTAAATTTTTAATATCGTCGTATTTGTTGCCAAATTTTAAGGTGTTTTAGATATTTTTAAACACACAAAATAAGCACTAAATCAACTTTTTATAATATTTGAACCATTTTACAAATGAAAGAGTACTATATTTGTGACAATTGTTAGTTTTGTAGGATTTGGTCGCGAAATCGACCAAAAAAGCAGCCAATTTAAATGTATGTCAAATTTGCAAACGCGTCCTTAAGAACGGTATTTTTGTTGACTGGTATTACCTACTATTGCCATTTTATGCTCGGAAAGGGGGAGGCTTCCCCCAACGAGACATAGTTACTCAACCAACGAAGATATACTCGCTCTGCTCATACAGTTTATCGATCTCTCATATATCCGGAGATAAAAGTTTGTCGCAATGTGTGTGTGTGTCGCAGGTGTTATCACGGCTCTGTCCGGTGCTTTCAGTATCTGACACTATCAAATGACCTCAATATGGCGTTCTCACGATACATATCTTGAGATTTTGATTGTGCAAGTGTTGTTGATATTACTTGGTCTTTGAAATATCAAAATAACTCAGTAATAACTCAAACATTACTCAATTTTTGGCAGTAGGTAATAGATAATATATATCATTATGGAGCAAATAGAACCACTGGGAATCTATTTGCTCCTTAGTTTTCAGTGACTCACGCCGCATTACAGTTGACATTAGTTTAAAGACCTTGGTCCAGAGAGCGTGCATACCTACTACGCGCTTGGTAGGGCGAATTCGCCGCGATTTACGTGCGTAGCAACAGGGCGCATTGTATGGCGGCCTAGTATATAGTTCCCCACACCGATTTCGGTTACAGTGGCCGGTTTCATTGAAACCAGGCCAGTTATGCCTGTAATTTTTTATAGTGCCCAAGTGTGTGCGCAGAAAACAAGAGCACTCGCTCTCCCTTTACTCTCGTAACCCAGTGGGACGGATAACCGACACGACTGGCGAGAGATCAGGCGGAGGTCCGACTTTTTACATGCCCATCCGACGCATGGAGCATCTTTCTTGTCAGACAATCAGGTGATCAGCCTATGCATTGTTTTAACCAAACAACAATATTTGTTGTTCCAATGCGGGAATCTAACCCACGACGTCCGAGTCGTGAGGCAAGCTCTAACCACTAGACCACGGAGGCGGCCTAGTACCACAGGAGCAAAGAATATATATAACTTACGTAAAGAATCGTCATTACACCGATTTACACGAATGACAGCTCGCAACTGTACGCGGCTCGGTCGCTGGGCGAATGCGGAGGCGGGCGGGGCGTGGGTTTTTCAACAACATACACGGACATAATTGATGTCAAAGCACGAAACGACCAGCGCCGTGAAACCACCTTTATCAGACATGCAAATGTACCGGGTAGTAAATGAACATTATTGTTATTATTTCAGGAACTCAGCGAGGCGGCTCACGTATTCCCTAGCAGCTGCCTTCCAGGACTATTCGAGAAGGGTCAAGGAAATGCAGACAGCGCCAGGTACACTATGTAGACAATGTTTTCATAATATGAAAGACTTATTTTAACTTAAAATATTGTAATAATTATTATTACACAGTATGTCATAAGGGCATCAACCGATGGAGCAAAAGTTTTAAGAATTGGTTTTCTTTGTTTCGCAAGTAAAAGAGTTCAAAGCAAAACATGCTGCAAGACATTTTGGAAATTCATTAACTACTTTTAAAAATTACTCCGTTTTTGGTAGCCACACAGTAGCAACCAATACAAAGACTCTACGGTAGAGATTATTAAAACGTTTATTTCGTTACAGAGATCGAGGAGAAACCTTCAGCGCTGAAGAAGCGATTTGCCATCGACCTGCGTACCCCCGAGGAGATCGAGGCGGACCTCGAGACCGAGGCGTGACCCCTCGTGACCCCCTGATACCCCGGATTTGACCCACCTTCAAAAATAACATTCCTAGATGAAGAAGACATTAGATTGTTAATATTTATACTCTGTTCCGATCCAATTTAATCTTAACGTAAACAAAAGGATTTAACTTGACCAAGTTAACCTATCATTGTATTTCTTTATTTTACGGTTAATAATAATCACGGTACCTGGGTAAGCGAGCTTTGCTCGGAGTTCTAATAAATTTAAATAAAAAAATCACATAAAATATTTATCTGACCGGGATTCGAAGCCACCACATTCCGAATTAGAACAAAGCAAAAAATATACATAAGCATACCATCTGCCAATCGGACTGACATAATAGAGTTGAAATTATTGATATATTGTTGCACGAAAGAAAAAACATATGTAACTTTAAAAATGCGCAGTTTCCTAGTGATAAGACCAGCTAGATCGATTTTTCTTCCCCAAAACTCCCTGCATACTAAATTTCATGGCAATACTTGTAGCTAGTTGTTTTCGAGATTACGATTATATATATATATATATATATACAAGATTGTCTCGTTTAAAGTACAAGAATACTATTGTACTCTTTGTGTACCTTAAAGTAAGTTTACAGATATCAAATTGGATATGAACAGTGTGTACCTTAATTGTTCCTCAAGTGAAGTCGAACTTTGAAGGGAAACAGAAATTAACTTCCAAGGCAAGTGTGTATTATAATTATAATTTAAAATATAGAGATAATTTTTTGATACGCGTATGAGCTTCCAAATACGCATGGTGTCAGTTGCAACAAAATGGTTATTTGTACGAAGTACTACAACATTTCGTATAAGACAATTATCAGCTGGTACTCAAAGATTGAATACGTCAATTTGGTCACTAAAAGCACAGAGTAGAAATATATTACGACCCAAATTTTGACGTCCCGTCAACGGCCAGCAATTTTTCCACACAATTGTGGACACACCGTATGCTTGTAGCAGTGCAATCAAAGCTAACAGCTACATGCTGTTTGTCTGTTCCTGTTTCTTTAATCTGTGCTTAAAGCGTCTCGTTGCTCTACCATATTTCCTGGGCAGGTCCGAGATCATCAAAATAAGAATTATTTGGTACTAAATTATAATTCTGTTTCATACAGTTGTTATTAACCAAATTAAATTAATGATAAATATAAACTATAAGGCCAAGTACAATAGACATAAACCCCCTTAATAATAAAAATGTTCACACAACGGATAACTTAATCAACGTTGCTGTCTTTGTCTGTCAAGTGACTTTTCCAACGCATCAGACAAAGACAGTAACGTTGTATCACTTATCCGTTATTAATATTTTTATTAGTAAGGGAGTATGAGTTTAGTTAACCACTACCATTATTATTAATATAATTAATACTTACCTAGTGCTCTTACTGCGAAAAGACTTTGCTATGAATTTCGAAGGTACAAGAAATCATTTTATGCCTACCTGCATTAAAATGTCATGAGTATTACATATCATAGTTAACAATTAACCTTTTTGTGGCGATGATACCAAAGTGGTGACATACATCAAGGTAGTGTGTGTGTTATTGTGTGAGTGTAGATAGTGTATATAAGTAATATATTTTCGTTTTTCAATACTAGTTTCATTTCACCTCACCCCAGAATAAAAATGAAAGGAGAAACAAAATAAAAAAGGAAAGATTTAAAATGAAGCACATGTTTTATTTCCAACGCAACTGCTCTAGAACATTGTAGACGAACACACTTTCTTTTTTGTCCCTCTTAACTTCCTCTGGATGATGCTGGACGTAGTTGTAGAAGCCCTCCCTGACTCTAGCGGCACTGTCGTCGATGTTCTCAAAGAGTCTAGCCAGGGAGATGTGCAGCAAAAGTACCCTTAAATCATGATCTGCGGCATGTTTTAAATACTCATCCTTTAACTTGTTATACAGATGTATGTTGTGTGGATCATGTTTTGCCAATTCTTGTATTTTTCTGTGAAACTAATTGAATTTTATTAGTCTTAGAACTTTAATCAAAATTTAAATGACCTTTTGATTGTACTAATATGATTTTGCAACATACTATTTATCTATGTTTTTTATAAAATTTGTTAAAATTCAGCTTATTAAAATTTATTTGGCAACCGTTGAAGTAAGTACACAACACGAGTAATTTTGCATTATAATAACTTACACTATCGAGTAGGAGCAGAACTTCATTGAGAAAGTCTTGCAGGCCGAACAGTATCGTCAGTTGCTGGCCCTCCACAGTCGGCCCATATCCACTCAGCCTCTTATATCCATCTTTTTTAACATTTTTAAAGAGATTGGTCAGTATAGGCACTTGGTTCGTGTTTATACCCAGTTCACTGTGCTGAGGTATGCTATATGGACTATTCTCTGATATTTGTAGTTTCATGTTTGACGACTTGTAGAGATACAAAAGATATTTCATTAACTCGAGGTCCAACGGATGAATTTTGTAGTTATAAACATATGTGTCACTGTAAATTGAATAAAAAATCTATAAGTCATATCTATACAAATAAAGAAAATTGAAGTGTATGTTTGTAATTTTTAATTAACAGCTTTTCACTCGATGCATATGAAAGTATCTACGGTACTTACAATAAAAAAATAATTTCTTTAAATTTTGTCTGTCCGCCTGTCTGTCTGTCTGTTTGTTTCAGCTAATCCCTGAAATGGCTGGACCGGTTGTCAGTGGACTTTCAGTGGCAGATAGCTGATGTCATATAATATTATATGGTTTAACTTAGGCTACTTTTATTTTAGGGTTCCGTTACTTCTATGCAAATGAAGTGGCGGGCATCAGCTAGTAAATAATAATTTCGATGTAAAATCAATGTTAGTTCTTGAACAATAAAAGAAGAACAGAAATCGTTAAAAATTCGTAATAGTAAACTTACATAAGATCGATAACTTTTAGTATGCCAGACCTCACTTCAAGCACGGATTTCAGCCAGGGATAATCTACAAGAGGCTTGCTGTTCATCTTTATCATATCTCTTAGTACGTTCAGCATAACTTCATTGTGACTACGACCAAGGGCATCAGCGCTCTGGTCAAAGTTTATCATAGCAGGATCACTTTCGTGTATCGCAACTGGTTCTTCTTCAACTGGGTCTATTACTTCATCAGAATAATCAGACTCATTTTTGTTATAGTTTCTGTCGAAGTAGTAATCAACTGAAATTGGTGTCACATCGTCTGTCAGTCTTTTGGAATTCTCCGAATATCTAGAATAAGTCTCTGCAGTTTGTGGAATGTAAACATCGTAGCTAGGTTTTTCAGTCGCCACGTTAGATCTTGTACTAAATAGGGGACGAATTTCACTCAAAGGAAAATTCAATTCGCTTTCATCACTATTTTCAGTTTCGTTTTGTGCTGTTAAGTGTTTTTCGTTTACTGTAAAATTAAAATATTGTTAAGAAATAGTTTGCTCTATCCACGTTCTATCAATACTTTAACGTAAAATCTCTAATCTTGTAATGTTAAAACTACATGTATAATTTAAATCTTCTTTTATGTACAAATGAAAATTTTCCCATAATTTTCTTTATTTTAAAATAATCTTACCTATATTGTGAGTTTTATAATAGTAATTTATCTTATTTTTATTTTGTCCAAACTTTCCGTGATCGTTATAGCTGTTTGTATTATGTGAATTAATATTTAAGTTTTGTATAAAAGTCAAATCTATTCTATTGTTACTATAATTTTGCGAAGGTTTTTGTACTTTGTATTTTTTACTATGTTTTTTCTGCTCAGGAATTGCAACAGTATCAGTATCAGTATTAGAATTACTTTCTGTTATATTTGCATCCGAAGAAGTAGAATGATTTATTTGAGTTTTTATGTAATATCTATTTGGAAACGAGATATGCGTATTATCAAGATTATTGTTCTTATTAAGTTTTCCGTTGATAGACGAAGGAAATTTTGTGAAACTGTTATCCTCTATATTCTTAGCTATAGATTTCACTTTTTTCAAGTTGCTTAAATTATGTGCTAAGTAGGATAAACTTTCTGGAGCTTTCTTATTATTTTTCAAGAACCTTAAATTCGGTTTTGTTGTATTTCCTATATGCACGCGGCTAACTAGTGGAGGAATCACTGTTACATTTACGTCACTTTCTGGAATCGTTATACCTTCTGTGATAGGACTTTTTATTTTAGATTCATAAGACTCTATGGATTCATTTAAATTATTGACACGTGAAACTGGATTTAATTCTATTTTCATTATATCTGAGTCGTTGTTAATATTTTTCATGTTATTTTTGTCTAATTCTAATGAAATCATACTATTCCTATCAAACTTTTGATCTGTAACTAGATTTACTGGTAATACAGAAAGAACTTTATTCGTAGATTTTAACGGTTTCAGATTGAAATTTCTTTGCTTGTCCCATTTGAATTCTTTATCATCAATAGCTTTAATATCGTATGCGTTTTCCGTTGTGGAACTGTAATTGTTATTTCCACTTGCTTGTTCTTTTTTTGCACTGGTTACAAAATCAGAAAGGCCGTCTCGTCCTTTGCCTAAAATATCCACTTGTTGTTCCGAACCCTTTACTTTATGTACGTCTCGGCCTTTTATTTCTTCTAAAATCCTTCGAGCAATTTTGTTACCGGATTTGCTATTATCTTTCGCAGGTAATAAAAGTTTAAGGTCTTCATTCCCAGTGGTTAAATTGCAAAAGCACATTAAAATAAGTATCAAGATCGTCATATCCTTCCACTAAGATAATTTTCTCATTCACTCTCTTAAGGCTGATTTGTAAAATCAATGATTGAATAATTAAATTTCTATTTCAAGCGTGCAGTTTACATCACATCGTCGGTGAACATGAAATTAAATAACAATTAAGATAAGACTTGATTGAATGAAATCTTGTTGTATTTTGTTTCTTTTCTTATTAACAATTTAATACACTAGATTTTTTTTCGAATCTGTCTGTTATTAATGAATATATGTTGATTGTAATAATAATAACAGGATAAATTGTGATAATGCACACTTTTGTAAGACCCCATTAAAATTTTAGCTGAAGCTCAACTTTAAAATTACTAGAAACCATAATATTCTATAGCCTAACCAAGACCATGTCATTACATGTGTAATGTATATTTATAGCCAGATTTCGCTCAAAATATTTTTTCTCAACATGAAGCTTAACATGTTCTATCAGCATGGAAATCTACAAGTTTCTGCCTCTTATAGTTTAGGTAAATGCCAGGGAGGGAACAACGTGTAATCAACTTTGGAGGCCGGTTACTCGAATACGGTTCATTTAAAAAAACAATTGTGTATTAAATAGGAAACCTCGTCTTTATATCTGCGGAGTTTACCACATACGATAGGGTGGAATGAGAACAAAAATCATCTCTTCTGATAATAGGAGCTACCACTAAATTTTATTTTTAGGGTTCCGTAGTTCATGTCGAAACCCTTGTAGTTTCGGTATGTACGTCCGTCCGTCCGTCCGTCTTCGGCTTACCTTCTAAACAGTTAGTGACGGAAAGATGAAACTTTCCATGGATATTTGTATTCAACACGCCGACAAAGTGCTAAAATAATCACGGCAAATGCTAAACTTTAAGTGGGGATGATTTTTTTTCTCACGTCTACCCTATGTGGTAGACGTGTATAGTAGAGCTGTAGTATCATTAGATAGGTCTCTAAAAACATTGAGTGGTTTCTAAGATGATTTTTGATTTTTTATCCGTTTGCGAGATATTCAAATTTAAAATTATATTCATATTCATTAATTTACATCAAAAATGGCACATTAGTTGTTACATTTTTTTATTCTTAAGATTACACTCTTCACTATTATTAGCATGCAAACAGGTATGATAGTCGTGGTTTTAAATACATAAAAAATGTATAATCTATTACATTCAGTTGCAACATTAAATTCAATTATACAATTAAAACTGAAACTTACATTCATCACATTTTAACATTCAGGCATAATAGTTATAAATTCAAATTTTAATTATTAGTAGGTAGTAGGTATTTTATAGAGTCATTATTTCTTACAAGTCATTCTTACAATCTAACAATTTATTAATATTTTAAACTCTATCGTGTGAATTAATACTATTATGATACGAAACATTTCGTACATATAAAAGTTCTGCTATGGAATAATAATTTTTAGGCTTAAGCCTTTTCATTAATTCCTTTTTGAACTTTATATAAAGTAGTGACATAATGGCTGTTGGAATTGCATTGTAAGCCTTAACACACATTGCATAATATTCATTTTGACTCTTTAAAATAACTGTAGTGAATTTTTACAAAGTTCACTAATTCGTAAATATAAAAGCAAGGTAGCGCCAATATATTGAATTTTTTAAATAGGGGCTTACATGACTCATAGGAGGGCTTACCGCAGATTGCTTTTACACACTTTTTTGTGCTATAAACGCTTTATTTATATCTGTCGAGTTACCCAATAGTAATAATCCGTGTCTAAGTATCGAGGGTACATAACCGTGGTATGCCGAAAGTACAGTTGGAAGAGTTAATATTTGCCTTAGTCCATGTAGAACATACACATAGCTATTTAATTTGTTGCATACATGTTCAATGTGTGCCTTCTAGTTAAGGTTTTCATAAATATGAATACCTAAGAACTTAGTACACTGAACTCTTTGAATACATTCATTTTTGTAATTAATATTTATATCTTTAAGTTTAGTACCATGGTTATAAAATTGTATATATAAATATGTATAATATATAATTTATTTTAAAATTATTATTATCAAGCCACTCTACTACCCTCGTAATTGTATCATTAATTTCAATGTCAATGATTTCATTATAATTTATTACTATCGATTTGTCATCTACAAACAGGATACTTTTATTATTAGTGATGTCAGGGGTCATTTATATAAAATAAAAATAGCAGTGGGCTAAGTACAGGAACTCCCGTATTGTTGACACTACATTGCGATTTAAATGATTTTAAGATATTTTATTGTCAATAGATGTTATTTCTACATATTGTATTCTGTTAGAAAGGTAAGATTTAAGCCAATTTAGCGTTGGACCTATTATTCCTGAATTATCAAGTTTACTTAGTAGGATCTTGTGTGATACAAAATCTAATGCCCTAGACATATCAAAGAAAATACACACAATACAGATTTCTTTTTATTTAAGTTGTAAGCTAAAACTGCACTAAAGATGATTCTGCTAAAATTGTGTACAAATCGCTCTGGAATCCAAACTGGTCCTCTTTAAGTATATTAATTTTTTTATGAAAGTCATTAGTCGCTTGTGCATAAACCTTTTCAAAAAATTTTGTCAATATTGGTACTAAAGTTATGGGACGATAATTCTAGATTTTTAATTTATCGCCTTTTTTGTATAACGGCTTGACAATGGATGTCTTTAATAAATCTGGAAAACAACCAGTTTCAAATGATAAGTTTATAAGATGTGAAAGAATCGGTACTAACTCTTTTTTTTAGTACTTAACAATTTTCGTCCCCATCATATCCATTATTATTTTTTAAATATTAGTATTTTTTAATGATATGATTACACTATCAATTTCAGATAAGCTACATGTAGATAGAAATATAGTGCTTAAAATACATGTCCTGTTTGTTTTCGGTAATACCACATCATTTCTATTGTTAGTAAAATTAATCAGGTAGTCATTAAATTCGTCATTAAAGTCGTTATAGTCATTAAGTCGTTGGCGATTTCAATTGGATCAGTCATTATAATATTATGTTCATTCTTTATTTCATTTATAATGTCGTGGGTGATTTTTTTTTCATTTTTTATTAATTTCCAGGAAGATTTACATATGTTTCTCGTATGTATGTAAGTAATTGTCATTAAATATCCTTTGAAAAACATATAGACACTTGAGCAATATTTTTGTATATGTTTTATTTTTATTTTTATTTTTAATTTTATTTTTATTTATCTTATGTTTATAAAACATGTAGCGAAGTGATATTTTAGTTCTACTGTTTGTTTTTATTCCCCTAGTATCCACTTTAGATTTTTATATTCATTTGTCATGTTAATTCTTTTAATGAAAAACACATTTTGTAAAATAATATACAGTCATCGTAAAAGGAACGCACTGCCTGATTTATGTCCGTTTTTGTGTATGTATCGCTAAACGACAGATGACTGAGACAGTATCGGAATTTTTTTTAGTTTTCTTAACAATAGTCTTTTTTATAAATAAAGTATGTCATTGTAGCGTAAGGCATCACTTTTACAGGTATATGTAAGAGGGGTACACTCAGACAGGGGGAGCCCTATTTTAACAAAAAATGCTTTATTATTCGCCAATTGTAAACGTCAATAGGGTTTCCATCCAAAAGTAAAGTTATGGGATTTTATTAAAAATCAATTTTACAATTTATTTTATTTTAGCTTCTAAAATCACGAATATTTACAATATTTCAGCACAAATTTTATTATTCTGCGTTCATTCCTGCGGTCTATATCTTTTCGTACCCCGAAACAATGTTCTACCGGATCTCAAGTATCTCTCTGTTCCTAATCTCGTGTTAGCATAGTCTACTTCTATAGAACTTGGTACTGGTGCTGGTACCGCTATAGAAATTTCCGGTGCAACTATATTTTCCGGGGCGATAATATTTTCACCTTTCTCTTCTGTGATTTCTTCTATTTCCTCCATTTGTTCCAACGCATCTTTCATCAGCTCTTGAATGATATTCTGCTTTCTTCGTATTGGTTGACGTTTTTGGGTTTTGACTGTTACGTTTTCTGTATCTTTAGGGACCTTATAGTCCTTTTCATCTTCCTTGTTTATTTTCCCGATTTCCATATTCAAGTCGTAGTAGCTCGGTGATTCTTCACAAGGAATAGAGTCTCTTGACCTGGTGCATACTAGTACTTCCTGTAAAAAAATAATATGAGTCGTACCTATAATATGTACTATTAGCTTATTTGCAAATAAGTCTTTCTTTCTAAGAAATTTTTACCCAAACAACATTTTTAAATACCTTTAAAATGGACCAAAAAATTGACGTTTCTATATTATCTTCCCACTTTCGAAGAATTTGTCTATTTATGAAAGATAGTTCATACCTGGTTGAACGCACGCACGGTCTCCGCCGCGGCGGGGTAGATATAGCTGAACCGGAGCTGAACCGATACGTGACGTTGCGGCTGGTGGCGGTCTGCGTGAGCAGGCACACGTGGAATAGCTGGCGCTCGTTGTCCGCGCCCACGCAGCAGCACTACATACCTGATTGAACACGGTCTCGGCGGGGCAGATGAAGCTGAACCGGTACGTGACGTTGCGGCCGGTGGCGGTCTGCGTGGGCAGACACACGTGGAATAGCTGGCGCTCGTTGTCCGCGCCCACGCAGCAGCAGTACATACCTGATTGAACACGGTCTCGGCGGGGCAGATGAAGCTGAACCGGTACGTGACGTTGCGGCCGGTGGCGGTCTGCGTGGGCAGGCACACGTGGAATAGCTGGCGCTCGTTGTCCGCGCCCACGCAGCAGCAGTACATACCTGATTGAACACGGTCTCGGCGGGGCAGATGAAGCTGAACCGGTACGTGACGTTGCGGCCGGTGGCGGTCTGCGTGGGCAGACACACGTGGAATAGCTGGCGCTCGTTGTCCGCGCCCACGCAGCAGCAGTACATACCTGATTGAACACGGTCTCGGCGGGGCAGATGAAGCTGAACCGGTACGTGACGTTGCGGCCGGTGGCGGTCTGCGTGGGCAGACACACGTGGAACAGCTGGCACTCGTTGTCCACGTCCGCGTAATAGCCATATGTGCGGTTCTCGCAGCTGAAAAGCAGATAGTTGTTATTGGCATCATAACCAACATCATCATCAATGAAAGAATTATTTGAGCAGAAGAGTTTGTTTTCAGAATCATCAGCTGGAATAAAAAAAATGTTAGGTACCACAACCGCGTGTTTAAAGTCGCTTCAAAATTTAAAAAATAACACAGCATATTGGGACATTGTTATTAATTATATAGTCACCACTAGACTTAACATAGAATCTAGAAAAATATGGGGAATGAGTCTAAGTGGATCTAACGAGATCCCAACATGGGAATGGTTGATAGAATTCCTTGAATCAAGATTCAGGATGCTTGAAAACTTAGAAGGAGCTGTGGAGATATCCAATATTTACATACATATTTTTCTAAGACTCCCCTCTCCAGTAATTATTTTAAGTTTGGCATCATCATCACCAACCACTACAGCAGTTATTCTCTCCCCAAACATTTTTATTATAGTTTCATGATCATCTATATTTATATATTCATGTAACTACCATTTTACTATGTCATATTTTACGCAGATCATCAGAGTCCTCAAGTGAGTTATTCTTTTCGCATTCGATCTTGAAAGCGTTTGGCATTTACAAAGAACTTGTATGCGATTTGACCTAGTTGTCGCGTTCAACAATCACATACAAATTCCTAGCAAAAGTAAGAATGTGAAAAGCAGAACTCACACTTAGCACTCAGATAAAACGTTTATAACGCTTTATCTGAGTGCTACTCGTAAGTGTGAGTTTATCTGACATTCTCACCTGAATGTGTCCGTAATATTCTCTCGTATAGAGGTGGCGTTGGCGGGCAGGTTGAGCGTGTCGGTGGCTGTTTGGTTCACCATCTCCTGAAAACGGAGAAACACTTTAACTTTGCTTACTTTCTCTTTAGAACAAAAATTACCTAATCAAGATTTAATCAGAATAATGAAGAAATAGGTGCTAGAAAAATGTGAAAGCGTCCATAGAAAAGTAAAGTCCGGTAAAGAAAACTTTCTGTTTCAAAATATGAATAAAAATCAGCTGAACCTTAGTGACTAAGTGCATAACGATTAATCCTGAAAAGACATTATCAGATAGAAAACAAAGAAAACAAGTATGTGATTTTATTAGTATTTGGCTACAGGGCGGGTTATTCCAAACTATTTTGCGGCATCAACGTATTGACAATCTCACACATGGCCAAATATACTCAATGAATTATTCAACTAGTCTTGCAATATGGATGTAAATATAAAAAATTCTACGCCACTTGAATAATAGATAGCTTCGACTTAAACTGTAGCGACTCTGCCAACTTGCTGGCAATACTACTACTACTACTGCGACTATGAAATCAGTTCTAAAAGCGATAAAACTTTTAGGTTGTACAATTATTACTTCATTTTACATAAGTGTTTACATGTTTATTAAACAAACACTGGGGAATTTCCTTAAAGAAATGCACCAGCAGAAGCTAGACCACTGATTTTTTTTTATTGTATGAAAGAATAATAACTCTTATATATGAGTAAGTCCTCAGAGCAAACAATATAAAAATCAAACTTCCATAAGTACAGCCATGTATTAAATATACATCAATATTTCTGAGTATATAAGTTAAACTAAATATTATTATTATTATTTTATATGTAGTCGTCTCTCATAATAAATGAATAGCAGTTACATACTGTATGGCATGTAATTTATTAGGACCTAATATCTAAACGTTAAAAAAATACATAAATGAAAATATTTTCACACTATATCATACATCACACCACACGCCTTTGGTCCTAACAAACCTCAAATAATCGAAAAACTGTTTTAGACTGTTAGAAGGTAAGAACCCAAGAACGATTTGAAAGCCAAAACACTCTAAAATCTAAAGGAAGGATTACAATGCTACCCAAACCCGCTTAATATTAAAGTAATATTATTTATGTAAATTATGAACACACCCTCAACATCTTCAGGACCCTGCCGCTTCTAACCTCCATTTCAATCTCATCCCCCAGCGCGCCGCCCACCACCAGGAGTATACACAACAGGAGTTCCCGTGCCATTGCCACTGTCTGTAACAATAATGTCAACATAATTATCCACTGGAAAACACCTTTCTATAATGAGATTATTTATAATGTTTACATCAATATTGCATGTAACTATAAAACACTTTTTTAATTACAATTATTTTCTTTACATATTTTTTAAATTCCGAAAATTCTAAAAATATTACAAATATTCATCAGACACGCGGACTGTGGGCGCTATGGGCATAGGAAAACAAACGCCGCGCCGTGACGTAGCCGGAGCCGGAGCCCCGACGCGGCGCGCGCTCCTGAAAATTGCTTTGCGACTTTTTGTCATATAAAAAATAGTATAAATAATTGTCAAAGTTCTAAATTTTAAAATATTTTTTTTACAGTTTAAAACCTTTTAACGTATCATATTTATTTAATCTGACTAAAATGAAATTTAACAATGCTCATAAGTAAAAAAAATAATGATATCCTGATTTTTCATAAATTAAAAATTCATTTTTTGCTATGAATTCCTAATCACTGAAACTATTAAAAAAAACTTACTTTTTATTATGAATTATATGTGCTTATGTGAAATTGGCTAATCTCCTTTTATATTTACTATGTATACTACACTCTCACACCACTTCTGCCACTGTGCCGAGTCACGAGATGTACGGGAATGCGAGCATTTTGTTTGAATTTAACTCTTTATAAACCTTAGACGGGCTCTAAAGCTCGATTCAAAGAAACAACAACCGAGGATTCGGTAACGTCAGCAGGACAACAGAATTTAACGAAACCAAAGAACATACGATTTCAGCCTAAGGTAATCATCATTTGGTTTAAAACTGAAAATGCAAAAGCATTAACTACATGGCAGCCTCAGCTTATTTTATCTCAAATTCCAATACAAGTAAGTGTAGATAAAGTTAATAAAGCAACTCTCCAAGCACACGGAGTCATAAAACATGACGTGTACAGAGCACACGTGGCAGAAGTGAAACATCATTCATCATTTAAAATCCAAAAATACTCTCATCGTGCTTAAATAACATCACTACAAAAAATTCTATCGGTATATTGAGCTGTAGGTACTTTATAAAATTAAGAAGTATAGCGATTAGAAGTATTATCGATGGCGTTATACCTATCCAAAATCGTGTCGTGACATGACACGATCTTGAAATTTCACTCTGAACGCCGCTAAAGGAGTTTTACTTCTAAAGCAAAAAAAAAAGGAAAAAAAAGGAAAGTAAGCATACACTAAAGAAATTTTGAGAATGTAGAAAGTATAATAGTTGTTTCAATTTTAGATTAAAAAAGACGAATGTTATGAATAAACTAAATGTTTGTTTCCATCTATAAATAAATACTAACACAAAATCATTTGATGACGTGTAATCCTACTACGAGTACTATTATAAATGTGAAAGTTTGTGTGGATGGATGGATGGATGTTTGTTACTCTTTCACGCAAAAACTACTGAAAGGATTTTGATGAAATTTGATATGGTAGTAGTTTTAGCTCTGGACTAACACATAGGCTACTTTTATCCCAAAAAATACAGTGTTCCCGTAGGATACTGTATTTACGCGGGCGGAGCCGCGGGAAAAAATTATTATTCTGCTATCGGTACTGACAGCTTTGGCAGGCGGGCGCGGGCGCGGGCGCGGGCTAGTATGTGAGCCGAAATCGTAATGTGATCAAATTCGCGACAACCTTGACTTACCGGCGCGGCGCGGGAGGTAATCTGATCCCGCAACCAGGTTCCAACTTCCAGGAAACCTGATTCATGGCTTTCAGAAAGTTCGTCTTCGGCTTGTAGGACTTGACCTCCTTTTCACGATGCCGGGTGAGGAGTCTGAACTCTCGTAAGACGGGCAACATGACATTACCGAAATGTTAAGCAACTGTGTATTGTGTATGTGAGTATTGAAAGAAGAAGTACCTATATTAGTTTTAAATAAAATTGGAAAATATCGAAATTGAATCTAAGAGTAGTAACGTAAACCTTGTGGCTCAGCGGCTAAGTTCAACGGTGTTCAAGTCGGAGGTCGCGTGTTGGAATCCGCCAAAGAAACAAAAAAGTTTTCTGTTTTCATGGATATGTGTTGTCTGATACCCGTTGTCTGATAACCGTAACACAAGTTCGACGAGAACTTAGCACAGGACCACATTATCGTAGTGTTAAAACGTTCATAGATATTGATATGTACGAGACAATAAGAAAACTTTTACCTGAAAGTTTCATTTCCTGAAGTCTGAACTGTAGGTTTTAGATCTTCGCTTTGTTGAAATATCACACTTTCATTTGAAGCTGTAAGCAAGTGATGGCCGGTCGATGATGATGATGGATTAATCTTCCCGATGAATCATTAACGAGTACATCCGCAGTATAATTACTCCAAGATCGCGACAGAATAAGATCGGACAGACATATTTGCCGTAAAAAAGGAATCGCAAGATATTTATTTATAGTCGGTATTTGTTTAGGGTACGGTTGGGAACTGTCTTAAAAAGGATACGCGATGCCTCGGACAGTTTCATACGTAGATATCTATCCATTAAACTTTAATCTTTCTTTTAATTCTATTTACTAACAATAGAGGTCGCCCTTTGGCCGAAACTCGCCCTTAATAATTTATATAATTATTATTAAATTATTAAGTTTAAACTTTATAGGGGTTATTTTGCCTCTTAGATAAAAATATCAAACTCATGGTAGTACGTGTTAATAACTAATGTAAAAGAAGTGTCTGTTGTTGTTGTTTCTAAGCATTATTAAAAAAATATTAGCATTCTTCACATCTGATACACAAACTTTAACTGTGTTAAATATCATACTCCTCCGTTCACACAATTCTCGTAAAATTGTACTGAAAGTTTTTGATTCACGTATTAATATAAATAATAATATTATTACTGTAGCCAATCGCGCTAATTTAAAAAAAGCAATATCTCTTTTAGGTGATTTTATGTAAATGTTTTCTGTAAGGCCCCAGATACCTACATTTGTTTTGCAATCTTCATTTTGTCCGGAACTCAATCCTTCGCCTCCAGTCTCAAACTTGACGTTATGATCTAGTGTTATTTTACCCAGGCGGGTATTGGGCTAAGGGCACTGCACTGGCACCAGTCATTAAAATCTGAACGGAATTAATTCACTTTTTCCTGTGACATTTCCAATACTAGTGACGTAAATTATTTCTTACATACGACACGCACTTATAAGGGCTTAGTCACCCACAATAGACAGGTACTTTTAAGGGCTTAGTCACCTACAATTACAGTATAAATAATAACCTAGCCAAGAGCTTGTCAGGACATGTCTGAGGAGGGTTCCGTGACTATCAACGCGCAATAGGTTTTCTTAAAATTACTTCAAAAGTTATTGTCTGAATTAGCTCAAAATAATTTTCCAAAAGAGTTTTTAGCGTGACACAGAGGTGACAACATGGAGGGCTACTCGTACAAGATTCTGTCTCTTGTAGTTTAGAACGCCAACTTATAAACCACTTTGGAGGCCGATTACTCAAAATTGGTTGACTTTGCAAAATAGTCATATAATAATAATAATAATAATAAACATTTATTTGACACAATGAGACATTACACCACAAATAAAACAAAGATTTACATACAAAACTCATAAAAACAAGACAGAAAAACAACTGAAAACATAAAAATGACGTACCATGGGAGTAGGTAAGTACGCAATAGATACTAATAATAGTATCTATTGCGTACTTACTACCTACCTTCCTATCCATAAGATAGGAAGGAAGGTAGTGTAATGCCTAACTGTCAAAAAGGAGACCGCTCAGGCGTATCGCTGCGGCGTAACACCACAGTGCCTGGTATTATGCGGTTCCATATTGTTGGCGTTTGACGGAACAGCAAATAAACGGTTACATATATACATAAACGATTAACGAGATAATGATAATAAATATATGAACCTTTATTTAAAAATACCTATTCGACGATTTCCCACACGATGGGGTAGAATTAAAAAATATATTTCATCCCCATTTCACATGTATGGCCACCCCAAACATATACAATTATTATTATTTTATGATGCCAAAACCGAGATCTCTACACAATCTATAATTATACCAATTTTCATCTATTTATGCTTATTCATAATTACAGAACTTAGAAGGGCGGACAGACAGACGGACAGAGTTAAACTATATTCCTTGAGTACTGTGGAACTGTTACAACCCTACTAAAAATTGATATTTTATTAAGATTTTTGTCTTTTGTATATAATAGACTAGCTTCAGATATTGCCCTCTATACTGACTGTCGTGCCCAGTTTCAGAGTAATTCGATAATATGCATAGTTCTTTTTATTCGCTTTTCGAAATGTTCATAATAAGCTGGAAAACGTTGTCCTTGCAATGGCATATCTACATATACCGTTGACATACAGTCAGCACAAAAATGAGATCGATAGTAATAAAAAAAATGTCATAAATAACATAAGTGTTTGAACGGTAATTTAAATTTTTCTATTATAGCAAATTAAATCGTCGTTTTTTTAGTCCTGTAATTTTTTTATTAAGCAACTGATTACTGTAGTTTTTTATATTTTTTGGTCCATACTCATGTTTGCTTTCGACTACATAACATAATTGGCTGATTTAAAATACATGCATATTCCTATTTGTGTAAATAGACAAATCAGTTTTTTAATTAATGAATATTTGCTACCCAAAGCATTTTTAAAACCTCGTATCTGTAATTATATCTACACTAATATTATAAGGAGAAAGAATTTATCTAACTGTTTGTTTGCATTGAGTAGGCACCGAAACGGCTGGACCGATTTTGATAAAAGGCACATATTATATAGTGTAGACCGCGAGGAAGGACAGAGGCTACTTGTATCTTTCGCGTACGAAGCCGCGGCCAACATCTATCATCTATCATCCAACATAAGCATACCCAGTATCAGTAATACATCAGTTTGTACATGTTTGTGTACAGTAAATCCGCGAGTGTCGTTATAGCGGTGTGTACGTGCCGGCGAGGAATGCCAATAAAGTATTTTGGCAAAATGACCCACTGGGTGAGGTGTGAGCTGGGTGCTGATCACCCACATCATTCACCCAAAATCATTCACCTAAAAACAGGTCGTGGGAAAATCCCGGGACAGTCGACAGTCAGGTCGCAGTGGCTGACGTAGTGTAGGTGAAGTCATTTCGAGACGCTTTACAAAACACTAAATACTAAAACACCTTACAAAGACGATTTCACTTTTTATATCTTCGAAAGGTAGGAAGCTAAAATCCTATAAATACTCGCGGTCCCCAAAGTGCAAGCAATTTGCAGTTTTACTCCTGAATAAAAGCTCAGTAACACCAATAGACGGTAGAGCTTAGGACGGGCGGCGCGTGGGCGGGGCCAGGGCCAGGGTCTACGCCGTGAGCCGCGACATCAATTATATTGTTACATATTTATTTTAAGTGAATTTATATTGCAAGTTAGTCTTTATTTATAAGATATTAATGTTTTAATAGCTATTTTTTTTAATACAAAGTAAATTTTTAACCATTTGTTGATATGCTAAGTTTAAGTAGAACATTCGTTAACTCATTTCAACTACAAGAAAAGCTTAGATCACTGATCAGCTGAGCTCAGGCTGAGTTACGACGTTTGCGGATTTATCGTCCATCTCCCGGCAGAACAGGCAACCGGCAGGACATCAGATAGCCCGCGGACAGTTACTAACTGTACAGCGACCCACAATTCGGCAACACGCGCGGAATGCGCTTATTGACGTGTAGGGCAGATCTGAGATTTGGGAGTACAGTCACAGAGATAACAATATACGTACAGTCGTGCGATGAGGCGGGGCTTACCGCTGACGAAGGATGACACGTGCCGCCCGCGAAGCCAGCGCTGATTAGAGATTTCGGCTGATAATATGACTCTCGGCGAAATATTATAGTATTATATAAAGTTGTATTTAGATGATGACCTCTGTGGCTCAGTGGTTAGCATGTTGGCGCTCAAGCCGGAGGTCGCGGGTTCGAATCCTGCCAGGAAACAAAAAAGTGTTCTGTTTTCCTGGGTCATGGATGTGCATTAAATGTATTGTGTATTATATAATAAAAATCTTAAAATAGGTACAGTATAAAAAGTACCGTTGTCTGGTATCCGTAACACTAGTTCTTCGAGATCTTACCACGTTACCAGATTGACGTAGTGTGAAAGCGTCGATAGATCTTATTATGCTTATATTAACATCTAATTATAAGGTTCATCTAGTTACATCGTTAAAGAATTCTTCTTTTAAGCATAGATTACTAGATATTTTTAATTTTACTTTTACATGTCTATTTTTTAATCAAATTCATAGCACACCGACTAGAGGCCGTACAATTTTTTATTTGGGAATTTCAGCTTACTAAAGCATTAGACCACAATGAGTAGATAGATGTAAGTATCTACAAAATTAGTAATACGTGCCTAGTTAGTGAGTTATTGACTGATGTAAATATGGGTTCTTAAAATGGCATATTAATGTAAGGACTTGTAGCTTCCTACTCCAGTTGCCAGTAAAAACAGAAAACTATAGATTTCTCTTTTAGAAATATGTGATTGAAACCGCTCCATCGATTTATTGTTTCGCATTTAACAGGTCATCAACCCCGTGCGATTCAAAACGGATTACAGCACAGCACACGACCGAGCGACATCTCCTGCCGACGTGCCTAGACTCCAGCACCATGTGAGTATTCTAGACACCTCGCGCAACGCTTGCCAAACTCTCAAACTGAATCGGCTTTATATATTCTGTTCAGTTAATATACAATCTAAACGTTAAGAAAGAGAACAATAGAACACTAATGCTACCAATTTAAATGTCACTTATTTTTTACTTAAATGTTATGTCACTTAAGCTAGGTCCAGAATCCAGATATATTATTTTGTCCGTACCGTACCTCCGAATCGAATCGAATACGCAATGTAACGTCGCTGCAATCACCACGTGTTCTTCATCCAGCTTGATATGTTTTTAGTTTCACGCTATCTAGACTTTAGGCACTGCATGATTTTCCATGTCTTTTGTCTGCAGCAAAATTTATTTCTTCTACCTTTTGTTTTTCTTTAACATCCTCGTTGTACGCTAGGCCGTAATGTATATTATTCTTTAAATTAGAATTACATGGTATAAACTTTTAAACGAATTAAGTTAACCGAATGACCTTGCGGAACGGTTTGAGAAGCGGTGTTCCGATACATTCCACTACTTTCAGTGGTAAATCACGCGGAGTCCGGCATTGTCCTTTCATATTTAGGACTAAAATCAGTGGAGTAGATTTTTTTTAAATGTAATAAATAAAAGACTACCTCTACCTATACCTAGTATCTACCTAGTACGAATACTACCTAGTAGGTACATTTTATCTTCATATGCCTATTCTGTGCATTGCTGACTGCATGTAATCGATTTTATTTAAAGCCTCGTAAGAATTTTTCAACTGTAGTAATCTATTCGTTCTGATAAAAATTCATCAAGATATAAATATCAATGTTAAGCGTAACTTCTAGGCGAAAACCCTAGAAGCAAGACGCCGGTAAAAAAATAGACAGATTGCCTCATGATTAAAATCTAGAACTGATGGACACCCACCTGCAACGCTAGATGAGTCACAAGAAGCGTTCCTTCCCCATCGGGCATCGCTTACCAGAAATTCTCAGAAACTATAAGCAGTAAATAACATGCAAATGTATCTTGCTTTGTCTTCGCGATAAAAATGATATATCTTGATATCTAACATCAGCGATAGCGCGCGCGTGCTCGGCATTAGAAGTGCGCGGTTAGCGGAGTCAACAACCGGCGCTGCCTTAAAGAAGGTCACAAATCTTTTGGCTGCAGCTCAGGGCGATCAACTTTGGCATGGACTGAGGATCTAGCTGAAACGTACAAACTAGTAGCTGTTGGGCAGAAAAATCCTGAAATGAAGACCACAAAGAGGGCGTTGACGGACGCTATAGGCCTCCTATCGGGGTAGCACAGTTGGGTCACAGTATAAGAAAAGTAGTTCAGACGGCCTTAGATGTCCTACTATCTCTGTTTACCGTGGTTGGGTTTCAGTGTCAGAGCATTATATCGCTCTTCAGCACATATTTGTAGGAACGCCATGCTTCAGCATGAATGGGCCGGTTCGACTGGGTAAATACCAGTGGTTCACAGAAAACCGGCGTGATATAAGGCTTGCGTTGTGTTTCGCCGAGTGAGTGAGGTTACCAGAGGCCCTGGGGTGTTGGGGATTTAAGGACTGGGCTGTCTATAGGCGGCGGTAATTGCTTACCATCAGGTGATCCGTCTGCTCGTTTCCTGTTTCATTTCATTTAAAAAAACTTACCTATATTTATAATTATATCACCATAAAATTGTTAACACCGTAGGAAATTTGAGTAAAGCGTCTACCACATTACTGAATCGAATGACTTGACTTATTGGCTGCATTGACGATTTATTTGAGATTTGTCTAGACTGAACCTGAAGATAAAAAAAAATAACCTCTGTGTATTACAAGTAGGTCTGGGATCGACATACAATCCAACAGCAACACCCACTCAGCAGTGTCGTGGGGTTCCTATAACTACATTCCTATCGGTTTTACTTACCGCTTACCTTTTGAGGACCCTCATCTGAATCCCTACCCTACGAAGGAGAACCAGCCTTCGCCACTGCTACTCGGTATTCATCCCACGTGCCCGCTACTTAGCTTCAACGATATTACTCCTTACACTTTACGGCATTTGGAATTAATCTGGGTGTGCATTGTGCAAACTATTAATTGAACATTTAAATACTAGGTTAGCTCATTCCAGAATCCAGTGTATGTAAGAGAGTTGTCTGAGTGGCAATAAACGCTTTAGTAGTTCATGTATTATCTCTATTAAGGTCCAAAGGAGTGAATATAAGCTAGCTCTGTTCAGATTCAATTTAACCTTAACATAAACAAAAATATTCAACCAAGTTAATAATATAATAATAATAATCTTTTATTGACATAATTATGTATTACTCTGGATTTTGTCACTTTAGATTGTTTAAAGCCGGCTCCTCGCACGAAGCGTTTATTTTACAATGGCGACTACGTTGCAATTAACTCTGAAATATGTAAGATCGATTGGAATCTTGAATTTTCGAAAAGAACTATGGAGGATTCGGTACAATATTTTTACGATTCTATTAATAACCTTATCTATAAGTACATCCCTACTAAACAGTTAACCAATAAAGCTTACCCTGCCTGGTATTCTAAGCCACTGATCAAAGTGATTAGAGAAAAAAATAAATTTTTACGAAAATATAATATCTACGGCAATCGTACAGATCTTGTGTCATTTCAACTGCTTCGTGACAGAGTGAAGCACCTGGAAAGAGAATGTCATCAGTCGTACACAAATAACGTCGAAAAGTCTATCGTTAAAAACCCTAAATACTTCTGGACCTATATTAAATCACGGAACAATTCTAATTCAACTACCTTTCCGTGCAGCCTTAAGTATAATAATTTACAAGTAAACACAGGTAGTGAAATGTGTGACACTTTTTCATCTTATTTTCTTTCCAACTTCGCTCAGACACCCCCAGCTCCGGCGAGCCAACCCGGTAATATTAATCCCAGTTCGCCGATTGATGTTTCAGTTTCACATATCTCTAACGTTAATAATCAATGTGATGTGGTCAGAAAACTTCTGTTGGAGCTTGACACTTCTAAATCAGCCGGACCAGACAACTTGCCAGCTCAATTCTTTATATCTACTGCTACTTCGATTGCGACTCCCATAACCTTATTATTTAGTAAGTCTTTTAGGGATGGAGTAGTCCCAGGTATATGGAAATCTGCGTTTATAACCCCGGTACATAAAAATGGGCCTAAAACTGATGTTACAAATTATAGACCCATCTCAAAGTTGTGTATAGTAGCGAAAGTTCTCGAGCGCATAATATATAATCAATTATTTCCGGCTCTGAAGACCTCTCTTGGTTCCTTTCAACATGGGTTTCTAAGTGGAAGATCCACAGTCTCCAACTTAGTGATTTTCAATGACTATCTAACGCAGGCTATGGATACTGGCAAGCAAGTTGATGTCATTTACACCGATTACTCTAAATGTTTTGACCGTATAGACCATACTATACTTATTAAGAAGCTTGCATCCATGGGAGTCGCAGGGAATCTTCTTAGATGGTTCTCTTCCTATATTGACCGAAGGTCCCAAGCCGTAGTTGTTAAAAATTATATTTCTAGTTGGGTAGACATTCCTAGTGGAGTTCCCCAGGGATCGTTGCTTGGCCCTCTTCTTTTCAACATAATGGTTAATGATATTCAAAATTGTTTACATTCATCTCAATTACTTTGCTTCGCAGATGACATGAAAATATTCTTAACTATATCTTCTCAATCTGATGCATCTATACTCCAGGCTGACATCTCGCGTCTTGAGCAGTATTGCCTTCTAAATGGTCTGGATCTCAATCCCTCCAAGTGTTGTGTTGTTACCTTTTCAAGAAAACTGACCGTAATACCTACGAGTTATATGCTCAAGCAACAACCATTACAGCGCCTCTCAACAGTTCGTGATTTAGGCATTTATCATGACTCTAAATTACTATTTGACACACACATACATAAAATAGTATCAAAAGCCTACAAAGCGCTTGGTTTTGTTCTAAGATATGCGGCATCATTCAAGGACATTAAAACAATTAAAACATTATACTGTACCTATGTGCGCCCTCACTTGGAGTATGCCTCTCAAGTTTGGAATCCTAGGTACAAAGAATACATAGATCGCATCGAAAATATTCAAAAGAAATTTGATCGATATCTTTGCTATAGATCAAAAATGTATTATAACTCAGAAAATTATTTAGAACTATGTAAAAGGCATCACCTGGTCCCGTTAAGGATCCGACGTGATGTTGCTGACTTAGTTTTCTTACTTAAGATAGCTTCCAATAAAATCGATTCGTCTGAACTTTTGGAAAAACTCAACTTAAATACACCTATAAGAATCTTTAGATCTAACCCCCTTATTTTTCTACCTGTAGTCACGACCAACTATCGGAAGAACTCGTTTGTCTTGCGCGCAGGTAACAATTTTAATAAAATCTGTAATTCTGTGGACTTAGATTTATTCATAACTGGCGCGGCGACAGCTAAGCGATTACTTTATCAATATTTGCTCCAGTAATGTAGTGCTGACTTTATCTTTGTACTTCTAAGTTTTAAAGGGTCTAAATAAGTTTTTTTTTTTTTAACTTTTATCCTAATTGTACTATTGCTATATATAAGCTACTTGATAGTTGATTTTACACTTGTGACTGTTTCTTTCGTTATAATTTATAAACTGTGTCTAATTAGCGTGTATTAGTGTACACTATGTTTAACTCATGTTAACCTATTCGGTTTCTACATGTGAGGACCTGTAACTGGCTTTCTAATGATTAGAATAGCTTTATATTGTTATCACTGATAGCTGTTGGTCTTCCTAACAAAATAAAATAAAATAAAATAATTACAAAAGTCCTATGAAGACTGTGACACCTAAACTAGGCTATAAAGCCCGTATCTCAGGCGTCAGTGGCTTCTCCCAATATTTGTAACAAGTGTCAAGAAAGTTGAATCAAGATTTTACAGTACTTTATAAGTATGGATATTTTGTAAATTTTAGGTATTTTATAATTTAGTAATTAAGTAATTAAGTAATTTTCTTTCACACAGTATGTAATTATGATATAAAATGTTTCAATATATAAATTATGATGAATATAGATACATATTCTGATCACACATCAGTCAATGTGTTGTGACATTGTATTTCTCTATTGCAATTTGCGCGGTAAATACCTAAGTGAACATTTAAATTGGTAGCGTTACATCGCGCTATTTTGTAAACCCCGACAAAAAAGAAGGGTGTTATAAATTTGACTTGTCTCTCTGTCTCTCTGTGTGTCTGTCTGTCTGTGTGTCTGTCCGTGGATTCGTAGCTCCTAGACGAAGGGTCCGATTAAGATGCTTTTACAACAAATGTATGAAAGCTGACAAGATCGAGAGTGTTTTTTTATTGATGGCTTGGCTGTACAAACAAACCACTGAATTCTAAGAAACACTAGAAAATACCGCTTTACACTGGTCGTGTACAATCCTGTAACAAGTGGTTACAAAATTGTAGGTAGGTGGGTATTATTGATTTCTGAGAAACTTAAGCAATACCTTTGTCATATAACAGAATATACGTTTGCAATTCATAATTTGTAGATAAGTAATTGCTTTCTTTATAAATGTATTTTAGGTCCGGAGTATCCAAGGTAGACCTTTTATCCAACGCAGTAATAAACGTGTTTCGACTGCAGCATCAAATTGCAGAAAACTGTATAAATACAAGGTAAATAACTGCATGTCAGATAAAAGTTACGATGCCGCTAAATATCGCGATACACGGCTACAACACTTACATCAGGTATAAAATGTAAAAAAAAACTAAAAAGGCCGAAACAAGAAAATATTTCAGATAGAAATCCAGAAATGCATAGACGTACAAAAATGGTCAAGTTAGAGCCGTGGTCGCACCCACTAATGGCATCTTAGCGTCAGTTCACACCGAGATGCGACGTATCTAGGAGTGAGCTGACCCTAAGGCCTAGAGAAGTTTCTAGAAAATGCGTGTATTCGTCATACACATGCATACCCCAAGATAGATACAGACGGCTGCGATTTGACACGGATTGTTCCGAAACTTATAAAGTAGGCGCGACCACGGCTACCCTGACTATTTATGTACGCATTTCTGGATTATATCTGCATTATTTTCTTGTTTCGGCCTTTTTATACCCCTTTTTTACGTAGTTGGGTGATCGTTTTTTTCACTTCTTTATTTTATTTCGTATTTTTCCGTTTCCCAATCGAACATATTTTAGGAGTAATATTAAAGCATCTCAATTCTCAAACCTTATGCCAACAATAAAAACTGAGCAATAGTCGGAGTCGGAGTTTTGCCGGGAATGCCAATGTGCGACGTTGTTTTTATATTTCTTCCAAAATGTGTGTTACTTCGGTAGGTACGTTTGTGTAATATTGGTAGAATATTTCCCATTAGATATTCGTTGACGTGTACAAGTGTGTGAAGTGGTACAACTACAAAAAGCGTGCTACTTTGTGTGCCCTCTAAAACTCCCTAGGAACTTACAGTAAAGCTTCTAACATTTTAGTGAATCGACTGACTTGACTCATTGACTCTACCACTTTACTGAATCGACCGACTTGACTAACTATTTATTTGGACTTTGACTATACTTTGGACTTGACGATTTAGAAATACGGTGTTGAAAACTTAATCATCTTCTTCTTCTTCTTATATGAAAATTTATATTGCCCGCCCGCCCTTTTAACTTGACACTGGCATTGAGGTATAAAATATATGGAGTGGCCCTAATAGTTCTATACATATTATCGCTATCTATACAAATATGATGTAAATATGACACAAAAGGTAAAAAAATATCATTTGCTCTCTTTCTAATAATTTTTTTAGTTACTAAATTTTTTAATTTATTTTTAATAATTTTCAGTGATAAAAGTATATCTTTTTGTTGTTCCTCATTTTAGAAACATTTGAATTTGAAGCACGATTAACAAAATATGTCACGGTCCGCCATTGTAAGTTCACTTTTTGTAGTTGGTCTCGACCTGTCAAAAGGTTGTATATGTTTTGTTTAAATATGAATTTTCAGGAGATTAAAAGGACTTAAACTTAAAAATTTAACTTGAATGTTGTAAAAGTGATAATTAACATATTGTATTATTGTTCTAACCTAAATTATTTGACAAGTGATAATAAGTAATACTTGTTATTTATTGGTTCCCAAAAGTTATACAATAAGAAAATTATGTTTGAAAGCTATAGAAAAAGAAAATATTTACCTCCGCCAAGAGAATCGCATAGACAGTTCAACAAAGTAAGTTTATTTAGAAATGAGTAACCTTATTCGTTTGAATTTAAATAAGTGGACATATGTGTTTGTTTTTTATTTCTATCCCTACTTAGATATAGTTGAAAAAGTTATTACTTCCATTTGTCAATGACACCAAGACTTATTTGCCAAGCTGAAAAATTGTAACACTTATTTAATGTAACAATTTTTTAACCAAATTAAGCATTATTTCATTTTATTTCATAAACCTGGGTGAGCAGGTCATTTAAACAGCTGGGTCAGCTCGTATACAAATAAAATATATTTAACCAATATACCTACACTAAAATATATTATATCCTCTGGGTCCTTAACTTATTCGTTGTTGTGGGTTCAATGCGGCGTATTGATTTCAATGAAGAAATGGAACTTTCTTTCCCATGGTTAATAAAGGTAATTGCTCTTCAACATTTTTTTTAAAGTGGTCCAGCTTTTTGGAATTAAAGGATCAAACAGAATAAACGGATTCTAAGCATCGAGAACTTTTTGTATGTCGGTTTAAAGATACTTGCGGCTTACAAATGTAATTAAATATACAACGCCATTAGTAAAATAAGTATTTTGTTTACGTATAAAACATGTAGGTTATTGTAAAATTTATGTTCACAATCAGCTGATAAATTGGACACGTTTTTGTCATAGTTAGGGCCAGTCTATTGTATTCTTAGATCATTGGACACTGGCAAATGGTATTAAGCCGTAACGCCATTTAAATATAAAAAAAGGACGTCAAACGTCAACTTGCGTCCTTGACTTGTAAACTTGTAGACTTGTCAAAACTCAAAAAATCAAAAACAAGTTTCTAGTTTATTTACATGTAACATTTTATCATCTCCATAGTAATTTTCCTCAAATAAATTCAATTAGAATAAGTATTGAGTTTTAAGTAATGGCTGAAGAAGAAACATATTGCCGTTTGTGCGCGGAACCAACTCCTATACACCAACTTATTAGTCCTGACGAAGACGTCGCTATAAACTCGAAAATATCTGCCAAACTGCTGTGGATAAACATTGATATAACTCCAAGGAATTGTCTCCCCAAGACTATATGCTTCTCTTGCTTCGATTTATTAGAAAGGACATGGTCCTTTCTACAAAACGCTCACACTGCACAAGAGAAACTGTCGAGTATATTTATCAAAAACCCTAGTGATAACTCGAATAGAGCAGGAAAAAGTCACACAAGTAATGCTAGCACAAATATCCCCGGCAAACCTGTTGACAGTAATTGGGAAGAGTTTCAAGATCCCAAGGTTGAAGTTAAAGTGGAAAGGGTCGACACAGACAGTAATGTAGCCGAAAGTTCACGTAAATCAAAGAAGTGTTCACCATTATCGGTTAAATCCGAAGACGACAGCAATGAATTCGATCCGGACAACTTCAACAGTGACTCTGAGTCGCACAATTCTTCCGACAGTGATATACCCCTGGAAATAACTGCAAAAAAGAAGAAATCTCGTAGAAAAAAAGACAATGAAGAATTAGTTATGTTAGAAGATATAAAGTCTGAGATTCCATTAGAAATATTAGCAACAAATATGACTTGGGAAAACCATCCGTGCCAGTGCGCCAAGTGTGATGCTCAGTGTGAAAACGTCACAATTTTGCAACTGCACTCCCAGCAAATACATAACCAGTGTTGCATCTTCAAATGTTTCGAGTGCAGCAAAGTCATGAAGACCTTCAAAGCCTTCATCCGACATGTACGAACTCACAACAACTCCCTAAGTCACTGTTGCGAGTACTGCAACAAACTATTCATACTGACATCAGAACTTAGACAACATCGGAACAAGCTTCACTCCGGCACTTTAAAAACAAAATGTAAAAAATGTGGATTAAAGTTTGATAGTGTAGAGGATCTCAAAGCTCACAAGCTCATATACGGCACCAGTAATAGACGAAATCGCAAAATTGATCCAATAGGTGAATTAAAGTGTAGGGACTGCAACAAAGTGTTCAAGTCCAGGAGCAACCTGCAGCAGCACAAGCAGGTGCACACGGTGCGCACCAGGAACTTCTCCTGTCACATGTGCGGGAAAATGTTCTTCACAAAGGGCACACTGGGTACCCATATTCTGACACACAATGATGCAAAGCCTTACAAATGTGATTACTGTCCTGTGGCTTTCCGAGCCCGAGGTAACCTCATGTCGCACATCAGCTTACACTCGAGCGCCAAACCGTTTGTTTGCGAGCAGTGCGGCAAAAGCTTCAGAGTTAAACGCCATTTAAAATCTCACTCTATAATTCACACAGACTTGATGCCATTTACGTGTGAGTATTGTAACAAGTTATTCCGTTTCAAAACCCGTCTGAACCTACATTTGAGACAGCACACGGGGGCTAAGCCCTACAAGTGTATATACTGTCACAGAGACTTTACAAATGGCTCCAACTACAAGAAGCACATGAAGAGGCGACACAATACTGACACCTCAAAACAAAAGTATGATAATACTGTACCCGATAAAGAAGAAACTGTTGTCAAAGTTAATACCACTCAGTCCACCTATCCACTGTAGTAATTACATAGCTTAAAAATATCATAAAAACAATTTATTTTTGCATATTTACAAATATTTTTGTTCTATGTATGAAGCAGTTGTTACACGAAAAAAATGTTTAAACCAACTGTTTAACTGTCATGGATGCAATGAAGTATATCATAAATATTTAAGACATTTAGCATTAAAAATGTGTTCTATAGATGATAAAATTAAGTATAATTTTTGTTTAAACATAATTTTAAGTTAAGACTGATTGCTAATTTAAGAGTTTTGGCTGGAATTATATTTTTTATTTATTAGTGACTTTTTGAGATTATGAATTTAGGGATTTGTAATTGTAAATCTTCTGAAAATATCAAGTCGGAGTCCCGAGTTAGAAGTTAAAAAGTATGAACTATTGAACTTTTTCCAGGTAGGACTTCAACAAACCATTATTGTAAATACTAAATAGATTATTATTTTGTAATATCAAATGTTCATAAACACAATGTGTAGTCAATTACATGACATATTTTTGTTTTCCCTTCCAGATTCATTATACAGGGGTGAACTTCCTTAGGCATGTTGCCTAAAAAAAAATATTAGAAAGAATGACAAGTTTAAAAAAAAATAGGATTGGAGGAAAACTAAACCTATACTTAGACGAAAAGCTCACATATGCTTGAGTAATGAGAATAATAATAAATTAGTATGCCTGATTAAATTTTATAGCAAAAGAGATGTTGTGTTTTTTTTAATTATTTTGTAGGATACGTCTTGTAGTGCGGGATGGATTAATTAATTGTTTCGGTAATTATTAGCGTCAGGCTAATAATTAGCGTGGTTTCGTTTGGGATTGATTTTTTTTATATTATTTATATCAAAGATATTTCAAAATTCTAAGGCCGCTACGACTATATATAACAATAACGAGTTAATTAGTTAATTCTCATTTTATTATTTCATTTGCTTAGAATAGTAGTTCAATCCAGGAGCTCAAAAAAGTGCCTTCCCGCATTTATGACAACTTTCTTCTTACTTCTCTGCCATTTTGGGTTTAATTAAAAAGTTAAGCAAAATTTACAAAAAGCGAGGCCGCTACGACCTAGGCCAATAGCTATTCTGCACTATTCAATATGTCAAAATTGTTAATGTATCTTTGTTTCTGAGATCAAGAACGCCATACTTAGCCATTTTACGCAAAAATCACAGTCGAGATGTAATATGCCTCTTAATATCTTTCTCTAATCACAATATCAAAGTAGACTGGAGAATTGCATAAACGGTGTGTTGTGTTGTGTAAAAATGTTGCAAATTTAATATCTCGCTTTATAATTTGCGTCTTATGGTTCATTAATAAGTTACAATTTTAATTGCCCCTACCCGCCGCTCGTGTCGTGTGAAACAATTAACGTTATTCGGAGCAGAAACGACAGCGCGTATCACGTGTCCTATTATGTTCTTAATTCAAAAGTATATTGTCGTGGCTGCATCGTGAAGGCGCGAAAATGTATAGGAATTATATTCACGTGAAAGCATATCCTTAAATGGTTTGTTAAATTGGTTGGTTGGTTAAATGACACACAAAAGCAAGAGCGTCCGTCCTCCGTGGCCTTATATTTCGGCCGTCCAATATCCTTTACTCTTTACTTCACCGGAAAACTGTAAAGGCATCCTTGTCTGGTTAAACAATATCCCACAAACACATTACCTAAATGAAAAAAGCCAAGTATTTCCTTTACAAAAGTTATGAGATGTCGTAGAGACCAAGTGAAATTCAAGATAGTCCATTTAATTAGTTATTCATAAAAAAAAATTGTAACCGTATGTGGAATTATTTTTTTTATAATTTTAAAAGGAAGAACACCAGAAAAATTACAAGTGCGTTCCCGATCTTTAAAACCACCAACCTCTAATGTAAAGAAATTTTAACAATTCCTAACCACCAGGCGATCGTTTTCAAATGAATTAGTAAGAACTTATTACAATTTCATACTAACGGGCAACCCGATTGCTCGTGTCCAGATATATTCCATAGTTAAAACGCTTACTGCCGCTCATGGACATCCGCCGTCCGTTCCGTTTGGGACACCGGTATCTTCCTCATGCAATGAGAAACAACGCAAGTGCAATTTTTTTTCAGAATTTTTACTTTTTCTATATTTTTCCCTTTATATGTAGCTAATAACCTAGCCTGACAGCAAATTTAAAATTTCTTAGTCTGCTAGAAGTATGCTTTGAATTATGCTTATTCTCCTTACCTCCATACCTCCAACTCTTCATATCTGTCATCATCATTTGATCATATGTTTTAAAATTGCGTTTTTTGCCGCTTAATATCTCCTAAACTAAGCACTCGATTTTTATACAATTTAAAACAATAGCTTGTGCCGCTAACGACTTCTCTGCGACAGTCTTCGAAAAGTTTTTTGCTGACATTCCGGTCTCAACTACAAAAAATACAAATTCCTCACCTGCACCATGCTGAAAAACTATTCAGAGACAATGTAATGGAACGTAATGTCAATTTTAAGCTTAAAGAAATTGACTCCTGAGATATTATTAAGACATTTAAGTTGTTGAATATTAAATTTACTGCTAATCTCTGGGGCATGTCTACAAAAGTTATTAAACCAATAATTGAGATCGTAGCTCCTTATCTAGCGATAATATTCAATGAATGTATAAAAAGTTGAGTTTTCCCTGACTTAATGAAGCATAGCAAGGTAATATTTATTCAAAGCTGGAAATAAAATATCTGATCCGACAAATTACAGGCCTATATCGATTCTACCGACCTTTAGTAAAATATTTTAAGACAGTTATTAGTGCACTTTAATTTAAACAATTTATTACATAATAATCAACACGGTTTTACTAAGGGTCGATCCACAACGGATGCTGGTATAGGTCTTCTTTGTAGTATCTTTGAAGCTTGGGAGGGGTTACAGGATGCATTAGGTGTGTTTTGCGACCTCTCCAGGCCTGTGATTGTATTGAGTATGCTCAATGTAGCATTATCAGAAAATTGCACCACTATAGTATTCGGGACTCTGCACTCAAACTTTTGAGTTCTTACCTTCAAAATAGAACTCAAAGGGTGGAGATAAATAGTAAAAGGTCCACTGGGACCAAAATAGAATTAGTTAGGTGTCCTACAGGGATCCATTTTAGGCCAATTCCTTTTTCTCATATTATATATAAATGACTTACCTTATCTTGTTAAAGATAATGATAGTTAGATAGTAGGTACTTTTTGCCGATGATACTTCACTATTTTTTAATGTGAAGTGACAACAGTCAGATTACGACGAGGTAAATAGTGCTCTCGAAAAGAGTACATTGGCTAAATGTTAACAACTTACTTTTAAATTCTAAAAAACAAAATGTTTAAATATTTACATTGCCCAATGTTAGGCAAGTATAAACCCATATACTATTAAATGATGAGAAAATGAATTTAGTGGACACCACTCTGTTTCTAGGTATAACACTAGATAGTAAATTACAGTAGAGTCCTCATATTGCTAATCTTGTAGATAGACTCAGTTCTGCAGCATTTGCAGTCAGAATTTTTGGGAAATTTCTGACGAAGACACGACAGGGGTAGTTTATTTTAGTTACTTTCATAGTAGAATGTCTTACGGCATTCTTTTATGGGAAAATGCCGCCGACATTAATACAATATTTGTGCTGCAGAAGTGAGCAATACGTTAAATTTACAAAATGTCCCCTTTTGAATCTCAGAGAGAAAAGTTTAAAGAAAGTCAGAATCAGAATCAGACCGTCGCTTCTCAATACATTTTGGATAGTGTATTATATATGTTAGAAAGAATTTTAGTTATTTTAAAACTAAAAGTGACAATCACTGTAGAAAAACTAGAAATAAGCACAAGCTTTATATACCGGTGATCAGACTAATTAAAGTAAGCAAATTCTTTAAAGGTTCAAAATCTTTCCATTGATAAATCTCGAATCTCGATCGACGACCTCTGTGTCTCAGTGGTTCAGCGCCTTGGTGCTTAAGCCGGGGGTCGCGGGTTCGAATCCCGCCGAAGGAACAAAAACTTTTTCTGTGTTCCTGGGTCATGGATGTTTATTAAATATGTGTATAATATAATAAAAATCTTAAGTATATGTATAGTATAAAAGTATTAAATATACTTCCCGTTTTTTGGTACCCGTAACACAAGTTCTTCGGATACTTACCACGGAGCCAGACTGACGTGGTGTAAAGCGTCCATAGATATTATTATTATTATATATACATGACCTTAAATTAATTCTTTATAAATTTAAAAAAGTAGTAAAATAACGTTTGTGTGCAAAAGCTTATTATAGAGTCAATGATTTTACTGACGATCGCACACCATGGGTATAGGATGGACACCTGCTAGGCTGCTTCTATGTACTATATGTATCTGACTTTTGTTAATATTATATATATTTCATATTTTAAATATTATTATATTTTATAATTTTTTTATATTATTTAATTGTTTTTTTAAATATATATATATATATATATATATATATATATATATATATATATATATATATATATATATATATATATATATATATATATATATATATAAAAACAATTTTCCATCTTTTTACTAAAAGATGGCCCCGTGCGAGTTTGTTGCGCCGCGCGCTGGTTCTTCTCGCCGAGCTAGATCCCAAATAGGTGGTGGGCATCATGTAGACCGATGTTCAGAAAGTGTATAAGAATACCAATTTTGAATAAATTTTTTTGACTTTGACTTGACAAAAATTCAGACCGCTAGATTTGTTACAAACGAAACTATGGGGGCACGAAAAAGCCGCGAAATGCTTCGAGAAAAGATAGTTATGGCCGCTTAATACTTGGCGATAGCGTGTTAGCGCTAATTCAGCTGATGTCCCCCTGTAATAGTTTTTCTTATTTATCTTCCATGTACAGACAGCGACCAGTTACGATTCTATTGTATGTATAGATTAAAAACATGCTTTTATGTACTAAAATTATGCTTAACGTCATTTATGCAATTGTACTACTACAAAGTAGTCATTACTTATTTTATCACCAAACCACATTTTAATATGATGTGTAATTACTAATTAGTAATTGCACTAAACTTAGGTATATATGTAGTGTACACTTAAGATATTACATTAACTACATTTCTGTAAGAAGTTAAAGGTAGGTAAGTGACTCCGAAAACGTAATTAATTGAGCCGAGTAAATCCTAGTTGACTTAACTTAGTGCACGGAAAACTACAGACTCTTAGCTGATTAATGAGGCTGAAATATTTTCAACGATGACAGGTGTGTTACTTTCACTAAATACACTGGCGGACACATAAACTGCGTCATAGTGCAATATAACTTTCAATTAAATATAATTAGTCAAAGTGCAAACTATTTTGATTTATATTTCAATGATAATGCTAACACTGATGCTTAATCTGATAAAAAAAATCAATTCATGTGTGTATAGGTCAACTTTTCTCACTAAAAGAATCAAATTACTCCTTTTGCAGCTTTTTGGAATGAAACAGTGAATAGAACAAGAACGACTTTATTATGAAAATTTTACAATACTAAGAAAATAAAAGTAGGTTTCGCATCGACATGATCAGTGTTTTTAAAAGATCTTACGGAGTATTGTCCCATTCTTGTGACAGTGGAACTCTGAGCTCCGCAACCGTTGTTGGGACCGGATTTCTTGTAAATACATCTCTTTTTAGGTTGTCCCACATGTGTTCTATTGGATTGAGGTGCGGGCTACGTGCTGGCCAATCCATGAAACGAATCTCTAAAGTATTGCTCAACTTGTCTCGCTGCGTGCGGACGAGCATGCGCCCCAAACCATACAAGATCACTTCCAAATGGAAACCTCTCCTCAATTAAATTTTGAGCATACCGCTCTCCTCGTCTACGGTAGACTAGTCTGCGACCATCAGCACCGTACAAACAAGTCCTACACTCATCAGTGACTAATACGGAAGCCCATTGCTCTTCAGTCCAATTTAAGTGTACACGAGCAAATCTTAGTCGAGCTTGCCTGCAGGCTGCAGACAATTTTGGTCCATTTGCGGGTCTGAAAGGTGTAATATCACGCTCTTTTAGTCTTCTTCTTATGGTTCGCGCACTAAATGCTACGTCACGTACCTGGTGGAGCTCATTTTTAATGCTTATAGACGTTAAAAACCTATTTCGCAAGGAAGTTGTCACAATAAATCTGTCGTCACGATACGTCACATGAGTTCTGCCGGGTCTTCCACGTCTTCTTTTGAATGAACCTGTCTCCATAAACCTTCTGTAAACTCGGGAAACCGTAAACTGGTTTACATTTAAATCTGCAGCAATTGTACGTTGGTCTAGGCCTTGCTGCACTAGAGCAACAAATTGTGCGGCTTTTTCGGACGATACGTCCATATTCCTGAGATAAAAAAGTGTTTAAACAGAAAACAGACTAGCAACTAAACAATTAACGATAATTCAACATGTAATAAAACATAAAAACATAACCATCAATCGCAACATTAACGTAACAATGAGTTAATCTTTAGGTAATTGACAAGATTTCTTCTATAGAATATTTTCTTTCTGTTGTGACAGTACCATATTTAAATTTTATTTTGTTTTTGTGTTTATGAACCAGCCTTTATTTTCCAATACCAATAAATCTAAAAAGTTTGCATATTTCGTAATAAAATTTGATGGAATGTATTCTTGCACTATGATGCAGTTTATGTGTCCGCCAATGTAGTAAATACACGTCATGTTTGTTTAGAATCTATACATTTTTGCTAGATTGCTATGGTTTTTTCATACTATGTACTTCTTGACCTACACTTGTGCACATGCAAGACATAAGTTATAGATAGCTCGTGTATGACAACAGTGAATACACATCTGATATCTGTGCTCTACGTTCGTCGTCTGTATGTCGCGGTCGCAGCGTGCGACACGCGAGCGACGGTGCGGCAAAGAACGGCCACACACGAGATTACTGGGCTGCGATATATCGTCGCACATAATGAGAAAACTTAACACATTCGGGATAGATCCAGACTTAAATTATATAGACTAGTTAGGTACATGCAAAAAGGAGAAGTTTTTACATGTACTGTAGGGGACTGTATAATTCCACAGGGTTTCAACCGCCGGCTCAGATTAGACTCGAAGATAGCAAGGTTACACCGATTTGGGCAAAGCCGGGGCGATAATAAAACACTTATTTTGAGAACGTTTTTTTTCACTTTTTTCGTCTTGCTTACCTGGCTCAATGCAATGCCGTATAGAGAGCCGCGCCCGTACGCCTCTTTCGGGCCGATTTGCTATCTCGCTTTTGCCTCTCTATAAGGCGATTTTCCATAATTTTTCCTATTTTCCATGAGCCAGGTGAAGTAAAACGCGTTGTGTGAAATTCTTTATTGTTTTTCCCAATTACGTAAGTCCTTATATACTAATAATCTTATTCCATATAAAAGATATTCATAACCTAAGGTACACCATGTATGAAATGTTATTTATTTTTACTATTTTTTGCCTAATAACTACGTATCCATTTATTATATAATTCAAACTGTTATTTTTCCCATTAGATATTATGTTTATCTATATAAATCAAAAGAAACTACGTTAAAATTCACTACAGTTTAAAATATATAAGCAAAATAACCTTAAGTTCATAAAACACCATTTAACACGACTTATGCACACTATATAAATATAGAAATCTATACATATAGTCACTGAGTGTTCACTATTATAGTTTATATACCGTTTTAAATCACTTGTTTATCGTTCACATTTCAATTCACTGATATGATGGCAGCGTTACGAGGCCGCTGTCCTTAACATGTACCTAATTAGGTAAAATCAATTACGGATATTTTGAGTATATGATCTACTGCTTACTAAAAAGACATTTAGGCAAAAAAAAATTGTCATACTCAATTTTTTTTAAATCATCTCGTGTATGGGTGTCTCTCCGCTCAGCGCAAAGTCGCCTATGAAAGGCAAATTTTTTCGAGTATGACAATAATTTTTCTGCCTAAACGTCACTAAATATCCGTAATCGATTTTACCGGATCTTATATACCTATGTAAAGGAGAACTTAAACTTTAAAAGTCTTCTCTTGAAAATCTTGATGGCTTAGTATCGCGTTTACCGCTTTTGTTTCCTCAAAACCCCACCTTACTACGAAATCGGTGGCTAGAGTTTCACTAGTTAAATATCTAGAACTAATAAATCTGAAGACAATATTTTGTTGGCTCGTGCCGTGCCCATGTGTACCGGCGTGCTCACCAAACCATGTACAAAACAAAAGCGATGGAAACGTTACTCAGTCGAAGACAAGAAACGGCGCGTAGCACATTTCCGACCTTACCGTCGACATATTTTCAAAATAAACCGCCATCGGAAGTCGTGTACGTGCTCTTCATTTAGAAATACCATAAATTAATTCTAAAGTTACTCTAAAATGTGTTTAAATTTTAAATAATTATTTTGTAGCTTATTAACATTCAGCTTAGTCGCAAAATAATAATAGTCCAAATGAAAACGTGTGATGTTTCTGACAGCCATGTTTTTTAAATTGAGCGGCTGGGGCGCGGCGCTGGTATTATTTGCTTTCTGCACACGGTATGCGCGAGGCGAAGATTATTTCAGAATGGTAAGTGAAAATCTATTACTGTCATTAACATGGTAAATACAAAGTGCTTCGCGCGTTGCGTGGAGGAAGCATACTTCATTATTGTGAAATTATTTTACATTACCTATTTACATAACTCTAGAAACAAATCTACCAACTAGTAAATATATCATTGCTGTGTGCAAATTGAATGCGAATTGGCATTTACATTATTACAAACATCCACAGATACTTTTACCGAATAGAATAAAATCCTTAAATATAAGTAATCATTAATTATTATTATTGGGACTTATTGCGTCGATAGGCTTTAAAAAGTAGAGTCAGAGAGTTTATCGCCTCTTTATCCTCTTTATCATTCCATGTATAATGCAGAGATAGTTTACGATCCCTTATAAGAAATATATACCCTCATCTGTCATTTATTAGTGATAAGAAATAAATGACAGAGAGATGAGAGGCCGCTGATGGCCGCTAGCGACCGTAGCGGCTATCGGCGGCCGTGAGCGGTGTGAGCGGCGGCGGTTGTCTCAAGCGAAACTATCATTTATAGTAATGAAGATAAAGTTTAAAATTAAGTATATGAGCTTACTTTAAAAAAATTAAAATCAGATAAAAGCCCAGGACCCGATAGGATAACAAATGAATGTATTAAATATGCGAAAACTCTTCTACAGACACCCATCACGATCCTATGGACTAAAATACTTACTGAGGAATCACACCAATGGACAAAATCGGAAATCATCTTGCTTTATAAAAAAGGTGACCCAGCTGACATTAGGAATTACAGACCGATAAGCCTCATTCCATGCCTCTATAAATTATTCGCCTCCTGTCTACTGGAAAGAATATGACCACAAATTGACGCGCACCAAGCCGTCGAACAAGCCGGTTTCAGAAGTGGTTACAACACAGCAGATCACATTCAAGTAGTCGACCTGATGATAGAAAAGTACTCAGAGTTACGCAAACCCCTATATTTAGCCTTCGTAGATTACCAAAAAGCATTTGACTCTATAGATCACAACAGCATCTGGGAAGCACCTAATGCTTCCCAGATGCTGTTGCACAAAACATAAACGAAAAGTATATAAACATCCTGAGAAACATTTACAGTGCCAGCACAAGTAGAGTCAAACTCGACAAAACAGGAAAAACTATCAAAATAGAAAGAGGCGTCAGACAAGGCGACCCAATCTCGTCAAAACTTTTCATTGCTGTCCTACAACATATTTTGAAAGACTTACCATGGTCAAAACAGGGCATCAATATAAACGGCAATCGTCTAAGTCATCGTAGGTTTGCCGACGACATAACCCTGTTCTCGGAGAGCGAACTTACATAAAGTGCGTTTGTTGTATGTGAGCCTCAAATTTTTATTTTATTCTGTTTTTAGTATTTGTTGTTATAACGGCAATAGAAATACCTACATCATTTGTGAAAATTTCAACTGTCGAGCTATCACGGTATAAGGAGGTTAAGATGCAGCCTGGTGACAGACGGAACGGCAGCAAAGTTTCAGTAAAAGTAGTTTTTACCCTTTGGGTACGGAACCCTAAAAATGGCAACGTGTTCTAAGGAATATTTATTAGAGTTCATTGAAGTATTTGAAACTAGAGCCACTATGGTTGATAAAATCTAAAGACTATTACTATAAAACAAAGAGAAATAATTTCTATAACAATTATTACTGGAAAAATATATGTCACAATAATTCGGATTCGTCGATAGCGTGACTACAGTTACAGCAAAATACAATTAATTAATAAAGTAATAACATAACCAAGAGCATGTCACGACATTTCTAAGGAGGGTTCCGTAACTATCAACGCACAATAGGTTTGCTTTGAATTACTTCAAAAGTTATTGTCATAAAGTTATTACAGAAGCTAGGAGAACGGACAGAACGGAACCCTAAAACACGACTGAAGCTCGTGGCAAACCAGATGCGATTTTCCGTTTATGTGCTCGAATCCGTTCAGGCCGAACCTTAGATTAAAACGCCTAGAAATCGGGTACGCGCATGAATAGTGAAGCAAATCATACTGAGCTATATCGGCTCAGTTTGTTCGAACGACCCGTCAGTTGTCAAGCGCATAGCGCAAACGCAAGCGTATATAGTGCATACTACATCTCCCGACTATTTTTTAATAGTCGGACATTATGACGGTTGATGTCATTATTGGGTGTCACAATGCATCGGAAAAGAATTTAAAAAGCTTGGGACATAACATTTCATATGTAAGTACTACAACTTGACTTGTATTAAGCCAAATATTTAAAACATTTTAAAATAAAATAATATTTTGTCCCCATCTTGCTGCCCTTTTGTGAATTGTGTTTAAAATGAAATATAAATTATATTTTTACATCTCACAATATTATGAAAACAAATACAATAATTCCAATGTTAAGAACAACAATTTCCGTGGAAATTGTCCCTTAAAACTGTACATACTCCACAACATCAAAAGCTTTGTGTGCGTGTCGGTATGTAATGCTTACGCCTACAAATATCTGTTGCTTGCTTCACTTTCTACGATGCGTTTGTTTGAAGACTATCTAGGCGTTATTAATCTAAGGGCCGAACTGACGTCAGTTCGGTCGGATGCGATTTTTTCCTTGTATGTGCTCGAATCCGTTCAGGCCGAACTGACGTCAGACTAACTTCTAACTGAAACGATCGGCCTCTCGTCTGTGGCGACCTAGGGCGCAATTGAACTAGGCAACCTATTTGCAATGTGTCAATGTGAATAATATCTATCCTTTATTTCTAATCGGTAATAAATAACAGATGCGGGTATATATTTCTTATACCGGATCTTAGACCAAGATACAAACATTTCGGTGTAGTGCATCTTTGACACGCCACATTGTTTGCATTCATTTTTATTTGTATTTTTGGAATGTATGGTGAATGAATATCAAAAGCCGAACTCTTATCTCTATCTAGTATAAAATGAAGTCGCTTTCTTTCCTGTTGGTTTAGAACTTTTGTTGGCACTACTCAACGGAATTTAATGCATTTTACAGCAATTGATAGAGCGATTCAAGAGGAAGGTTAATATGTGTAATACATTGCACCCGTGCGAAGCCGGGGGGGCCGCTAGTTAGTGGATAAGAGAAAGGTACCTACTTTTGTACTTTTGAATCATGTTTAGTACGCCGAGTAGTTCACGGTATGTGACATCAGTCGTACGAAGCGTGACAAGAAGCTCCGATTGGCTCCACTTTTGTTTTTTTTGTCCATTTTTCATTTCCATTTCACTAAATTACTCCATACATTATTGTTGTAAATATTAAATAGATTTACTTGGTTCATAACGTTGTAAATCACGTTATCTTGAAATATCTAATCAAAGCCGTCAAAAATCCGGCTCGAAGGACCAAAACATTTTAAACATTAATCTTGTCCTAAAAGATCATTCATAAAAACTGTCTAGGTCAGTTATCTGATGTACTTTCCATGTAAACAGTAATTGAGTAGGTACATATAGTATATTAACTTCGAACTTCAGAAATACATCAGGTTATTCAACCATTAAACCAACAACAAAAAGTGGAACGTACAATACAAATATAGGCACAGGAATATCTGAGTGGATATTCCTTGTGTTTTATTGTGTTTGGCACAAAAATTGGCCTGACAGTATGTCCTAGGACCTAGGGTCTAGACTGAAGTGTCCAGTGTTGCCTGGGCAAGCCGACCTGCCCGCGGTCCACCAGGTATATAGGTCAGAACACCACCCATTGTTAGTGTGACCGACTCAGCACCACCATTGTTGGCCAACGTCACGCCGCCGCCGGCTCACGTAACGATCATAATTTCCCGACATTTATAATGCCATTTACTAAATACTTGAAAGTTTGCTATTTCTTGAGCCGGCTTCGGTTGCGGTGGGCGGTTTCTTAAAAAACCGTATATTCTTAGATATCTGTAAGATGTGTTGTTGTGATATGTGATGTTACCTATAACATAGAAAATATATAGAAAAGTATTGGGTATACCTAGATACCTAAAACTTTACTTTTTTATTATTATTTCTCTTTTCACTTATAATTGTGGACTGTAGAGATTGATACCTATCTGGTATGCCGTATGAGACATGCGGCGCAAGCGCAGAAAGCATGAATTATTTTCCTATATAATATATTCCTATTTCCTTCTTGCCATATTTTATCAAACCATCTGTCATAACTCATATCACACAACCTCGAAGTTTTTGTTTGTTTTTTCTATCTACCCATCTCTGTGCTCATCCACTATGCAGTAGGTATTATATAGGTACCTCGTTCACCATGCAGTAGGTACTAGGTACCTCGTCCACCATGCAGGTACCTCATTCAAGTCTTATCTATCTTATTCAATGTGGGGCTTTTAAAGTGCGGTAACCAAATAGGATCTAAGTTCTGGGAGATGATATCGGACGAGCATGGAATCGACACGACGGGCATGTACCACTGCGAGAACCCCCTGCAGCAGGAGCGCCTCAACGTCTACTACACCGAGGCCTCCTCAGGCAAGTATGTACCGCGCGCGGTGCTGGTGGACCTGGAGCCTGGCAGCATGGACTCCGTGAGAGCGAGACCCTATGGCCAGCTGTTCAGACCTGACAACTTCGTCTTCGGACAGAGCGGAGCTGGCAACAATTGGGCCAAAGGCCACTACACTGAAGGCGCGGAACTGGTGGACGCTGTACTAGATGTCATCAGGAAAGAGGCTGAAGGATGCGACTGCTTACAAGGTTTTCAACTGACACACTCGCTGGGTGGCGGCACTGGATCTGGGATGGGCACTCTGCTGCTCAGCAAGATCCGTGAGGAGTATCCCGACAGGATTATGAACACTTTCAGCGTCGTGCCCTCGCCTAAGGTGAGCGAAGTAGTCCTGGAGCAGTACAACGCGACGCTATCGTTGCACCAGCTGGTGGAGAACACGGAAATGTCGTTCTGCATAGACAACGAGGCACTCTACAATATCTGCTTCAGAACGCTTCGTCTGAGCAGTCCCAGGTATGGTATTGGGGCCATGCTCACCCAGAAGTTCGAAGGTAAAGAACACCCTGTCGCGTACATGAGTCGCTCTTTACTAAACAGGAGAAAGTTTATGGGATTATTGAGCGTGAGACGTTAGCAGTTTTAGTAGCTTTAGAACACTGGCGATGTTATTTAGAGAACGGTAAAAAGTTTACAGTTTATACTGATCACAGTGCTCTTAAATGGTTCTTGTCTTTGTCCAACCCCACTGGTAGTCTAGCTCGCTGGTGTGTCAGACTTTCCGAATTTAATTTTGAAATTAAACTTAGGAAAGACTGGGATAATGTTATACCGGACGCTTTGTCTCGAGCGGTTAACGTCAACGCAATTTCTACTTGGACAAACTATACCGGCGCTGATACCTGGTATCTTAATATTTTTAACGGTTGCAATAACACGCCATCTTCTTTTCCAAATTTCACGATTAAAAATAACAGATTATTTAGGCTTTCTAATAATATACAACTTAAATTCTGAATTTTTTTGGAAAGAGGTAGTTCCTAAAGATTTTCGCGAGGAAATTATTCGTGCTAACCATGATGAGCCCACTGCTGGTCACATGGGAATTTTTAAAACTTATAGGCGGCTCGCACTTAACTATTTTTGGCCTAATATGTATCGCGATGTTGTCTCTTACATTTCTAAATGTTCTAAATGTCTATAGTATAAATCTCAAAATCATAAAGTTTTAGGTGAAATGGGTCGCCCTGAAGACTGCTCACGACCATTTCAAGTCATCTCTGTCGACATAATGGGACCATTACCTACTACTACCTAGAAAACGTAATAATTTTATTTTAGTTGTAACTTGTTGCTTTTCAAAATTTTGCCTTATCTTTCCTATGAAACGTGCTACATCCGATATCATAATTAAAATTTTGGAAGATAGTGTTTTCTTGGTGCATGGTGTACCACAAACTATTATCCATTATAATCCATTATAATGGCCCTCAGTTCATTACTAACGTAACTAATAAGTTTCTTAAAAAATATAATATACCTAAGGTTTATTAAACACCACGTTATACCCCTCAGGTAAGTATACGGCCGAACGCTACAATAGGACTATTATTACTTGTATTTCGACCTAGGTGGAAGAATACCATAGGTCATGGGATGTACATATACCCGAAATACAATTCGCCATCAACAACTCGGTGAATGAGGCAACCGGTTTTACACCATCTTTCTTGGTCTATGGTAGGGAACTAGTGTCTTGCGGTACTCACTACCTAGATACCGACAGTATAAAAGACCTAGTGTTTTCGCCTCGTGACGCCTACGCCGAAAATTTGGGGTGTATGTCATCTTTGTTTGACAGCGTTCAGTTGCGTCTTTGGCAAGCTCATGTTAAGAGCACTGCTCAATATAATTTGAGACGAAAGCCAGCTGAATTTAACGTTGGTGATGTCGTTTTTAAGAGAACTTATTTTCTCAGCGACAAGGAGAAACATTTTAGCAAAAAGTTGGCTCCTAAATTTGTACAATGTAAAATTGTAGGTAAACGTTCTCCCTTAGTTTACGTTCTGCAAGACATGCAAGGCAGAGATCTTGGTGCCTGGCATTTAAAAGACCTTAAGCTACCAATTTTATCTAAATAGTTTGTTAACTATTGTAGGAAGACTAGTAGTTTCGCGCTTTATTCAGACGCTGTTCGTTATCTTGTTGTATAACGTTATAGCTGTGTACATTATTACCTTCGACTTGTGTTGTTTTCCTCTTTATGGTAAATAATACTCGCATGTTAGGGCGTCTCGGATCATGTTATTTGGTTCGGGATGCAATAATGAAAGTGGATGTATGTATGGGATGTATGACTATAGTGTGAAACGTAGTATGAAAGGTTGTCGGTTGTTTGCGCGTAGACACAAGACTAGCATATAACTCCCATCGTCGTAGTTTTTCTTTTTTCAAATTTTTTAACAAGCTACATTTTTTTTTCTTATTTTGTAGCTGTTTCAGGATTTTTCCTGAGAACAGTCAAAATTCTTCGGTAACAGGGGGGGATATGTAGCATAGCTACATTTTTAACGTATATATATAATATTATAGCTAATAACGACGCTTCTAGCGTCATCTATTAGCTGTTGTTGCTAATTACAATAGCTAATTTATACTAGACGACGCCATCTATTGGCAAATGTTTATAACTGGGGCTTCATCTCTAATATTTCTTTATTGTGGCATTTGGATTATGCATTACCGCTAGTTGTCAGTTAAAGAAAAAAAACATTATGACAGTAGGGGTATATAAGGGCTGTCGCGAGATGACAGTCCCTTTCTTTTGCTGAATCCATTTGCTCAAGTTTTTCTAGATACAAGTGTATCAATTCTTAATCCCGTATTCACGGTAAGTAGTTTTTTATATCTGTGTTGTGAATATTTGGCAAATCACGCTTGTATTAAAACACATTATTTTTCATGTAAAATATCACCTTGGTAAAATTAGTTGTTAAAAGTAAAATTTGATTGGCCACGTGCTCAATTTGTAGTTTCATCTTTCCGATCTAGCATTGTTAGAATATTAGAATGTTTGTATCCATACTTTAATAATATTCTCTTTATATCATCTTTTATTTTTGCGTACCCTTTATTTTGTGATGGTCACACAGCCCATGGTTTGGATCGTTAGAGGCTAGAACCATGGCAGCTGTGGTCCACATTTTTCACACGCTGGTATGGAATATTTCCAGGGAACTACGGTACGAGAACAAGCACCGCTAGCTACATCCTGGGTACAGCACTACTTGGCTTTCACTTCGCCCTCTGAGTCCTACGCTATAGACGGAGGACTGTCTGGCCTCTGCCACGGTCTGCCCGCTCCTAGACAACCGACGTCGTGACGAGTTCCTGACTCGAACACAGGATCCGAAAGCGCCACTGGAAGTTGGGTTCCCGCGCCACGTATTGTCACACCTTACCGTCTACAGATCCAGCTAAGTGCCCCCCACCAATCCCAAAAGACACTAGAGGCTAAACCAGATACGTACGGCCTTCTGCCCACGTCCTCTTAATTATTTAAATAAATTTGTCACGTTGGTAATACATCTTTTATTTAATATTACCCGTAACATTACGATCCCCACAAATTCAATTTGGATTATTTTCAGTGCCGGATTAAGCCGGCGCGGGGCCCGTAGCAAATCTTGCCGCGGGGCCCCCGAGAAAAAAGCGAGCGAGCAAATTTTTTTTCTATTTTACTACCTGAACTAAACTTGACACCCTGAAATACTGTGTACTTTAGGAAAAATCATTAAAACAATAGCCCAAAAACCGACCGTTGGTACCTAATAATATAATATTAAGGTAAAAACAAGCGAGCGGAGCGAGTGAGCAAAAATTTGATTCTTCTTTCCAGATTAAAACCTGTTCAACTTTAAAACCTGAAAGACTGGACATGTGAAAATACAATCAAATCAATAGCTTAAAACAAAACGTCAGTTTAAAATAATAATATATGGTGATGATGTAAAAAGCGAGCGAGTTTTTTTTTTATGTTACTAGTTTAAAGAACTCCGTAAAGGACGTAATGTTATTTTTATTTTTACTATTTTGTATTTTCAAAATTTTAAATATTTTTCAGCCTAAACGTTTACTATATACTGCTGCTACTCATGCAGTAGATCATATGACCAAAATGTCCGTAATTAATTTTACCAATTTACCTTTACAAGTTTTTAAATGCCGTCGTGTGTTCGATTTACAGCATTATTCTATTAGGCTAATGCCTAAGCGCGGAGTTCTATTTTCAGCGCTGTTATTACTATGTATGAAAAATACTTTTTACGCTCACGCGGTCGATGCGGCCGGACAGACGTTGGAACGTGGGGCCTGGAGCTCTTGCTGTCTCCGCCTGATTATTTTACTTCAAAATAGCAATATTATAAACTAATAAGATTGCTCTAAATCTTCTACGTGGCCCATTTAACTTAAGGACAGAGTTAATGGACGGAAGCCACGAATCAGGTTGTGTGGCGGCGCATCTCCGTAACGGAAGGTCGTCAAACAATACCATTATTAACTAAATTGTTATTATTAAGTTCGTGACAAACGTCTGATTGTTTTGAGGCTTTTTGCAAGTGTCTGACTTATCACGATTCAAGTAACGACGTATGGCGGATACGTGTAATACTTAGTTGGAAGTTAATTTAAAGACTTTAGATTTAAATTTAAATGCCACATATAATAGAACTAGTTTTTGCCCGTAGTTCCGCCTGCGTAAATCCCACGGGAATACTGTACTTTTTCGGGATAACAAGTAGCCTATGTGTTAATCCAGAGCTTAAACTACTATCATACCGAATTTCATAAAAATTCGTTCAGTTGTTTTTGCGTGAAAGAGTAACAAACATCCATCCATCCATCATTACAAACTTTCTCATTTATAGTAGTAGTAGGAATACACGAAGTTGCAAATTCTAGAATTCATGATATTGAAATGCATAAAAAGTTAATTCCGAGGACGCGTTTCGAGAGAACTGGGTAGATACCCGATTTGCCTAAGTATGTTTATTTAGTTCGACGTCTATAGAAACAGCTAGGTACCATTTGATTAAATATCTATATCTATGGACGCTTCACACTACGTCAATCTGGCCCTGTGCTAAGTATCCGAAGAACTTGTGTTACAGGTACCAGAAAACGGGAAGAATATTTAATACTTATACACTATACATATATTTAAGATTTTATTACATTATACACATATTTAATATACATCCATGACCCAGGAACGCAGAAAAATTATTTTGTTCCTTCGGCGGGATTCGAACCCGCGACCCCCGGCTTGAGCACCAACGCGCTGAACCACTGAGCCACAGAGGTCGACGAATGTAAATAATAATAATAATATCTATGGACGCTTCACACCACGTTAATCTGGTTCCGTGCTAAGTATCCGAAGAACTTGTGTTACTGGTACCAGAAAACGGGAAGTATATTTAATATACTTCCCGTCTATATATATATATATATATATATATATATATATATATATATATATATATATATATATATATATATATATATATATATATATATATATATATATATATATATTATATATACTTACATATACTTAAGATTTTTACTATATTATACACATATTTAACACACATCCACACTGAGCCACAGAGGTCGTCAAATGTGTTCATACTTTATAGTTTTAATTAAATATAATGCAGTAAGTGTGCAGACTGTAGGCATTGTATATTTTGTATGTTTTCGGTGTGAAATAAAGTATTTTTGTATTGTATTGGTTTGAACAAATTGCCGCTCGACCAGGCATAATATGAAAATCACTAATTGTGCGCACGAACACATACTTACATGTAAATACGTAGTTCAACTACGTCTGCAGTCGTTGCGGTCACTTCCTTTGTGTTTACCACCTACTGTATTCACCACTTTTATAGCAAATAAACGAATTGAATTGAATTGAATTAAATATTTTGAGGCGTCCTAATGCAAAGGGAAATGTTAAGAGGCTGGTCGAGCAGGAACTTTATCGATATTGTATATAGGAATTATTGCAGTTAAGTATTTACTGTTACAGGGCGTGAACACAAATGCGGCGGAAGCGGCCCAGTTCCTCCGAGAGTACGATCGGGAGGCATCTGGGATGTGCTATAGGTAAACCTTCAATTATCGTCCTTAAGGCTGGGACTACATTATGATCCCGGAATCCGGAGAGACCAGGAAAATTCAGAGTGCTGAAAATTGAACTTTACGCTAGTAAAATAGAGCTGAAAATCGAACATACAAGTGTCGAGTCAAATGTCAATGTCATATAATATGACAGCTCGGCACTCGACACTTCCATTTTCAACTCTATTGTATTAGCACTTACTTCTATTTTCAGTACTCTGAATTTTCCCGGGCCCGCCGGATTCCGGATCATATCGTCCCAGCCAAAGAATCCCTATTTTGTTCATAGAAAAACTTGATATACTTGATCAGACAATATTGAACTCTCGAGACGTTTGTACGAACAAGAATCATTATTGTGTAACAAAAACTAGAAATACTAAATCAAATAATATAGGTTAATGGGTATTTACATAATATACCCTAATTTTATTTCAGGGTAACAATGTCCCAGTGGAAATTCGTCACCAACATCACCGAGTACAACCAGCGGCGGATGCTGGAGGAGCTGGGCCTGAGCTCCAAGTTCGAGAGGCTGTCGTGGAGGAAGGCGGCCGCGTACGACGTGACCCGCCTCCCCGACCCCCAGGACAGGCGGCAGCTCGCCAGGATTATACAGGCCAGCCGCGCGGGGCTGCCCGATGACAAGTTCGCTGAGGTATTACGCTGGCGTAAAAATAAAGATTGCGACAAATGAAGCCGAAATGAGCAGACGGATCGTCTGATAGTGAATGATTACCGCCGCCCATGGGCAGTCGCAACACCAGAGGAGTTGTAACATTCTCTGGCATTGCGCATCTGGCATCCCTTAATTCACGCTGGTTTTCTGTGAGGTGGTGGTATTTATCTGGTCGAGCCGGCCCATTCATGCCGAAATATGGCTCTCAAAACACATTTGATTAGTTCACGAATCAAAATATAATTTACCTCCAACTATGACTTTTTGTAATAAAGTAGGTAATACGAGCATTGTGTCAATTCACACCGAAACGATACGCGACGCGGCGCTGCATTTTTTAATGTGTGCAGAGACTGATGACTGATGTCATATAATGAGATAATTTTTTCGTAGATCGCTCCGTGGCCTTGTGGGTACATCGCTTGATTGTGGCATGTACCAATGAGACTTTTTCAGATCAAGTATCAAGTGTACATTATACGGACGCTCTAACTGTGAAGGAAAACATCGTGAGGGGACCCGCACATGGTTAGCCCCAGACGTATTGACCATTCCTCCGGACTAGGCTGACTGCGTTGTGCGAATGCCGTGTGTGCCTGGGCAACCATACGACATTTAAATCCGACTGTCCCACGCACTACAGTATTTCAAGAGTGGTTACTTCACTTGGAAAGCACTGTATAACTTATAAGTCACACGTATATATAGCAACGTGGCGATATAACGCGTCACCACGAAAGTAAATTCGTACACGTTTTTTGTTCAATATTGTAATTGCTTATGTGAAAAATGTATTCTTTCAGATCCAACAACTAATAACGGAGATGAAAGAGTTGTACAACTCAGCGAAAATATGTCCTTTCGGCCAAAAACCTTACGACCCTCATGTGCCAAAAGTACCGCACACGGAACTTCCAGAAATAAATCGCAGCCACCAACCCTACCACCTAGCCAACCAGCCCTACCAGCATTACCAACCGGCGCAGGAGGACCAGGAGTATCCCAACTACTGCGACATGCAGCTCGACCCGGAGATCACCAGAATTCTGGCACACTCCAGAATAGAGAACGAGCTTCTGTACGTCTGGAAGAGTTTCAGGGAGAAAAGTGGACCGAAACTGAGGAATCGTTTTATGAGATACGTGCAGTTAGCCAATCAGGCAGCTGTCACAACAGGTATATATGTATATAACTTAACTATGTCGACAAAGTTTCTGCTCGACCAGTTTCTAAACATTTTCTTTTGCACTTGGGTGCCATAAAATATTTAAACACAAAGGAATTCATCGCAACGTCTGCAAATGTGGTTGAACTGCGTATTTACGCGTGAGTATATTTTTGTTCGTACGATCACCGCTGCTTGTCAAGCGGCAACTTGTTCGATATAACCTAATTTTATCTGCTTGACAAATCTACTGTCTAGTAGATACCAAAAAGTAGATTTTACTAGTTAAAGTATCTAAGTTTGTAAGTATCAACTTCATATTCCAACCAAACATTAAGCATTATAGTGGCTTACCATCAGGTAACGAACAGAAAATACCTATGGTATTGCTTGCAATCAGGCTTAATATTTACGATTTTGCAGGCTACCGAGACGCCGGTGACCAGATGCGCGCGGCGTACGACGACCCATCATTCCGGGCGAGCGTGGAGGAGGTGTACAACCAGGTGGCCCCGCTGTACAAGCAGCTGTTCACGTACGTGCGCGGTCGCCTGCGCATGCGCTACCAGAGCATACGCCCTGATGGACCCATACCAGCTCATTTGTTGGGTGAGAAAATAGTAAATACACAAAGGGAAACCGTTACATATTTTGCGATCCATTAGCACAGCTCAGTGTTCAAACAACGGAACGGGCATTTGGGCAAGCAGATACATAAATATTAATAGGCTATAAAAAATAAGTCTCTCCATAATTTACTACCTATAGAGGGAATTTTCAGTCATAACCTCAATTACTCACTTCAATGTTTAATACCCAGTTTAAAACTATTCAGGCTAAAATATCCCGTTGCAGGCAACATGTGGGCGCAGAACTGGAAGTCCATCATGGATTTGGTAATGCCGTTCCCTCAGGCGCCCACACTCGACGTCACCTCCGAGATGCTCAGACAGGGATTTACACCGCTAAGGTCAGTATAAACATATACGGTAACAAGTTCCCTCTGACAGTATCTGCGGAGTGCCTATCTTGAGCCTGATGTAGGTAAATCATGATTCATGACCTAACTAAATTACCCGCTGAATACCATGCATGAAGCTCAGGGATCATTTGCAACTGATTTTGTAGGTCCACGAGCGCCGGACTATTTCTTGTTTGGTCCCTCGCCACATAAAGTCGCTCAAATGTAAGTTATCAAATCTCAGTAGCCTGCTTCATCTTAGTAAATCCAAAAAATCTACTGACCTGGTGACATTTCATTGGCTCCAGAATGTTCCAAATGGCGGAGGAGTTCTACACGTCAATGGGCCTGAAGCCGGTACCGCCGGAGTTCTGGCGCGGTTCGCTGCTGGCGCGCCCGCCGCAGCGCAGCGTGCAATGTACCGCAAGCGCCTGGGACTTCTGCAACAGAATCGACTACAGGTATATAACGAATAGTCCTACAAAAACTACATTCTGGCACACTATTCCTATTAATTCATTGAAGACCCTTGGGCCTTCTGTACCTATACACACTGGCGGAAACACAACGCAATAAAATCAACGTAAAAGGGCTCATTTTATGCCGGATTTTCATTACCATTTTAGCATTACGGTTCAGACACTTCATGCAGATATTAATTGGGAAAGTTTGGTTTTCAGAATAAAGCAATGCACGGAGGTGACGATGCAGGACCTGATGTCCACGCACCACGAGATGGCACACATCCAGTACTACCTGCAGTACGCCGACCAGCCGCAGCTCTTCCGGGATGGTGCCAACCCAGGTTTTTCTACCTTCTCGGTTTACCCTCTCTTTTTTTAAGTGATAGGTTTCTGAGCAAGATGCACCTATTTCGATGACAGTGCCTATGACCACTTACTCTGTCCCTTTCTCTCTGTTATTCACGCTCTCTTTATTGAGGGCTCGTAAAAGAATTTAATTTCGGTTTCAGCGTTCCATGAAGCAGTAGCGAATGCCGCGACGTTGTCTGTATACAACCTCAACCACCTGCAACGAGTGGGGCTCTACAATAATAAGTATGATTATTTATTACCTGTCCAAGACACTTTAGTTTTCTTATTTAGCGGATGATTCTTGCATTTTAATAAAAAATTGCGCTGGTATTAGAAAAAAAAAGATTGATCACAACTATTAGTTTTTAGTGGTTTCTATAATAGTTGGATAACTGTAACAATAGTTGGATTTAATAGTTGACACCAAAGAGCCAGCGCGATTTCATTTTACATATCGTATCCTATATGTAACTACAGCTTATTGTATTCCAGGACTCACGACCAGTACCAGGTGGGCATGAACTTCCTGATGTCGATGGCGCTGGAGAAGGTCGCCTATCTGCCCTTCGCCTTCATGGTGGACCAGGTGAGTTCTCTGAAGTGCATTGTATTTTTCCTTCTCATCACTGATCATTAATCATAACATTATTTATTTCCAGTGGCGCTGGTCGGTATTCGAGGACGGAGTGAAGAACATGAACGCCAAGTGGTGGCAGATGAAGCTGCGCTACCAGGTACCTCAGGATACTTCGATCCGATTTAATGTAATCAAAATGTACAAAAAATGAAATTCGACCAAATTAACGTGTGTGTGTGTGTGTTTCTCTATTGCGGGACTAATAAGCCCCAATTTCACTAATGCGTTAAACCGACGTTTAGGGCTGAGCTACGGTTTTCGATCTGTTTATCCCATTCTAACATTGAATGAGAGAGGAAAAAACAATCTGGGCTTAGCGTTAAGCACGTTTAATGAATGAATTTTATTAAAAAATTAGTCACTATATGACATTTAAATTAGTAGCATTATAGGCCCCTATATTTTGATGACGGTGGCCGGTTTTATTGAAACCACGCCAGCTACGCAGGAGTAATTTTATTGTGCCCAAGTGTGTATGTACACAGGAGCACTCTCTCTCCCTTTATTCTCGAAACCTAGTGGGACGGATAACCGACACGACAGACGAGAGATCAGAGGCGGGTCCGACTTAAAAAGTCGCCGCGACGCCCATCCGACGCATGGATCATATTTCTTGTCAGACAATCAGGTGATCAGCCTACATTGTCCTATCTAAACTTGGAAACAACATTTTTTGTTGTTCCAATGCGGGAATCGAACCCACGGCCTCCGAGAGCCAGCCTCTGAACCACGGAAGCTGTTAAATCCGCCTAAATAACTTTCCTGCAGTCATATAAATACTCTGCTGTAGATTGTTTTAAACCTTATACCTTGCAGATAGTCTTACTATATCCCAATAACCATCATTCGGTAATTATGTCTACTTCATACAGGGAGTGACGCCGCCCGTACCACGCACAGAGGCTGACTTTGACCCCGGATCAAAGTACCACATCATTTCTGATCAGGCGAGTACAGTTGAATTCAGCAACGCCAGAAATATGTTCTGACGAGAACCATCGTTATTACAAGTTGCAATAATAAAACCGTGCTTATTATTTTCAGGAGTACATCAAGTACTTCCTGGCGACGATCCTGGAGTTCCAGATCTTCGAGCAGTTGTGCACAGTGGCGGGGCACGGCGGACACCTGCACGAGTGTGACGTGTATCGCAGCAGGGACGCCGGTAGGCTACTGAGGTTAGTGTTGCAGTATATGCTGTCCCAGGAGTTTCAGGTCTTCGAGCTGCTGTGTACAGTGGTGGGACACGCTGGACACCCGCACGAGTGTGACTTGTATCGCAGGGACGCGGTCAGGCAGGTTAGTGCTACAGTATATGTATGTTGTCTCCGGCATTGCAAAATAGTTCTTAATTCATGGTAATAATGCCGTCAATAGAAGTGTATTATAAATAGCCATATTTTTAAAATGGCTGCCGGGAAATTGATCATATTTTCAAGTAAAGGACTGAACGTAAAGAAACTATTTGTCTTGGACATTATTGTAAAACTATTTGACATTGAATTCAGAAAACGTTTCTACTTCACCTGTGCAAGGAGGCCATTTTGTGAGCTCATGCTCGGGAAGATAAGAAATGTTGTTTCTCATATCGACGATGCATTGACATTGCTGCCTTAAAATAAGAACTATTTTGCTCCGAATGGTATTAATGTTTCTTCAATCTTTCATTTAGTCGCTTCTTCGGTGTTTCTTAGGGTGCGCATGCTGGAGTTTTTTTATTTGGTCTGAGGCTCTGTTAGACCAAGACCTTTTTACCCAAAGATAAAAGTAGGACATAATGTTTGAGCTGATAGGATGACAGACCGCCTGTGTCATCTACCAAGGCATATATTTTTATTTATTTAACAATTTATTGTACACAAGAAACATTTAAAACATTACACTTTACATGGAAAAATGACACAAAGGTTCTGTTTATTTCTAATAAGAAATGGTATAGGTAGGCATATATAATACCTACCTATAGCATCGTTTCTCAAGCGGGGTCGCGATCCTTCGGTCGAGTTTGTTTTTAAAGGAGGTCGCAGTCTGTTGAAAAATAATAGATACCTACATACTACATAAAGGTAAAGATGCGTTTTCGAATAATATTTGGTATCGAACGTCGAAAAAATCGTTCGAACCAGTGAAGGCTAATATAACGTACCTATAGCTGATGAAAATAACGCGCTATGTAAATATTGTTATAATTTTATAGTGACGGGGTCGCAACACTTTTTACTTAACCTTTTGGCTTTTTCGTCGGTCGCGACATAAAAATGGTTGAGAAACGATGACTTATAGGCTAGCGTACTGTGTTATTGAGGAAATTGTTTCACATGGTTATATCTGGACTGTTGGCATATAAAAACTCTTTTAGGTTTCAAGTAATTAAAGAATATGTTAAAAATATGGTCAAATAATAAATATTACATTTGATTTCAGTGAAATAATGCAGCCAGGTGCTTCCAAGTCGGCGGCGGACATCATCCGCAGCATGACCCGGGGCAGGACCAACAGGATCTCACCTGAAGCGCTCGTCAAGTGAGTAGTACCAAACGTTGAAACAAGGTTATACTCTGTCCAGAAGCCCAATTGGAATTTTTGAATATTTCTTTTTTGTGACAAATGGAAAGATCATACATATAAGTTTTATAACAAAACTATTTTTTATTTTATTTTCCGCAATCAGTCAAAAGATGATATAAACCATCAATATAAAAATTAATTGTTAAATCCAGTAGGTACCGAAGACACGAACAAATCCGAGCGCGTGTGACGTCATAATGTTAGTCTCACTCTAGGGTATCGCAACTGGCGATCGTAAGTATTGGCGTTCGAAATTCAAAATTATAGTCGTTTTCTTGACTTTTCATTATATAGCTTTAATATTATGACGTCACAATGTGGTGACCGATCGTGGCGCGTTCATAGTCACGTGTTTTTTTTGAAACAAAATTTTTTCAAGTTTTTCGCATTAAAAATCCATATTAATAATAATAAAGTTTTAAAATACATACAAAAATCAATTATTTTTTTTTTCATTTACTCGATTGTCCTCTTTTCGATATAATCCCGTTTCGGTCTGACTCATTCCAGTACGCTTCAATACGTGCGCGCACGAGCTGTACAGCCTGAAAATCCAAACGGGATTCAACCGAAGATTCCTGCTCCTTATAATCCCCAACCCTCCTTGGGCCTCCGGTAACCTCACTCACTCGGCGAAACACAACGCAAACGTTTCACGCCGGTTTTCTGTGAGGCCGTGGTATTTATCTGGTCCAACTGGCTTATATGTGCCGGTGTACGGCTTAACCACCTGAACAGAATATACAATAATGCTTCACCGAATGAAAGATGAGGGTACTGGAGGCCGATTAAATAAACGGCTGGCTGCACCTCGCAAGTGCTCTGCCGTTTTTTCCCGATGTTGTATGCGTGAATTGTAAATAATAATAATATATACCTTCCAGATACTTCCGGCCCTTGGAACTCTGGCTGCGCGTGCAGAACCGCGACGAGGCGGTGATCGGCTGGAGCTCCAGCCAGCTGGACGTGGCCCTTTTCGCCCCCCAGCGCGCCGCCGCGGACAAGCTAGCTACGCCCCTGACGATACTTGTTGTGTTTATTAAATGGTTTTAAGAGTAAAGGGTTTATTGAACTTATCCCTTGTAACTTGGTGTAATGCGTTTATAAAAAGAGGCAACTGAGAAATATTATGATCAGTCGTATGTATACTTCATTTGTCTCAGTCCCTTTTTTATCTGTGCGCATCGTACAAAAACTAAAATATCTGTAGCAATGAAAAGTTTTTTTTTTGCAAGAATGTGCTCCAGAATATAGCGTAGGTATATGATTTAGTAAATTGATTGAGTTACTCAAGAGAGTTCTAAATCCTGTAAAATAAAAAATAAAAAAAACCTGTGAAGTCTACCAAGCCATATTAGGAGCTATGGTAGGATAGTGTAGTGGACAATAACCAGATCGCACAGTGATCGGTACTGATGATTACGGTGACATACCAGTAGCTGCATATGGTGATATACCTTAAACGATTTTCCAGCTGCATTGTGTTGACAGTAAAAGTACAAAACATAACTTCTAATGAGCGCTTTTGGCAGCCATTGTTAGACGCCACTCAAGCGTTCAGTCTTTCACCTACGAGTTCAAAGTTCAAACAAAAATCAAAGTGTAGAATTTCTTTTTCATTTCTTGTGATTAACGTGGTGAAGTGACGCGACGTGACCAGGTACCCCTATGTATAATCATTGATCTATAAAAATAAGCTCGTTCCGTCTGTCTGTCCGCTCCTAGTCCCTTCTGGAAATAAATGGACGAAATTTAATGTAGGTACTTAGTTAACTAAATATTGCGTATAGATTTTACTTTTGGCATTCAAATATATAAAAAAAATACGTTTAAAGATTTAAGTAGGGAACGGGTAACCTAATACAAAAAGCTTTATTATCAGTGTTAAGTACCTACAACTTACATAACTTTTTGTACCTAAAAAATAAATATAGAGATCAGTATGTAGAGAAAATTGTCTGCATTGCAATTTGCAACCATAATGAAAAAAAAGTGGTTTAGGTGATATGTCATAATATTATGTCTATTGTCTGACCAATTATGGTTTTGAACATCGTCTATTGTTAAGTAAAGATGGCGTTGCTTATTAAGTAAAATTAGTTTTAAATAGTTGCCAACAATAATGAGCCTTAAATTATCTTAAAGCGACAACTTAAACCTTTAAAGGGCTGTATTTTACAAAATAATAACCAGTTGATATTGGTTACTGTTCCTTTTGGTAGCCTATTATACCTACTTCTTACTAGCGGCCACGGGGGTCAAGTAGCTCCTATTTCTGTATTATACCGTAAACGTAGTGTAGCATAACAACTAAATCTGATGTATGCCTGGTTTCCGAGGTGAATTTGACATTAGATATCTATTCAATAGCGCTTTTGGTTGGCTAACGCCAAACGCGTTCACCAATATATACAATTTCCATCAGTCCCTTACCCTATGTACATTGTACAGTAAAAAAAAATTGCATGCTTAGCAGTATGAAATACTTTTAAAATTGAAATAACGCTTGCGTTGTGTTTCGCCAAATGAGGTGAAATGATACCGGAGGCTCAAGGGAGGTTAGGATTTTTGGGGTAACGTAGGTAAGTGTGCAACACCAGAGGAGTTATAAGTTATACTTATAACTCCTCTGGTGTTGTCCTCATCCTTGTCCTCGTCCTCGTCCTCGTCGTTGTCTTGGTCCTTGTAATATTATAACTATAACTCCTCTGGTGTTGCATGAGTCCATGGGCGGCGATAATCGCTTACCGTCAGGCGATCCGACTGCACACGTCGATCCGTTCATTTCATTTTAAAAAATGTGCCAAGAAATTATGGAGCCTATCAAAAGGATAAACATTAATTTTTCCTGATTTAAATAAAAAGAAATTACAAAACAAAACCTTTGCTGTCTTTCTTTACCAACCAAATGTTCAATACCCCTGCAATGTTCAAGTATATAAAAACACAAAGCTTAAAATATTTATTTTTAAAAGAACTTTGTGCTACGAAGGAAACACTCGTTAAAAAATCATTAGTTATTTCACGAACTTGTAAAGCGCACATTATTTTACTCGACTGACCGCAGTTCGAATTTTGAATCGATAGCGTAGAAACATGGCGGTATTTCTGCTATTTTTTTTTATTTTACCGGTTCTAATGCAATAACTAACAGTAATCCTTTAATCGTGTTGTTAGAACAAAAATTAGAACTTTTATTTGCGGACGTTACTAAATGGTTAGAAAAATTCAACGATGGAAACATCAAGGACAGTGAAATTGGACGCCTGCTTCGATATGAAGAAATTAAACCGCATTTTTCTACGCAGATTGAAAAAGTAAGTAAAACCTTCATTTAAATAACTAATAATAATAATATCTATGGACGCTTCACACCACGTCAATCTGGTCCCGTGGTAAGTTCTCGAAGAACTTGTGTTACGGGTACCAGGCAAGGGAAATATATTTAGTACTTTTGTATTATACACATATTTAAGATTTTAATTATATTATTCACATATTTAATACACATCCATGACCCAGGAACACGGAAAAACATTTTATTCCTTCGCCGGGATTCGAGCCCGCGAACCCCGGCTTGAGCACCAACACGCTGAACCACTGAGCCACAGAGGTCGTCATTTAAAAATAATATATAGTCTACTGCGACTTCTTTAAATTATATACGCCATACCCATTACCCACCTTCTTTACTGGCTTTGCTACTAACCTATACCTTCTGCTTACTCATAATATCTTTTAATTTATTTAGAACGCATACAGTCTTTTCTTAAATATTACATATATTAGGTCATTACATATGAAATTGGCGTTTTGTAAAGGAGGAACATAAAGTCGATTTTTTTTAAACATATACTAATACTACTAATAAAAAGATTTACACAATGTATAACTTAAGCAACGTTGCTGTCTTTGTCTGTCAAGTGACTTTTCCAACGCATCAGACAAAGACAGCAACGTTGTTTACGTTATCCGTTGTGTCCTTGCAAGAAGTTATCCAAATTTCGAAAAAAATGGTAATATGTTGGAGCAAGGTCCGGGGAGTACGGTGGATGTCTTAGACATTCCAATTGAAGCTCCTCTAATTTGGTAGCCGTCTGTTGTTCAGTGTGTGGTCTAGCGTTGTCCTGAAGCAGCAGTGGCCTAGAGCGAATGACCAACCTGGGTTGTTTAGCAGCTGGGCTTTTCCATTATGATTTCCAGTTGCTGGCAATAGACATTTGCCGTAATCGTCTGGCCAGATTTAAGAAAGCTGTAGTGAACGACACCGGCACTAGTCCACCAAACGCTCACAAGTAACTTTTTTTGAGTCAATTTTCGCTTGGGGCAGGCTTTGGCTGGTTCGCCAGGGTTCAGCCATTGCGATGAGCGTTTCTGATTATCGTACAGGATCCACTTTTCATCACAGATAATGATTCGATTTAAAATCCCTTCATTATTGTGCCGGTTGAGTAAATATAACGCAGCAGTTGACGCGCGTTTGTCGGTTTTCTGCACTCAATTCATGAGGTACCCACCTTTCAAGCTTTTTCACCTTCCCAATTTGCTTCAAGTGGATTAAAACAGTTTTATCACTAACACCGCAGCCAATTTCCAGAACGAAAATGTTGGCACCAAAAATGCACTGTGTTATCTTTTTCGACACGGCCGCCATACACATCATTAATCCTTCGAGCCGTTTCTGCTGCACTGGTGCCACGGTGGAACTCGTACTCGAAAATAATACGATATTTCAAGTTTTGCATTTTGTAAACAGAGTGACGCAAAGAAATAACCAAAAGAGGAAAAAACAAATTAATGACGGTTTTCGAAACACAAATGCCTAATGCATTTGTGTTTGAAAATAAAGAGCGGTATAAATTTGAAATTGGAATTCTTAACCAAAGAAGATATATTTGAGATCAAAGTGGCCAGTACGACAATACGCCAATTTCATGTGTAAGGACCTAATATAATCTTTTCTTAAGAATAGACCTAAAGGTTCATAAATCTTATCTGTTACAAAGATACATAGGATACCGGAGCATGGATCCCACATTGGTGTGTGGTCAAATATCATCTTATATCCAGGTCAAGATCGCGGCATGAAGAAGATGGAGCTGATGATGATGCCGCTGATCTACCACCTCGGAGTGACGTCCACGCGGATCATGATCACAACCATCATGGCCGGCAAGTCTGTAGCTATTGGTATCATTTTGTTGATCTTCAAAATAGCCGGCAGCTCCGCTAAGGTAAGAAGCATTTCATCTACGGTATCTACATTTACACCGCAGCACACTCGCTTTATTAGTCGTTATAATATCACAGTAATGAGTATGCTAATACACAGCTAGACTAAAGCTAGCCATACACGTAACGGTGTACCTGACCGGTTTGCCTGCACAGGTACACCTGTCAGGTAAGGTCTTGAGCTGAGTAGATTAGAAACCTGCACAGTTGTGCAACATACACGCTCCTGTCCAGGCAAACCTGTCAGGTACACCGTTCCGTGTTTGGCTAGCTTAAGACATTATCAACCATATATTATAATAATGTGGCTCAGTGGTTCAGCGCGTTGGTGCTCAAGCCGGGAGTCGCGGGTTCGAATCCCGCCGAAGGAACAAAATTGTTTTTCTGTGTTCCTGGGCCATGGATGTGTATTAAATATGTGCATAATATAATAAAAATCTTAAATATATGTATACTTAGTATTAAAGTATTAAATATACTTCCCGTTTTCTGGTACCTGTAACACAAGTTCCTCGGATACTTGGCACGGGGCCAGACCTACGTGGTGTGAAGCGTCCATAGATATTATATTATTATTATTATAATACATAGTGATACCTAATATAATAATTGACATTTAAATGTGCATTCAGGTGTTTCTACTTTTTAAAATTTCAAAGACTTGGTACTATTACACAACCTTACTATCTAGATATTTCAGAAAACTTAATCGGTATTTCTCAGCTGGCGTCGTACTTCACCGCGTGGAAGGGCCACCACCACCACCAGTGGGGATGGACGCCTCACCACGACCATCATGATCATCACGGTAATAACTTACCTATTTCCGTGAGTTTGATACTTGCCAAGAAGAAAATAATATACTACTACTATTATAAATTTGATAGTTTGTGAGGATGGATAGATCATGGATGGATGGATGGATGGATATATGTTTGTAACTCTTTCACGCAAAAACTACTGACCAATTTTGATGAAAATTGGTATGGTTTAGGTTCTGGATTAAACATACATAGGCTTTATTTTATCCCGAAAAAGTACAGTGTTCCCGTGGGATACTGTATTTACGCAGGCGCAGACGCGGGAAAAAGCTATCAGTATAATACATCCCTAGGTAGTACCTACTGTGTAGTTTCTCGATTGTATTCGCTGACGACCTCTGTGGCTCAGTGGTTCAGCGCGTTGGTACTCAAGCCGGGGGTCGCGGGTTCGAGTCCCGCCGAAGGAACAAAAAGTTTTTCTGTGTTCCTGGGTCGTGGATGTGTATTAAATATGTGTATGATATATTAAAAATCTTAAATATATAAGGTACCTGTAACACAAGTTCCTCGGATACTTGGCACGGGGCCAGATTGATGTGGTGTAAAGCGTCCATAGATATTTATTTATTTATTTGTTGAATGGTAGTAAATTGCATCCGAAGACAAATGTTAATATTCGACTATCATTAATGAAATCATAATATTTTTATGTATAGACCCATAGGTTAATTGTATAGGTTAAATCCATAGGCGACTGTTACTTTCAATCAAGCAATCCATTTGCTCGTTCGCACCGCAAATATAAATCGGCGGTGGCTTCTGTGGTAATAATCCGTTTTTGTTCGCATGTCATTACAGAAATCTGTAATCGGAAGACGCGGCGTAGCACATTATATATTTTTAAAACTTTTATTAGAATTACACGTATGAAAATTGTTAATTAAGTTAATGGCATATATGCCATTAACGCACGCATTAGTCCACGCACGCAGGTGGACTTTTTCTCTTTCTTAGATTGATGCCGTTTAGACAAAGACAAAGACAAAGAAATATTTATTGCTTAAAACTGTGTTACCAGAGGTGTTACAGATTTGATGGTCTCAACAGTTTACCCGTTCGGGCATGCAATGTTTGTATGAAAAGTAAACACTAGGGAAACATAGAGCACTCATCCGAGTAATTTCATTTTACAATAATAATAGATTTGATTTTATAATGATTAAAATACATAACATTGAATCCTAATTTATAATAAATAATTATTATTAAAAGTCATTTCATAAGCATAAAATTACATTAATTAGTAGTTAATATTTAAAAAAAATCGAACAAAACAAAATATAATATTTATCATTTTACCTCTTTATTATACATACTTATATTAGGCACAATTTATAATTAGTTAGTCATTTTTCTTTGAAAAATTCGTCCAAATTATAGAATACTTTTGCAATTAACCATTTTTTTAGTTTATTTTTGAATTTAAGTCCATTTAATTCTTTTATTTCTGTAGATAAATGATTGTAAACTCGTATAGCAGTAATATAAGCACTTTTGTAGAAAATCATATTATTAATTTTTGGAAGAGATGATGTATTTATATTTATTGCGTAAGATTCTGTTTGTTTCCGATTTGAAGCTAAAGTATTCTATATTATTTTTTACAAATAGACATAATTCAAGGATGTATATGCCAGTCAGTGTCAGGTAATTTTTTGTTCTAAATAAGTCCCTTAGAGATTCTGTACTATGCATGTTGTATATAGTTCGAAGGCATTTTTTTTGGAGTGTAAATGTAGACTTGGCGTTTGTTGAATTACCCCAGTATATAATTCCATAAAGCAGCAATGGGTACACGTTTCCAAAATAGGCACTTCTTGTGACATCTGTATTTGTTGTCTCGGCAAGGATAGAAAGGCCGTAGCAGGAACTTGAAATTTTTTTATTTATATTGTTTATATGTGCTTTCCAGCTTAGATGCTGGTCTATTGTGACGCCAAGAAAACGTAGTTGGTTTACTTCCTCAATAGCAACGTTTGATACTTCAACGTTGAGCGTGGAAGGTTTACTTTGGTAACTTTTAAATTGCATAACATTGGTTTTTGAGAGGTTAACTTTTAGATTTAGTGATTTGAGCCAATTAGTGATAGTTGTTAAGATTTCATTTAATTCCTTTCTGAAGTCTTCCTCTGATGCATATTCATTTCTTATAAATATTGTCGTGTCATCGGCATACATGATGCTAAGGTGTTTAGGTATAATGTTAGGAAGTTCAATAATGTAGAGTAAAAATAAGAGCGGCCCTACTATACTACCTTGAGGTACACCGAGTAATACCTTTTCGAAGCTGGACATAATCACCTCTAACATTTTTGTAGCACAATCATATGTTTCTATTGCAGTAGCTTGCCATCTGTCATTTAAATAGCTTTCGATTAGTTTTAATGCTGTGCCTCTTATTCCAATAATTTCTAATATATTCAGGAGTATATCAAATTTTACACAATCAAAAGCTTTTGACAGGTCGATAAATATTGCAGCACATTTCTTCTTGTCGTTCATATTATTCCATACTGATTGAAATAGTTTAAATATAGCCAAAGACGTGGTTTTATTCCTTTGGAATCCAAATTAGTTTTCACTTAAAATTTTGTTGCAATTTAAAAAGTGCATTAATCTATTATAAATAATTTTTTGAAAAATTTTAGAAATACTTGGCAACAATGCTATCGGTCTGTAGTTATTCATGTCATGTGTGGAACCTTTTTTATGTATAGGTTTTATTACAGCTTTTTTTAATTGTTTTGGAAATTCACCAGTTTCCAGCATAAGGTTTATAATGTGTACAAGCGTATTTACTATATAGGAGATACTTTCTTTAACTGCCTTTATCGGTATATTATCATAACCATAGCTTGTTTTATTTTTTAGACCGTTTACTATTTTAGTTACTTCTTCGCAATCTGTAGGGTATAGGAAAATGCTATTAGGGTTCCTTTTGGGAAGCATTTTATTTTTGTTTAGTAATTCTGAACTGCAATTTTGTTTTATAAAAAAGTTGTTAAGAGTGTGGACGAGTTTATGTGGTGATTTTATAATTTTTTCATCTTGTATGATGTAATGAATAGTAGGCTTAAGTGTTTGTGTTCTTTGTGTTTGTTTTTTTTATTAGTTGCCATGTTGCTTTAGTTTTATTAGTGCTTTTTGCTATAAATTTAATATTTGCATTTTTTTTTGATAATTTAATAACGCGTTTAAGTATTTGACAATATCGAGAGTATCTATTTTTTATTTCAAGATTGTAATTTTTTTTCGCATGAATATAAAGCTTTCTTTTAATTTTTGTAGACTTTAATATACCTTTGGTTTTCCATGGTTTTTGGCTTTTATGAAAAACTTTTTTCATCTGTAGTGGGACACATAGTTCATATATTGATTGAAATAGATTGATAAATGTTTCATAAGCTAAGTTAGGGTTATTTAATTTATATACATCGTTGAAATTTACTTGGGAAATATATTTTAAGAATATTTCTATATGATAGTTAACATTGCGTCTCATTGTGTACCAATATTTTTCTCTGTAGCTAATACTGCATGGTATTTTGACCACTTGGCTTGTGTGGTCTGAAATCCCTAGGTCCCATATTTCTGATGTACATTTTTTATAGTTTGTTATAATATTGTCTATGCATGTTGCAGAGTGAGACGTTATTCGAGTTGGTTGGTTAAGAGTTAAGAAAAGATTAAATGTTTTTAGTGTGTTTTGAAATAGCTCAGTTTTGTTATTATTTACAAGCATGTCTATTGTCTATATTAAAATCTCCCAAGATAAAAAGTTTTTTACAAGTTGTTCTAGTTCTAATGGTTAGTTTACAAGTTGTTCTAGTTCTAATGGTTAGTTTACAAGTTGTTCTAGTTCTAATGGTTAGTTTACAAGTTGTTCTAGTTCTAATGGTTAGTTTAAATAATAGGATTTCTAATTTTTCAATAAACAAGTTAAAATTTCCACTTGGTGCACGATAAATACAAACAATATACCAATTATTCTCTGGAATTATTATACCACAACATTCAAAATGGGATTCTAATGCCATATCTGAGATCCATGTTATATTTTTGAAGTTTATTGATTTTTTAATATAGATACATACTCGAGACTTATTTTTTCTTGAAAAATATGAAGCAATATTTAAGTTTGATAACTAAAGTATTTCCGGGGTATTATCTCTTAGGAAAGTTTCGCTTATACAGAGAACATCTATGTTTTTTTACTCAACCAGTAATTCTAGGTCACTTATTTTCGATCTTATGCCTTGGATATTATTGTGTAAAATAGTAAAATGCGGCTTATTAGTCTCGAAATAACAGATTTTCAGTTTGTGTTTCTACAGATGACATATTTTGATTCAACAATAAATCGGTTTGAGTACTCTTTGTGTAACATTCAGTATTTATCTTAATATATTGGTCGTATTTTTGTTTATAGTTGAGACGTAATATGGCTCTTAGTAAGAGTCTATATAGAGTCAGATAATAGGCCCTGTATGGAGTATAAGTGCTAAGATTTACAAAAGTACTATGCTGAAATTGATTGCTTATGAAATTAAGTGTATTCTGCAGTTTAAATTTGTTTAAGTGCACATTTCTTTTCATTTCACACAATAATACATTCGTATGTTTTAACTTATCTAAGTAGAAGTATAGAGCTGATTGTAATCTTAACGGATCGCTATCATTGTTACCACACATTATTACAACGTAGTAATTTTTGTTAAAACCTTTGCAGAGCTGCCCGACGTCTCCAGAAGTTTATCAGTTGTCGCACCAGGCTTACTAAATGATGAAACTTGGAAGTTAGGTCCTGTCAAAGTTTGAAGTAGCTTTCTCAAGGATGTGCGCTCATCTGAGAGTATTAGAATTTTATTTTTGATAGCTGGGGAAGTGTAAGTTTCTGCTGGTAAGTGGCTATTTTCTTCACAGACGCTTTCTCTATCTAATTCCGTAGTTTGTGTCTTGTCTTGTATATAGTTTTCTACATTTTGAATATTCTGTACTGATGTTATATCGGGATTACTCTCTTCGACGCTCAATGTATCGATGTGCAAGTTATTAATAGCGTTTTACCCTGCAATAAAACGCTTATTAACTACTTACCTAATTCAAAGCCAAATAATGAGAGTGGCAACACTATTTTTCGTATGTGTGGCGGAAACGGTACCTAAACGACTTCAACATCCTCCTACGTCAGCTGATTTTTGTCCCCCTATTGGCTGCCGTTTAGTTCTAACTTTCTCCACCAGGTGGCAGAGTTGAGCTCTTTAGGGCGCAACTAATTTGGAACCATTGCGTTAAAATTCCAGGCAGAATTTGAAGTTGGCTTTGAATAAGGTAAGTAGTTAATAAGCGTTTTATTGCAGGGTAAAACGCTGTTATTAACTTACTGTACCGTAATTCAAAGCCAAATAATGAGAGCTGTCTGATATCGCCTGGTGGAAAAGAAATGTTAAGACCTATGTATGTTCAAACTATTTGAAACCATTAAGAACTTGGCATACATAAACTTGCACAATATCAATTATTTATTTAATTTATGACATTAACTTATGGTATTCTGGTTTCTATTGGTTATTAGATAACTAAATAAAATAGGACATGAAAAGAAATATGTACAATCAAAAACATACCATTTATTTCCAAGTAAGACGTATGGCATGATAATACATTATGATAAATTAAAATAGATTATACACAACGCTTGTATAAAACCAGCAATGTAAGATTAATTACTACTCACCGAAAATTATTAAACACAATAAAATATATATTATATAATATTATGTATATCAAAATAGAATAATTATGGATGTTATATAATCCTAAACTAAAAAGATAATTAAACTGTTGGCTATAATAAGGAATTTCATACTATTCAGTTCTACAATAAACATAAAGAAAATTATTTAAAATAAACATGTGCAAATTAAGCAAACAAGTATTCAATTTGTTATGGGAGAAAACATAGCAGATACCACATTTGTTTGGTTTTGTTTTGACTTAATTTCACGACAATAATACTTCATAAAAGTTTCCTGTGATCGCCAATTCCCTCTAGCTAATATTTCGTCTAAAGGACAGTTTAATACCCAGTTTTTTGATGCCACTGCGGGTCTAACACTGCCAGCACTTGCCTTGATTCCAGCCTCTTGTAGCAGCCGTCGCACCCATCCACCGATCACAGCGCGTGACGCTGGCTTTGGCTCGCCGCAAGCTGTGATGAATAAACTGTTGCTGTTGCACTTCGTCCTTCTTTTCGCTGATAATCTTATGACTTGTCTTACCCAATAAACTGGATCGATATTTTTATGTTGAGTATTTTCATTTAGGCGCCACCCAGATTGTCTAACGTCGGACTTGTCAGTCTTCGACCCGAACCTAGGCCAGAACACGATGGAATTATCTGAAGTAACACAGTGATTATTATCAATTGATAGTAGCGTTAAGTCGTGGACACGACGTCCAGAACAAAGTAGCAAAAGAGTTGCGGCTCTCTTAGAACACTGGTATAAATTATCATCATTCGTATCATTGGCAAGGAGCCATGCGCTCAAGTCATCCACGTCCCATATGGGAGGTTTTGTGATCTGTTTTGGTTGTTTATTAGAAATAGATAAAAGAATTTTCTTTACAAGTATATGAGAACTGAGTCTTTCAGATAGGTCAGGGTTGCAAAGTGTGGATATCGCTGATTTATATATTAAAATTGTATTATAAGATAGTTTATGTTTTTGAAATAAATCTGACAAAAATCTAGCCAATTGTGAACCAGTAGGATTGCTAGCAGTTTTTAAATTATTGATTTTACACCATTCTAACCATTTTTTCCATGCATTTTCATAAGTTTTAAGAGAAGGCCGCCAACCTGATTTTAATAGATCCTTTTGATCAGATGTCCAATCTTTTAATGTTGATGTCCACCCCCACATCTCCAGACTTGTAGGGTCATTTCGGTGATTTTCGTAGGGGCCTGGCCGGTTGCTGTGTCGACTAGTACTCGATGGAGACGATGAATTGTGAAGGGTGGAGACAAGGCTCGTCGTTTGATGTCGGGCCTCCAGAACACTTTTTCCCAAAGAGGAGCCACGACTAAGTAGATTCCTTGGGCCGAATTCAAGTGGGTCAGAATTCTGGGCATGAGAAAAGGGGGTGGGAACACCCACGCCAGATGAAAACTCCATTGTTGGCTGAAAGCATCGTGGAACACTGCGTGTTCGTCGTTTATATCGAGGCTCACGTAAGATGGCACGACGTGAGCTGAACTTGATGCCATCAAATCGATTTCGGGGGTTCCCCATTTGTTTAAAATGATTTGAGTTATCTCTGGTAACAAGTGCCATTCCGGAGCTGCTTGGTAGCGAGAAAGATGATCTGCTTCGCAGTTCATTTTGCCTGGTAGATGGTGGACTATGAGATTTATATTCAAGGAGTCGAGAAGGGCGAAGACCTTGCGAACGAGATACATAAGAGAGGGAGACTTTGAGCCTCCTTCTTTTTTCAAATAGGAAACAACAGTTCTGTTGTCGGTCTGAAGCATAATTGAAGAGTTGGCTAGGTAATGACATTGATCTTTTAAAGCATAAAGCACTGCCAGCATCTCCTTCTGGTTGGAGTGCAAGATCAGCTCGTGTTGTGTCCAGGGACCGTAAGCTTCGTGATTGTCTATTCGGGCGCCCCATGCAATTCCAGAAGCATCCGTAGAGAGAAAATGTTTGGCTGGGGGATGATGTAGGTAAGACCGAGCATTGCAATTCCTTATCCACCATTTTAGATCGCGAAGTACTACGTTTGGGACTGCGTAGCGACGACAGGAACGGATTTTTATAAGAAAATTGCAAAATCGACGCAGTTCTCGAAAGTTCAAACGGCCTCGAGGGACCACAAAGCTGGCAAAATTTACTAGTCCAACAAGGCTCTGGATTTCTTGGAGATGTGCAGTTTTTCTCTGCAGTATAGGTCGAGTTTTTTCGAGAATAGATTCGGTCTTCTTTGGAGGAAGCCATTTGAGGCCAAGCCATGGATCCCAACAGATTCCGAGAAATTCCAGTCCCCTTTGAGGACTTAGAATAGATTTTTTGAAGTTGATTTGCCAACCTAAGTTTTTCAGTAAGTTGATTGTATACTGGATTTGACTCGAAAGTATAGTCTGGTCTTGATTGGCAATTAGATAATCGTCCAAATAAGAAATAATCCTTATGCCTTTGTCTCGCAAGGTCTGCGCGACCCAATTGCTTAACATTGCGAAAACATGCGGCGCTGTCGCCAGACCAAAAGGAAGGCAGGTCATTTGATATAAATTTTGATTGTACACCATCCGTAGGAACCTTCTGTGAGAAGCCGCAATGGGAACATGAAAATACGCATTCGATAAATCTATCTTTGCTAGGTAATCGTATGGTTGTAAGAAATTGGGAACTTTTTGCATATTTATTAGTTTGAACTTGCTCACAATTACAAAGTTGTTTAATAATCGGAGATTGAATATTGGTCTTAAGCTGCCGTCGCTTTTGGATGTCAAAAACATTGGCGAGATAAAACTCGGGGAACTGGGCACTTTTTCCAAAGCACCGGTCTTTATTAAGGTATCTACAGCAACTGACATCTGAGACGAGTTTCGAGTGTGAAATTTTTGGCAACTTGAGGATGGTACCCACAGCGGTGGTTTTTGCTTTAAAGGGATTCTGTATCCCTGAATGATTTTTATTACAGTTTTTGGAGCATGAAGATTTTCCCAAACGTGAACAAAATTCGCCAAGCGACAGGCAACTCGATTGTCCGAGTCAAAACCTACGTTTTGATTGAAAATTTTTGTTCTGTGTGGTCTTAGACTGACCTTTAATATTGTCAAAATTAGACCTCTGGCGAGATCCGTTTGTGTCCGACCTTGACTTGTCCTGGTTCTGCGCGAACCGCTTGTTTTGTGTATATTTTTGCAGTGGGTAGTTAGAATATGGGTACTTAGGAAAATTAGGTCCCAAAGGTGGTGGTGCTTGAATCGGTTGATAAGGATATACATTTTGTGCAAAAGTAGGTGTATACCTGTTAAACGATCGCCTCTGTTGTGGGAACCAGCCACCCTGCGCGGGTGTTTTATAATTTGTACTTGAGCTAGCCTGCGCGGCGTTTCTTTGCATTAAAGGCCGTACCGGCCAAAATATTTTACTACTACCCCCCGCTTTTTCAATAGCTGACGAAAACAGTTCCTTGTTAAATAAGTTATGACTAGTAGGAGGTATTTTACGTAAGGTTGCTCGTAAAAACTTATCTTTTACAGATCTTAAAATCTGAATCTCGTCGTTGTTCTATTATATCTGCCCTGTGCCCACAAGCGAGTTGGAACATATCACTAGAAATTTTATTGTACGTACCCTCCACAAAAACTTCATTAATTTTGTCTTTTATAGACGACACAGTTAAATCACTAGAATTCTCAGAAAACCAACCTAAAAGCGTTTCAAAACCTGCCTGCGCGGCATCTTTTTGTTTTAATATAGCTTGCGTAATAGCTGCATAACTGCGTTCGGCAATACCCAAACTTAGATATTTATCAAAAGGTTTTATTTCATCATTACATTCGAGTTCTACAAATCCGGGGGTAGAACAATATAATTTTTGAACATCTGAATAACGTACGTCACCCCACTCGGGGGCATCGAAATGTTGAGCCGATTTTAGTAAATCTAAATGATCTTGAGATGACCTTGGTAACGAGGGCTCTTTTAATATAGTATTAATGGAAAAATTTACACAGCTGTCAACCGGTTTACATCCCGCGGATAAATCGTCATTTTCATTTTCGGAAAACAATTCACCGCTAACATTTAAACTCAAGTTATCATCACCATTATTATGTAAGGGCACTTGCCCAATGGGGCAGTTATGATACGGTTGAAAAGTTGATTGAGCTAAAAAATTTTGAATATTACTGACCTGTTCCGTGAGCTTACTTAACTCATTATTAGATGTCTTACGACGTTTACGCTGATCTCTGAGCCTCGAAGTCTCAGCCTTCCTTTTGTTTCAGCCTCTTACAGCAGGTGGATCGGATTCGGAACTTGAGGAAGAGCTCGAACTACTATTATTTTGATCCGAACCCATTATGCTTAATACAGTTAGAAGTCGTACGGTAAACCGTAAACTATAACATTATTATTATGTGCAATATTAAAAACTGTAGCTTATAAATTCGAGGATATAAAATTACACGTAAATTAATATTCTTCCGCACAGCACGAAAAATAAACCGCCAATGGTTCCAAATTAGTTGCGCCCTAAAGAGCTCAACTCTGCCACCTGGTGGAGAAACTTAGAACTAAACGGCAGCCAATAGGGGGACAAAAATCAGCTGACGTAGGAGGATGTTGAAGTCGTTTAGGTACCGTTTCCGCCACACATACGAAAAATAGTGTTGCCACTCTCATTATTTGGCTTTGAATTACGGTACAGTAATGTAGCTTTCGTCAAGATTAATTTTTTCATGTGTTTTGGACTTTAGATTTGACTTTGTTTTTCTTGATTTTATGGACGATTTCTTGCTTGAAAATTCTGTGCATAGAGTTTTTAGTGTATTTATTGTAGTCTGTTGGGATTTAACTAAATTTTGCAGGGAGACATTCTCTGTGTTTAGATTTTCAATTTCATATTGAGCTCGTTCGAGTTCCAGTCTAAGATTAGCTATTTCGTTTCGTAATTCCTCCACTTCATTTTTTAGGAGTAGTCCCGAGAGATCTGGTAAGCTATTAGCATTTTCTGAATTTGGAGACGTGTTAATAATTGTGCTTCCGTATATACTTTCAGGTGTAGCGTTCATTTTGGTCTGAGGTACTTTACGTCTTTTCGTAATGTTTATGTCTAGGCTATCCATTGTAAGAGATTTTTTAGAATATCTTCTCAGGCTGCCGCCCTCTTCTGTTGAATGTTTGTTCCGCTGTTATATGCTAGATGGCGCTTTGTCTCTATTGATTTTTTTATGATGAGTAATGACTTTTTTATAGGTTTGAGGTTATAATTTTGTTATCATTTTTTAAAAACACTCTTGTATCCACTTTTCATTGTTTTCATGCAGTACTAATCACATAACTAACCTTCGCATTCATTCATGTAGTGTTCTTTCCGGTGGTATTTACAGTATTTTAGGGTTTTATTTCTGTTGAGTTCGATAGTTGTCTTTTAATTTTTTTCCAATAAATGTAGAAGTTCCACTTATGATAACATTTCCACGTCTAGTTCACAGATTTTTGCACACACTGTAGCGCTTTTGTAGCAGTTTTTAGCACTTTACTATTTTTAAACACTTTAAAATATCGGAGCCGATGTCAATATCAATATCTTCCGGTAATCTACACAAACTCTCAATTTGCTTAATATTAATGTTTTTGCATTACAGAGACGAGCCCGGCCGTAACCCACTCTCACAGCGCGAGCGGTCCGTGGGCGCCGTCCGACTACAAGAGTTCTCACGAAGAGATCAAAAGTGAGTTCAACGAATTATTCTAAATTTAGTTTGTGTTTCATCAGGAACAAACAGAAAGATTAAACAAAATAAAAATTTATTCAGTAATAAAATGGACGGAACATATTTTGACATAATTGGTAATACATTGCAGTTTCCCAGTGCCAGATACTGAATAGTTAATGGTATGGTCACATTGTGTGGTTGGTTAAGTTTCATACATAAGAAGAGTGTTTTCTAGAAATCCTTTAGGAAAACGTAAAAATAGCATGAAACTAAAGTAGTCAAAATGATTAAGTACATGAGATAACTAATTAAAGCTTAGTTTGTGATGATCTCATTACATCGAGTATTTCAATTTCGATACAATATCACAATATAGAAAAGTTTTTAGTAAATACTTGTCTCTAGGTAGTAATAAATGTATAGATATTGGATATAGATATTTAAAGTGGAATATTGTTGGATACTATATTTTTAAACTGCAATATTAAGTTTGTATTTCGAGCCGGATAAATCAGATTCCCTTTATGCATAACAAGAAATATAGTTCATACTTATTGTAAACTTTATATAAGGTTGTTCAAAATCTATTACATTTTGTGCATGTGAACTACTGCTTATGTAAAAACTTTTAGGCAGTAAAATATTAACATTTCGAAAATATATAAGGTTTGGTAAAATCAATTACACCAAAATTATTTATTCTTTGGATATCTGATGATATTGCCTAGAATTATTTGTGTATTTATAAAAATACTAAAATTGTATTCAAAACACCCCCAAAATGACAGTTTTGCCAGTAACAATAAACCTATTATCTGCTGCTGAAATCTCTTTGCCTCGAGACGACATATACTGTACACGTATAGTGCGAAGTCAATTAACATAACAATAAGAGCAATTTGTATTAACAAAAAATATATCACAAAATGGCAGTTATTAACTTATAAAATACTTTGCTCAATTGATTTTATGTACATAAGTTACATACATTAAACGTACGATATAATAGCACACGCAATATTGCATGACAAAATGTAAATATGATCAAAATGTGTTGTATAAAAAGATATATAAAAATATGTAAACATCGTAAAATAAAAAATCAAAATGGACGGAATTAGTTTCAATTAAAATGTAAAAACTCCTTTATTCCTTGTTCCTTTGCAAATTCTTATAACAGTCCAAATACCTTTCATCTTCAAATATAAGGCAGTATTGAAAAAGAAGCCTAAGATTTTTAGACATATTATCAAACGTCTATATCTGATAATCTCCTGAAACACACACCAAGAAATATGCATAACGTAATCAAAATGGAGTCACTCAGGAGCGCCAACGTGTTATTCGAGAACCAAATATATCTAACTTTCTTTTTAGATAACCTCTTGTCTATGTTCTGTTTTTTCGGCCAGGATTCGAAGTTCGGCTCGACGTTTCGACACTGGCTTTCATACCATTTGCGCGCGAACCCGCCGGAGCTCTTCCCTTGGATACAAATTTGGAACGCGCCGCCATTTTTGAGCGCCATCTTGAAATTGTCGTCTATGTCTATGTTCAGCGAGCGCAGATTGTAGGAGACGTCTTTGCTGTAGTATATCGTGTTGTTCCTATCGCGGGCGTATATGAAGAAGTCAGCCAGGTCCTGCGTCGTAGACACGTACCACAGAGTGTAGATAGCTTCTTGCGAACTGAAATATTAAAAATGTTTTATGTGAAGATATTACTTTTAATTTCTTATAGGCGGTTGAATCACTTGTTCATTGTGAATTAATTATGAATCTTAGCTGTTAGAACTAATGGAAACTGCGACGTGCGCTACATTATAGTATGTAGCGCACGACGCGGTTTCGACTAAAATTGCGTCACGGTTTGGACTGCCGACGTCTTACATAATACGTCATAGCGCCCGGTTTGAGCTGTGGAAAATGCACTGTAATCGACAAGCCAGATGTGTCGGAATTCTTTCGACTGTCGGCTCCGCGCATTTGCACGTTCGGTTCGGAGCGCGGCGCTATTAGGCTTACGAGCTGTTTGCCATCTCGCGTTGTACCTAATACGATTAAAAACTACTTCGTTGTACATCTAAATCATATATGGCGTAACCGTCACACGACAAATTTTATACTTTTACGATATTCTATTTTCTCATAACTGTGGGAGAGCCATGCTACATCTATGTGTCTATATATATAAAAGGCAAAACTGATTGACTGATGTATCAACGCACAGGCCAAGCCCTTAAGGCTACAAATTTGGAAATTTTGCACACGTATTTCTCATATGACGTAGGCATCCACTAAGAAAGGATTTTAAAAAAATAATTAAAAACCTTATTTCACGCGGGCGAAGCCACGGGCAATTAATGCTAGCGGGCAATTAACAGGTGGTCCTGAAAATCAGCGTTAGGTCTATTTAGCCTAGCATAAAGCTGAGGTCTATCCTTTTTGTGTAATACGCTGCAAGTCTTATTTTTATTTTACAATAATTTTATTACTTTCTGATGTACTTTTTTTTATTTTTTATATAGTTATTTTACAATAAACAATAGTAAATACAGTGCTACTTCGAAAGAAACAAGATTTATAGTCAATATTTTATTAGGATGGCTCAAAGTCCACCACCACATTCTTCTTGTTACATTTCTTCACCACACTTTCGACGGGTGAAAAATAAAAAAAATACCGAACTGAACAACTGATTATAATAACGTTTCTTTATTATTATTATTTGCAAAATGCGATCCTGGTAATGAAGTTTCGGTTTCGGCCGAAACTGAGACCGTTGCCGAAATTCGGTTTCGGTTTCGGTTTCGGCCGTAATAATTAGTTTCAGTCTGACACTACTACATAACACTATAACCTAACTGTTCGTCCGAAATGGCGGAATCGTACATTTTTCCGCGATAAAAAGTAGCCTATATCCTACACCTTGACCTAGTCTATAGTGTAGTGCCAAAATCTAGAAAAAAAATAGATTCACAAATACTTAGTGTATATCCCTGAACAGCACATCAGATAACGCCGTATAATCTAGCGACGCCAATCTATCCTGCAGTTCGACCGACCCAGCGCAGCGAAGTCTATCTTCATCTACTCCCTCTAACGACTCCCCATCGAGCTGTGAGGGCTCGGGCTCGAAACAAGCCTATTTAGCCTTTTTTTTAATGGAAATGGAAATGAAAATGAGGGAAAATTGCCCACCACGTCAACTCCTGTAGCCAACTAGTCAGGATCGACAGCGGTAACCAACCACAAAAACCCTTTGATATGATCTCCAGAGTGCCCGAGTGCTAAATCTGTCTTGGGGGAAATTAATCAGAAGAAAGGTAGGAGGAGAAGGATGTATTTCAGTTTCCCTTCCCAAGCGGGATTAAATTGTAATGACCAAAAATGGCAGAACTAGAAGGGGAAGCACCACGGGAATAATATAAGTAATTTGGCCTACTTAACTAAATAGATGTTAAGTATTATGTAATGATTTAAATGACATTTGTTTATATTGGCAAAATAATATTGGATTGTTTCCAATAGTACTTATGACAAAAACGTTTGAACGCACGGAAGTTCCTCGCGCTATCTATAAAAATAAACTTAGGCCTTTTCATCCGTTATTGGATGATTTATACAGTATTCTCCGAGCGAAGTAACCTCTCTTGGATATGTAGTGCCTGGGACAGTCGGTTTTTTTAAATGTCGTATGGTTTTGCCCAGGCACATACGGCATTCTCACAACACAGTCAGCCTAGTCCAGAGGAATGACTGGTCAATACGTCTGGGGCCAACCATGTGCGGGTTTCCTCACGACGATTTCCTTCACAGTTGGAGGGTCCGTATAATTGATATCTGATAAATACTTGAGATCTGAAAAAGGCTCATTGGTACACGCCACAACTCTCTCTCTCTCTCTCTCTCTCTCAGCTCTCATGGAGCGCGCTACCTATGACAGCATCGTAGGCTTTATATAACATTAAAAATAAATACATAAATAGTAAATTCTCACTACTGTATATCCCTGAACAGCACATCAGGCAGTGCCGTGTACTCCAGCGGCGACTCGGCCAGCCTGTCCTGCAACTCCACAGAGCCGGCGCAGTGTAGTCTATCTTCATCGATGCCCACTAGTAACTCCCCGTCAAGTTGCGGCGGCTCGGAGCACGCTAGGGTTGTGTACTTGGTGTCTGTTGCGAGGGCGGACGGCGCCAGGCGGGCTAGGTAGTGCTTGAGCGGCCGAGTTAGACAGTCGCATTTGAGTTTGTTACCTGAAAACATAAACGGTTAAATAGTAATAAAAAAATTGGTTCGAACTTGGGACGATCATTTAATATCAACACAATATGCTTCCTCAACAGCTTTAACAGCTTCCTTGGTCTAGAGGTTAGAGCTTGGCTCTCGACTCGGAGGTCGTGGGTTCGATTCCCGCATTATAACGACGAGAAATGTTGTTTCCAAGTGTAGCGGGCTGCGACCTCTCGATATGTAAGTCCTTCTTACGCTTGAGTGGTGATGATAATAATACAGCAACAATTCTTATATTCTCCTTTATTGGTGCTTAACGCAGATACGTATTACATATGAGATATGTCTAACACAAATACGTCTACAGTCTACACTGAGAATAGCCTTTTACTTGTCTAAAATAAACCTAACTACATAGGCTTCACTCGTTACATCTGTCAATATGACATTGACAATTACATCTCTTAAACTTACGGTCATTATGCAACACCAAGTTTGGTTCGAACAATGCAGGCTGATCACCTGATTGTCTGACAAGAAAGATGATCCATGCGTCTGAACTCTCGCCAGTCGTGTCGGTTATCCGTCCCACTGGGTTATGAGAGTAAAGGAAGAGAGAGTGCTCTTGTGTACTGCGCACACACTTGGGCACTACAAAATGACTCCTGTGTAACTGGCCTGGTTTTCCGAAACCGGCCACCGTCACTCGGTGTGGGGGAGTTATTATGCTTTCTCAACATAGCAATATAAATTTTTCTCTCGAGTCTCTGTCCCTTGTTGCAAAGCACACTAAAATCCGTCTTGAAGTTTAAAAGATCCAATATTCTTCTAATCTAATATATTCAAACAGCACTAAATGTCGTCCTGTAGTCGAAATTCACCAATAATCATTTATATAATTTTGAACTTTGAACTTTATAAGGGTTTATTTTGCCTCGTTAATGTTGTGACAGACGGACGGACGTCCACGGGTAACAAAACTGTATGTAATAAACGCACGGTAGTGTGTTAATATTCTAAGGCAGTGTGTGTAGTAAACTTTAAGTTGCCGGCCCATAAGATAGTGTGTTTAATTTACTTTAATTTACCGGCCAAATTTCACACTCCTCCCGTTGCACAATTCTCGTAAAACTGTACTGAAAGCTTTTGCTTCACGTATTAATATAAAAATGAAGAGAAGTACATTATTCGATAATAGTTTTTGGTGATTTACTGACTGAGATTAAACATCAAGTAACAATATCTTCATAGTACCTACCTTCAAAATACACCTTCAGTCCGGTCTTCTCAATGAGCCTCACCAGCTCCGGGTAGTAGCTCGTCAACCTGTTATGCCGTACGTCGAGTGTCTTTAGCGCTGCGGCCTTGACGATGCTGCCGATGGGGAGCGACTCCAGCGAGTTGCTGTGCAGGTATAGTTCGGTTATGTTCTCGGGCAGGATTAGTTTGGAGTCCGCTGTAATAGGGATGTTTCGTAGTGTCGAATTTGACGCGATTTGAGGTTGACGCGATAAAAAATTATAAGCAAATAAAAAATGTTGTCCATCTCTTTTTCGCAAAGCGATTTGTGACGTCACAATCTGCTACCGCCATACATTGTTTAATGACAAATGTATGGCGGCAGCACGTCGTGATTCGTGACGTCACAGGCCGATATGTCGCTCTCTTTCTTATTGTAAATTTAAATTCTTCATTACTTTTTAAGATTTACAAAATTGGATTTAAGATTGTTTATTATCATGTTGACTAACATTGAATAGACGAAAAATATTTTTTGTCAATATGCTTATTAGGTATACATATAAAGTTTTTTTCGTATTCTTATGACCTCTATCGTGAAAAATCTTTAGTAAAAATCTCGCAGACCAACGTCTAAAGGCTCTACAATAGAGGGTTTCGAAAGTTTAAAAAGTTAAAGAATGAGAACTGAGAAGTCATTTCATTGAATCTTCTTAAATACTCACAGGTCCTCGATTCTAAATCCTGAAGTTGGTTATTGGAGAGGTCCAGAATTTCCAGCGATGTCAGATTACCTATTACGTCTGAAACAAAGAACAATCACAGTTAAATTAAATTTTTACAGTTACATTATACTTTCTGGTTTGTGTTTTTTTTTTAATAATTACCAATTTTTATTATACTACAGATTCGAAAACTTCAACCTTAAACAAATAAAACATATAACTTACTATTCCTAATATCATTTATATAATTCCCCTTCAAATTCAACTTCTTGACTTTCTTAGTGCCGTGGGTCAAGTCAAACGTCAATACTGGTAACTCGTTGTAACTCAGGTCCACTTCCATCAGTCTGTAGGGGATCCACGGACTCGACGGGAACATCTTCTTGGTGAGGAAACCGAAGCGGTTGTGACTTAGGTCGACCTGTACACAAAAATAATAAAACATGTTTGATAAAATAATACTGAATTGGCTGTGTTTGGCGGAAAAAAGCGCTCGGATGCGCTCGTAAGCAAAATGGCGATCGATGAGCGGTAAAAAGCAAAATGGCGGATTGTGAAGGATAAGTGTCAGCGCTATTGAAGTTAGTAAATGTGTCCTGGCCGACAACTGATTTCTTTTTTCAGCGCTAAATATACACGTACAAAATGTTTATGTGTACCGACTTTCATGAATCTTTGTTTTTGTTTAAAACTTAAAATCAAAATGTATTCATACTGCCTGTTTTAATAAAAATTGCATAATTTCTATGAGAGTGATCAGTATGCGAATCTCGTCCAAATATTTACTATAATGACCTTAAATTTTGACAAGATTATTATTCAATAATTAACGTTGACTCATATACGCGCGGCGATGTGAGGATAGACGGAGAGCTACTAGGATATTTAGAGCAAGTGCTTGAGGCAAGCTGAAACCTTGTGCTATACGACTGCGTCTACGTACATACGTATACGTTGATAATATGAAGAGCGTAGTTCATAAAATGACCGATAGATGTCAGAAGAATTTATAGCGAGCATATTTCCTATTAACTTTTACACTGGAATGTAAAGGTTAAAGCCCCGACTAAATGGTCTGGCTTTATTTTTCCCCAACACCATAAACATTAAACTGACACTATATCAAAATTTCAAATTGCCTCAAACATATTTTTTTTAATAAAAAAAATTGTATATTGACTTAGCCTGGACTGAACTCGCCGGACAGAAGCGGGGATTCTGACCAGTCAGTCCCGCAGTCTCATGAATAGGACAATGTTTCAGCTTGCCTCAAGCACGTGCTCTAAATTTTTGGAACTAGGTGTGCGAGGGTGTTCAAGAGCGAGATTGTTCAGCAAATGATAATCATGTAATTTTTCTGTTTATAACGATTTTTCTTATTTATGCACACTGTCATTACTTAAATAATATTCCAGCCTAATGATGCGTAAAATACTTATTTCATTCGATAAAACTGTACATATTATAAAAATGTATAGTTCTATTAAATGCAGCGTTGAATGTACTGACCGACTCGAGCGAGAGCAGATCATCCAGGAGTCCATCGGTCTTGTTGTCAATCTTTTCAAGCCTGTTGTAGGACACATCCAACTTCCTGAAACATACAAATAAAATACGTATTCATTGATTTATTTGTAGGAATTTTCTCCTCTCTCCCTCTGTCTTTGTATGTGTCACGGAATGCGTTAATTTCATTTAGCCTAGATCATGTTATAGAAGGTCTCACCTTAAAGCAACCAGGCCTTTGAAGGCCTCATTAGGTATGCTCTGCAGCTGATTAGCTCTCAGGGATAGATGCAGCAGCTGCGGCAGGCCGTCGAACGCGCGCTTCTCCACCGAGCCCAGCTGGTTGTTGGACAAGTCGAGGTGAAAGGTGGTCGGCAGACTGCCGAACGCCGCACGCGAGAGGGTAGTGAGGTTGTTCTCCTGGAAGGGATGGGATGGTCCTTTGATCCGAAATTTAGAAGCGAGTGTATAACTCGTTTAAATAAAGTCAGGGACTATACGCCGTTTAGATCCAATGTAATTTAAACGTAAACAATGACATCTACAATTTTTATAAAAAACTATAACCAGACTATGTAAATATAGGCTATATATAGCCTATGTTACCCGGGCTATTATTACGAATCTATTGACAGCTCATTCAATAAAATCGGACCAGTATTTAGTTGCTACGGTGGAACACGGACAGTCCCGTTTTACACTTTGGGTACGGAAACCTAAAAAGGGATTAAACAGTTTCACGTACCTGCATGTATAGATACTGCAAACTAGTTAGTACGTTGAGCGACTCCCAGGGCGGGCGAGTCAGCCCGTTGGCCGACAAATCGAGCGACTGCAGCGTCAATAGTCCAAAAAACGCGCTGCTGTCTAGCGCGTCGGCCAACACGTTGTGCGACAAGTTGAGACGGAGTAGCGCGTTCATGGTGGGCCACGTGTTTGCACGGATCTCCGACAGATTGTTGTAAGCGAAATTCAACTCACTGTGGAAGGCAATAAAGTTAAAATTATTATTATTATTTTAACTTTATTGCCTTCATAATATAATATATCCTATAAAATTAAAAGTATAAATTACCGGTGGTAATTGTAATCTTTCTTTTTCTTTGTTTGACGTTCAGAAAACAAAGCCTGATTTTTTTTCTGAATAAAAAGATTTTTATTCTTTATTATTATATAAAAAAAAGTTTACTTAATTAAACTTTTATTTTTCATTAAAACTTTGGCATAGGCCATGGGCAATGCCTATAACTAGCAAATATAGCAAGACATAATAACGGCCTTCAATGCCATTGTTGTCACTGTGTAAGCGTAACAGAACAATATAAATTACACTGTAATATGACATACAGACGCAATCTACATAATTGCGTCTGTATATAAAAATTATTTTGGAAATTTTTCAAAGTTTAGCTTACCCCAAACTGATAGGTATCTGCGGTATGCGGTCAAGGAAGTTGTGGCTGAGGTCGAGCGTCCGACAGCTGGCGAGCTTGGCCAGGCTGCCGCGCGATAAGTCGCGCAACCTGTTGTACGACAGGTCGAGGTCCAGTAACGTGTAGATCGCGCCGAAGGTGGCGGGCTTGATCTGCTCTAGAGAGTTGTGCGAGAGATTGAGGTATCTGTGAAACAATGATAAAGTATATAAGGAACGTTCACACATACACGCACACTTAAGGTAGACTTACGTAGCGAGTGTCTATAGCGACAGTGTCGCACACTCACACACGCACGCACATACACACACCTGAGCGAGAACAGCGTCTGGAACACGGAGCTGTAGATGTCGGCGAGCTCGTTGTGCGACACGTCCACCGTGTGCAGCTCGTACAGCTTGGGGAACGCGTTCCGGGGGATGGTGGTGATGCGGTTGTGCGACGCGTTGAGCACCTTCAGACCGGTCATGTTGTAGATCGGGATCTGCAATGAAAACGCACATTATTGTTATTGATGCAATTTACCACGACATTTTTACAGTCTTTAAATTTCATCTAGCTCCTGCCAGCTGTTCATTACAATTTTGGCGTTATGACAGGAGCTAGATGAAATTCCCTATTATGATAGGGAATATGCATGTGACACCAAAATGGATAAAATATTTTTATTTGTAATCTTCATCGTTAAAAAAACATACCTACTTATACAAATGTTTTTTAAAATTTATCGTGAATTAATGTGAAATTTAATCATCAAAAAGTGTTTTTTTTTCAAACCCCGCGCAAATATCAAAAAGGGATATATTATACTGGCGGAACGAAACGTGACGTCATCGTACAGTCGAACGTGTATCAACTTTCAAAACTTTTTTTTTAATATATTTAAGGCGGAAGGTATTCAACCATTGCCTGTGTCAATCTTCATTGTGTCAAGCGAAACAGAATTTTCGTATAGGGCTAGGACTATATTATAATCCGGAATCCGGAAGGCCGAAGAAAATTCTGAGCACTGGAAATAGAACTCTACGCTAATACAATAGAGTTGAAAATCGAACACGACACTCGTAACTTCCATTTTCAACTGTATTATATTAGCGCAGAGTTCTATTTACTGTGCACTGAATTTTCCAGGGCAATAAATCTCGATCCTCGAAATTTATATTTTTTTATAACTCGTATAATGATAATGTAAATAAATAAAATTGAAACTGGCACACTGGCGACGCTGGCAGAATAATGCAAAACCTTTGCAACCGCCATTGCCATAAAAAGAAGAACAAATTAATTCATGTTTTCTATGATTTGTGGTTTTCAAAATATGAATATTGGTTAATTAGATTTATTTCGTACTTATCACTAGGATATTAGATAAAAATGAATGAATTAAATATGTTTACGACATTTTCGTTGACGAGGTTGTTTTCGTCGAGGTTTGTAAATAAAACAAGTATGCGTAGGAAATCTATTTCAATGTACGGACTGATCTTCACAAGCGACGCTATAAAGTGCTCAAACAAGATACTCTGTCTCTTCTCATCGCTTTGCACCACTTTTTCTTACATACTTGCACCTTTCGGCATACGAAAATAAACTTTCTCAGGTGCATTTTTTGTGTTATTTTCGCACTTAGGGACGACAATATTTTTAACATGGGTTGCTATGCTTATACATGGTAATAAGTTAATTTTATCACTTATTTTTATAACTTTGTGAACATTCACTTCGTCACCAATGTGTGTATGTCAAAGTCAAACAATGATTTTAACTGTCAACTGTCTATTTTAGGTGCGCGCTAAAATGGCGTTTTTAAATCGCCCAAAAATTATTGTGATTTTATAAAAATAAATCCAGCCTAATGGATAATATTTTGGATGTGTTATATATGCATATTTGGTAATTTTGTTACCAGTAGAAACGTTAAAAAATACATGCATATTCCCTATTAGCTTGGTCGAGAGTCGCAGGGGCTTCCTAATTTTACAACCTGCCATTCTGCAAAATCGCAGTGTAATAACATTGCCAGTCTGATCAGTGTTTACATATTACAGACATATAACTGGTACTAAGTACCTCTTTTTAGCACTGTTATATATATGAGGTGTACTGTGCATGTTCTATTTAAAAGCTGGATAGTGGCCTCTATAGAACATTCACTCACCTGGCCCAGGTCCGCGAACTCGTTGTAGCTCAGCTGGAACTCGGCGGCGTACGTGTTCTCGTCGAAGGCGGCGCGCGGGATGCCGCTCAGGCGGTTGTGGCTCAGGTCCAGCAGCGTCATGTTGTTGCAGTTGACGAACGCCCCGCCCTCTATGGTCGTCAGCTGGTTGTGCGAGACGTTGACGACGGCTAGGTACAGGTCCGTGAACGCCTGCTTGTCGATCAGCGTTATGTTGTTCTCCGCTAGGTTTATAAGCTGGAAATTATTCATTTCATTAATTACTCGAAGTTTTATCTGTGGCTCAGTGGTTAGCGCGTTGGCGCTAAGCCGGAGCTCGCGGGTTCGAATTCCGCCGAAGGAACAAAACAGTTTTCTATATTCCTGGATCATAGATGTGTATAAATATGTGTATAATATAATTTAAAAAACTTAAATATACGTATAGTATAAAAGTATTAAATATATTTCCGTTGTCTGGTACCCGTAACACAAGTTATTTGGATACTTAGCGCGGGGCCAGATTGACGTGGTATGAAGCGTCCATTGATATTATTATCCTGGAAAAAACAATTGCCCACGACTTCCCCTGTGTGGTAGTAGGCTTTGTATATTTTTACCTCTCACACCCATCCTGTTATTTACCTGCGTCTTCATGACTATGAAGTAAGAAGACTTAGACCACCATTGGGGACATACATTGGCGGCCTAAGACCTGTTACACATACAACAATGGCGAACATTAAATAGTTTTAGCTCTGAGCTTTATTATATATGTATATTGAACAAATAGACTCTCACCTCAGCATATTTGACCGCCTGGAACATCTGGTAGTCCACCTTGGTGATGAGGTTTCGCGCCAGGTCCACAGTACCTATCCGCGTCACGGCGGAGAACGTCCCGCGACCGACGTCCGAAATCTGATTGTCTTGGAGATATAGACGTCTGGGGATTGAAAAATACTTTTTTTATGAAATGGACCAGGCAACGAGCGGACGGATCGCCTAAAGGCAAGACCGCCGCTCATGGACACTCGCCACACCAGAGGAGTTACACTTGCACACTTGCGCTTCTGGTCCTTACACTCCCCAACTCCTCTTGAGCCTCACCTCACTCACTCGGAGAAACACAACGCAAGCGATAATTCACACTGGTTTTCTGTGGGGCCGTGGTATTTATCCGGCCGAGCCGGCCCGTTCGTGCCTAAGTATGGCTCTCCCACGTTCAGTCTTTAACCTTATAATAGGAATAAAAACCGTCGTGGACACGTACTGGTTGGCAAAAAACAGTAGATGCGGTGACAGCAGGAACTAAAAACATTTTTTGACTGTATCATCTTTTATCCATATTAGATTGGTATGACGTATTTAATTTAAACGTATTAAATCTAGTTCCATAATAATATATCTCATTCCAATCTGATAATATAAATATTAGGATAAGAGACGATACAGTCGAAAAGGGTTTTTAGTTCCTGCTGTCGCCGCGTCGCACTCTTTTTTGCCAAAGTCTAAAATAAAAGTAATAATAATATAGGAGGATAGGATAGGAGCTTTCCACACCACGTCAATCTGATCCTGTACTTAATATCCGAAGAGCTTGTATCACAGCTACCAGACAGCGGAAATATATTGATTACTTTTATACAATACACATATTTAAGATTTTTATTATACTAATACATATATTTAATACACATCTAAGACACAGGAACACAGTAAAACTTTTTGTCCCTTCGGCGGGATTCGAACCCGCGACCTCCGGCTTAAGCGCCGAATAGCTAACCACTTAGCCACAGAGGTCGTCAGAAAATGGCGGCGCTTTCTTTTCACTGCGACAGTCACAGACTTCACTTAGCGTAATGAATTCAGATTCTAAGTAAATAACAAATAAAAACCGATTTTCCAAGGGAGCTATTGTAATTTATACCTCAAAAACCTCATTCCTTTGAAGCTGTTAGTATCCAGCTTCTTGATCCTATTGTTGTCCAGGTGCACCACCTTGATGAGCGTGTTCCGCGCGAACATACCCCTGGAAACATTATATAGGCATAAGATACATACACCGATGGTTTACTTATTAGGTTTTCGTACCCAAAGGATAAAAACGAGACCCTATTACTGAGAGTTCGCTGTCTGTCTGTCCGTCTGTCTGTCACCAGGCTGTATCGCCTTTACCGTGAAAACTAGACAGTCAAATTTTCACAGATGATGTATTTCTGTTGCCGCTATAACAACAAATACTTAAAATAGAATAATATAATAAATTCGTGCGCGATTCCGACTCGCACTTTGCTGGTATTTTAATTTACATACAGTATTATTTTATTAAAAACAATATTTTGTTAAAATATGTGTTGTTATAATATTATATTATAAGAATTTTATATTTTACAAACAGTATGTAGTAAAGAGGTTAATTACATCGTAAATTCATTATGACAATGTGTAGTGTAGGTATGTGGGTGTTTGTATTATCTCGTGCACTGACGTCACAGATGACAGTGACATTTGACGTCAGTGAGTCATCATGTAGCCGTTGGAACTGGCGGGTGGGACGCAGTGCTGACGAACCAATACGAGGTATTTCGTACGATTAATCAAATCGTACACAATGTATTCTACCTGGGTATCTCCGGTATTAAGTTATGACTGGCGTTGCACCAGCCCAGCTTACTCAGGTCCCCGAGGTGGCTGCCGTCCAGCTTCGTTATGTTGTTGTAGCTGAAAGTGACATGACAAAGGTGAATTTCCCATATAATATACAGTCTTATATGCGTTATATGCGCTCTTCTAGACGCGTTAAAAGTCGATGCCGGGCAAAAAAGAATACATATCGACCTTTGAAAATGCGCTAGCCGAATATGTCTTTTCAAACGTCGATATGCATACTCGGCGGGTACTGTATGTCGCTAGTGTAACAAATATTACGTTTTGACGATCCCTGTAGCTCAGTGGTTGTATTCCAGGGCATGGATGTGTATTAAATATGTGTATAATATAATTAAAAATATTCCCCCTTACTAATGAAAATATTTATACAACGGATAACCAATACAAGTTGCTGTCTTTGTCTGATGCGTTGGAAAAGTCACTTGACAGACAAAGACAGCAACGTTGTTTAAGTTATCCGTTGTGTAAACATTTTTATTAGTAAGGGGTATTATGTATAATATAAAAGTATTAAATAATGTATATTTAATACTTTATAGTCTGGTCCCCATAATACAAGTTCTTCGAGTACTTAGCGCGGGGCCATATGGATGTGGTGTGAAGCGCATTATATTAAAAAATTAAACTCAAACTCAACATTTTTATTTGCATACAGGTACCAAGTAACTCTTAAAGAATACTTGTCCTCACCTACATGATGCCTACCACCGGTTTGGACTTCGGAAACTAGCCCGACGAGAAGAACCGGCGTAAGAAACTCGCACGGGGCCACCCGTGTTTCGAGAGAGTAAAAAGATGGCAAAATTGTTCTTTTAAAAAAAAAAAAAATTTTACAATGTAGCCTACGCCGTGAATATGACGGTCGTCGAGTTTGCGTTTATTGCTACGGTCTGAACATGTGTGCGTGAGTCACTCAACAAGCGCGTGAAGGAACAGCCGGCAGGCAGGCAAAAGGGCTTACCCTGAAAGTTTTGAAATTATTTTGTTACATTTACGGCTACTACCATACCGGCCAAGGTCTAGTAGTAAATTACAATACAATTATTTACAAAGATCTTTATTTAACAAACAACGCATAGTTTTTACAGTTTAATTTGATGTTATACAACATGTAACAACATGTATATTCATGAGTATATCACTGGGTTTCGGATGCATATACCCCTCTTTGTTACATGTTGTATATCTATTTTCATTGAGGTCGAGTTCTTTTTTAGTTTCAGGCTCTCTGCGGTTACGTAGTTTTAATTTTGCCTCACACATTTTGCAAACAAACATAAATTTAGATACAAATCCCTTTCTCTTCCTGCTACAAGTCGTAGAGAGTTAAAATTACACCCAAAGGGGGAGTCATGCTGTGATATATTTTGCAATTGTTCGAATAAATACATAAAATCAACATCCCGATTACCACTGATACTGATTTCTTCTTCGTTTTCTACCTTGTAAAATCATTACGTTTATCATAGTCCGAGTCTAACGCGATATCATTTGAGACCTAAAAAACACACAAAAGTAAATTCTTTGACAGAAAGTTTTATGATTTCATTAGTATTTTTTATGAAAATTAACTTACGGTACTATTGGTATTTTGGGTTTTAGACTTAGAAGCCAGCTGTTACATTTGCTGTAGTTCGTCGTATGACAGTCTGAAATTAAACCTGATATTAGTACCTTAATAGTTGTTTTATAATTATAATTCAATAAGGGCTCATTCACACCGACACCTGGCGAGACGTGAAGATGCATTATAATCTTGAATCTTGCTCGACAGAACTCTATTCACTAGAATATCAAGCTGTATTGATTATACACATAACAATAAACATATTTAAAAGGAAAAAGATGACTGAGAAAACAAAAGCAGATGCATCTTGAAGTCGCCTCGGCTGCTTTTGTTGAGTCGAATCAAATAATGTGTCTTGTTATATAAAACAGTTTGATATTCTATGACTGAGTTGTAGTTTTGTGGTGTAAACTGACCCTAACGATAAGCATAGCAAGTACTGTCAATACCAACGTTATCAGATTTTCATCACACTGGTGTTTTTCTACTGGTGTGCACTGGAGGAAGTAATTAATGTTCCTGACTTAAGTCCACTAATTACATTTTCTTTATTATTATCCCCAAACTTTTCTGTCGTGGCCTTTACCGTATCTAAGATTTTATGAATGGGTGAATCCTGAAACGGAACAAAAATTCGTAAAATTATACAGTCGTGTAAGTATTTATGCCCACGATATTTTTTTATATGAACGATTATGGTACCAACTATGACTGATCATAAACTTGCACCATCTGGCTGGCACCTTTCCGGCACTAACAGGATGAATAGACTCCGTACTGTTAAGAGGTTTTTTTACGGCCAAAATTTTAACTAGTTCTCTATTCAATCTTCATAATTTTGAAATTGGTACCAGCCCTAACAACATCCTATTAAAACAATATTTAAAATAGAACTCGCGTTCAAGTTTGCTGGTACCATATTTTTAACCACCTCCAGAAATATGGTCAGCGAGCGCGCTAATAGGGTAAAAAGTAAAAGTAAACTCCATGTAATTAATGAGTACATTGTTACCATTTCAATTTACCTTTTCATGGTCTTGGCACCCAGATAGTGTATCTTGGCAGTTTTGTATTTCGATCAATGGTAACCTAAAATGTAATAATAAAAATTATATCAAGAGGGTATGTAGGTAATGCATACATTTTCAAAATATCATTCATCATACGTACATGTCCTTGAAATCGTTTCTCGTTGGTTTGGTTGGAGGTTTACGTTTTTAAACGCAATAGTTTTCCTTGCGTCGTCCCATTTCTAATTAAAAAACATAAGCAATAAAAAACTTTTTTAAATTTAAAATATGTAAAAATCAATTATTTTATATTTTACCTACATCTCCGCGTTTAGTTAAATATCAAGATAAGTCCATATATTTAAATGACCTAGCTATTGGGCATGAAATAAGTAAAATCATGATTTAACAACTTACCACCTTTTGACTAGCGCCTTGCTGCCACGTGCGTACACAAAATACTTCGCGAAGAAATTGTCAGCAAGAGCTGGCGAAAAGCGACGTGATCCTTACACAACGGCTTGCGTAACACTAATTGTCTAACTAAACTATGTTACGCCCGTGCGCAGTGCAGGCCGTGCGTGCGTCCATAGAAAAAATGTATGGGAATTTCAATCATCACGATTTTTTGGCAATTTATATTACTTTCCAAGGATGTTTTCTTAAAATCTAACTTCGGTACATTATAGTGCTGTTCATAAGATTTCTAATTATATTTTTTTCTTGCCAAAAATTTGTGTTGTAACAGTGTAAACGCTGAGCCACTTATTATCTATTATTATTTGGTGATTTTACAACTATCAGTAAAATATTTTTATAAAAACTCATCGTCAACTTTTAACTGCATGTATTTTTATTCAAATAAAATATATAAAAATATATACGAAAACAATTAAATAGCTCACAATCCGATAAATAGCAGACCTCGTTTTTCGTAAAATTGCGTTACAAATCACGACTGCCTCTTAATCTATATAACAAAAGTCAAGATACTTAAGTAGGTACATAGAAGCAGCTATGTAGGTGGGCATCTTATTCCCAAGGTGTACAATCGTTAATGAAATCATTGACCTTATAATAATCTTTAGCACACAACCATTCCTTAACAACTTTTTTAAATTTATTAATGGTAAGATTTTGAACATATTCTGGGATTCTATTGTACAGGCATATACCTTTAAAAGATTTACTTACTTTGCTAAGTCTGATCACCGGCATTTCTAACTTGTTCTTATTTCTAATATTCCTACAATGATTGTCGCTTTTCCTTTTGAAATTACATATTTAGATTCTTTCTGACATACACAACATCACTCTGACATAAAAAATAACCATCTGACATAAAAAAATATATTATGCAGGTTAAGATTACCTTATATCCAGCATCTCCACGTCGCGCAGCCCTTTGAACTGGCTACGTTTGAGTGTGGCCAGTCTGTTGCCGTGAAGGTCCAGCGCCTTCAACTTTTTTAGATTCTGAAAATAGCGTTGTCAATTGTCAAATCATGCAATTTTACTGATAAGCTTTTTATTCCCTAACTCAGCTGAACAACACACGTTGTTCTGTCTCAGGGAATACAACAATACGAACCTGGAAAGCCTCCACAGGTATGTCACTGAGCAGACCATTGACCAGATGTAACCGCTCCATCGTGCCGGCCGCCTGGCTACCCGCGAATACGTCCTTACTCAGCGAAGTCATGCGGTGACCATCTATTGACAGCACACTCAGGTTGCCTAAGATCTACACAAAAATATAATATACTAGCTTTTGCCCGCGGCGTCGCCTACGTGAATACAGTATCCCACGAGAACACTGTACTTTTTCGGGAAAAATACTTTTTATCCCGAAAAAGTCCCTATGCTCTAGAGCTTATACTACTACCATACCAAATTTGCATGAAAGAGTAACATGCATCCATCCATCTATCCTTACAAACTTTCACATTTATAATAGTAGTAACTTTATTCCTGCAGCAATGTTCAGTTTCATTGTGAAATAAATATGCTGTCTAGTTTTATAGAAAATGTACTATAATTTAATAGGGTGTTCCATTCGATGTCAATTTCGGCGACCGACGCTACGATAATTTTTATCACAAAAATATGTTTCTTTCGCGAAATAACGATAATTTCGAAAAATTTATTTTTATCAATTCTAGTGCTAGTGGAACAACTGACGGGTATTAAATTTTCAGACTTCTCGTTTATCTAATTTCTATAAAATCAATTTTATAAAAAAAACAAAGAATTATGTATTATACAGTATACAGTACAGCCAGGTTCTCAATGTTTTTCGAGTCTCGTTTTTCATTACCCGCCTGTCACTTCGACAAAAAAACGTAAAACGTAGTTGTACCAACTGTATTTATGTACAGTACAACTAACTTCTTAATGCCACCGGCAATATTCGTTTTTCTATGGACGTGACAGACGATGTATGAAAAATGACGATTCCCGAAAGACAATAGGAATGTAGGCTCTACTGTATTATATTTCTATTTTATATTAACAATAAGGCCGCTGCCACGAATTTGGCGGTGAGCAGCGCGACGGCGGGCAGTGACAGACGCGGCGACGCGCACAGGCGGGTGCCATAGTACCCGCTTGTCAGAAATGCACTCCTGTCCTGGCAGTGGCTCAAATAACCTTAAAATATTTTACTCTATGAAAACATAAAATTAAAACATCAAGATCGCATTTTTCAATTAAATCTGTCGATTCTTGTAAACATAAAAATTAACAATTTTGACTCAAGTACTACGTAATACGGAAAATGGCAATATCATTCTTAGAGTTTATAACAGTTTTTGACAGTTGACAAATGGTGTGGAACAAGGGTGAAAACATTACGACTCATCATAGTGGTGCTAAGGAAACAGAAATGTGATCGAAAATAATAAAAAAATTGTTATTTCTGTTCTACTGGAACACAGTACATACTTGAATACATCCATACACAAATCCAGTCCATACAATCTACTAACCATCTCCCAACCAACAACAAAATTTCAACTTATGTATTATCTAACTCTAGTAAATCTAACCTTTATGGATGATTCTTAAAAGTAAATATTACCTTAAATGCTTCACTGGGAAACTGTGTTATCCTTGTATCCGACAAATATAATTCCTGCAAAGTCCTGTTGACTCCAGCAAATGCATATGCATCTATGGACTTAACAGGAGTGTTGGTAATTTGAAGGACCCTTACACTTGATCTATGAAGCAGCGGTCCAACGAAATGAGCTGAAAATATAATATATGTTTTATAAATATTTCACATTACCTTAAGCCGTCCATTAAATATTTGTTGCCTCATGGACATAAATTTGTATTGGCCATAAAGGACTATCTATTTGATGTTGGCAGTCATACAATTGGATTTTAGTCCTGCACGTCCAACCTTTACAGAAAATTTGACAAAATTATATTAAAAGACAATCATTCTTGTACCTCATAAAATGTAATAATTTGCAATCACTCAAAGAACTATTACTTACAGATTTTACACTCATTCAACTCCAACCGTTCTATAGGGAGGCCCATTCCAGCTATATTCCCCAGGCCCACACTCAGCACTGCCAGCCCTGTGTTCTCACATTTTATGTACAGCCCTGCATCTGTCCCTTTCACGCATATGCATGGATACAATAGTGGGTTCTCTGTTTCTTTGGGGCATGGATATGCTGGACCAGGAGGAATATATTCTGAATTTAAAGTTGGCAGCAAGGCTCCCACTATTAATAATATAATGTCCATGTTTTACTTCTGTAAAAAATGTTGTTTTTTTAACACAAGTATAATAAAGTAGTACAAGTATTAGCACACAATGCCTCAAGACAAAACATAAATATAACTTATATAATATCTAACACTCTTTATACTATAAAGTCTTTATAGTATAAAGCAACTATACTCATTTACTGTAACACCAACTATAAATTATAGTTTCCTACCACAAATAGCATATTTGGAAGTCAATATGTATTTTTTATTTATTCTATGTAGAAACCACAGTCCATAACCACCAATTATTTATTATTGCATTTTATAATGATGAACGTCTCATCAGTCGCTATTAGACAAAAGAGATTTGTGTGGAAATATTAAATATTGATAAAGATGCATTTTTTTTTAACAAAATTGGCGGGTAAATCATAGGGGGAATGAAAGTATTTATAATCCGAGGGGGTTATGTAATGTAAGGCCATAGAGCATGTTTAAAATCATATTCATAACAATTTAAAAGCATAAGAATTCGCAAAGGACTATTGCGTCGAAAGCATTTTTCACTTATAAACTCGTTTCACTTATATTCGAGTCAATTATTTGCAAATAAAAACAAAGTCTTGCCAGGCAGTGCGTAATGTTTGTAAAAGTAATAATATCGGTCACTAAAACTGCTTGTTACAAGGACGGAGAAACCAGTTTTCCACTTCGTCAAACGTGGTGCAAAATTGTGTTCGGAAATTGTTCTAAAGTTATACAGGAAACAGCTCCAATGAAAAAGTACGTTATCAATATGCACTAAAATAAAGGCCTGTGAGTAACAAAAAGTTATAAACCGTAAGTTTTTAAAGTTAAAGCTACTTCAAACTTTCACCTGTGAATAAAAATATTGTCACCTTTTACCTGACGATGTATTGGCTTTCAACTAATTAAACAACAGTTTATGTAGGCGAAATTAAGTATTCTTCATGGAAATTGTATCATTTTATGGGCACAATTATTATTTATTTACTAAGAAAGTAAATACACCAACCCCATAACTATGAGAACACAAACTGACGTGATCTGTCAAAAGTCAAAACAGAGCAGAGAAGACTTTTAATATATGGTGTCGGCTTAAAACCATTTGCCAGTGTCAAGTTAAAAAAGCGGGAAATAGAATTTTCCTTTCAATTTTTAACACCGTATTCCTAAATCGTCAAGTCTAAAGTCTAGTCAAAGTCCAAATAAATAGTCAGTGCGACTAATAAGTCAAGTCAGTCGATTCAGTAAATTGGTAGAAGCTTTACTGACAGCTTAGTGTTCGCTCCGAAACTCAAGCTAAACACTAAATAGCAAGCTTTTTGAAGTTGTAGCACTTGCCCATTTGTGCACTTACAAGCTGCCATCTAACCATGAAGGTTGACGACCTCTGTGGCTCAAGCCGAAGGTCGCAGGTTCGAATCCCGCCATGGAACAATGCAGAAATTGGTATTATTATATTTTTTCATCTGCAGTATAGTACGGTATGTAATAATACGGTATTAACAAATGAATAAGCAAATAAATATGGCGGCGTGGGGCATATGCCGTTCACGGTTCAACAAATCAGCGCGCGAGTTGCGTTCAGTTTTATAATTTGACGAGTTTTAGTTCGTTATATTATAATATATCTAAAAGTAATACGTAAAATTGTAAACAGAATGTTTATTTTACAATCTGTCGACATTTTATAATCTCGCTAGTTATATAACAATCTAACGGCATTTACAATTTTATGGTGACGTATAGCCCAGCGAGAAGAATCGGCGTAAAGCTGGGTACTATATAATTCGGAATCTGTGGGCCCAGGAAAATTCAGAGCTCCTGGAATAATCAAATATAGTTGAAAATCGTTTCACACGAAAGTCATACGACAATAATATTTGACTCGACACTTGTGTATTCGATTTTCAGCTCTATTGTACTATCGCAGAGTTCTGTTTTCAATACCGGATTCCGGAAATATAGTCCCGGCATAAGAAACTCCCATACTTACCGTTTGCCGGCCGTATGACGTATCCATTATGTTTGGTATTTTGACTTCTGACTGACGTTTAACATATTAAATATTTTGGTTACTAATCATTACATATCACATGTTTCAAAATCAATATTTTGTATTTAAATACTAATAGAATATTAAATTATAAGTAAAAGATGCCGCCAAAGAAGAAGAAACATCCACCAAAAGTGCGGTGTGACGAAACACATACCGAAAGGTTTAGTGCCCCCACGGAAGATGTTACCTCCCACAACTGGTGGGAAGTATTCTGCTTCCCATACATATTATGCGGGAGAATATGGGAATGTCTTGCTACCATGTGCGCCGGGACGAACCAATGTTTAATTTACTGGATGATAATACAGTGGATCGTGTGTAAAATTACGAGACTCACAACGCCTGGTCCTATTATTTTTCCCTATTACTTTTACGTGTTTTGCCAAGTTCTAATGGCAACAGTTTTCTTCGTTGTTCTCTGGATTTTCTTTGGCAGAAGTATTGTGATACCATATTTTGAGACATTTTACTATGCTATGGCTGAACTAGACAAACCGAAACCAGTAAATGCAACCAGATTATCTTTCAGAAGATACTGTTTTCGTAAAAGTGATTTGTTTCAAACCCCTGTATCAAGCACTGCTTCATTTTACAATCCTAAGTATTGCTATTTTTTGCCAATAATTGTTACATACTCATCAATAAATGTTGTTAATTTTTGATGCAACTATTTATATTTTAATTTATATTTACTTATAAGTTATAAGCATAAAAGAAAAAATGAAGACTACATCTATACCGGAAACATAATCCTATTTCCTACACCTACAACCTCCACCTACTATCTACACTTACTTACACTACTACCGACCGATTTTCCTGAAATGGAACTGTTTTGCATTCAAAGTTCCAACCAAAAAGATAAACTGAACATATAAAATATATTGGCCATCCAACTGGAGATTTCAATTTACATTACCTCGTCGTTGCTTCAAATGTTTGACAGGTAGGAACAGTTGGTAGGTATAGGAAAATTCAATTGTCATTTTTATTATTTTCCTCTAAATTTTTCAATATTTCTCACCGTCTAAACATTCCCTGAACATTCACATTTTTTAAATCAAAATTAGCCAAATCTGTCCAGCCATTCTCGAGTTTTAACGAGACATAGGAACTGCAATCCATTTTTATATTTAACTGGCTGTCTCGACACACTTTATTCTGTCTTAACTATGAACTGGGATAAATAAATAACAACACCTACAATATTTCTCACCGTTTAAACTTTCCCTGAACTTCCACAATTACTTCAAGACCAAAATGATCCAAATCGGTCCAGCCGTTCTGTAATCCATTTTTATATCTATATACAATATTTTGAAATATTTTCTTATAGACATGAGTCCTATCAGAACTCAGCATGGAAGACAAAAGATAAGTTTCTAAATTTTACACTTTGGAAATACGAGGAAAGCGACATTGAAAGCACTCTGTAGTTAAACCACTTTAAAGGCCTAAAATAGTAAAAAAGTAACATAAAATAACCAGTAAATTATGACCAGTAAATTAAAGGTACCTAACATTAATTTCTTATCTTAAAGATAATAACCAATCACGACCCAGCTTTTCGTAGGGTTTATGCCATAAAAATACAGCGTTTTCTGTTATCAGTTTTTTGTCTTCCTGATTGTGATTTGAAACTAACGAAATTTCAGCAAGCAGCCTACTACTATTATTATAAATGTGAAAGTTTGTGACGATGGATGGATGGATGTTTGTTACTCTTTCACGCTAAAACTACTGACCGGGTTATAAGATGAGTATGGAATTGTAGTTGTTTTGGCTTTAGATTAAAACATAGGCTACTTTTTATCCCGAAAAAGAAAAGTATTTCCGTGGGATACCCGATACTATCTATACGCAGGCGGAGCCGCGGCAAAAAGCTAGTCAGTCATAAGTTCATGAGTCATGACTCGTAAGTCATACGTACTCATTAACATCATAAGTCATTAGGTCATAGCTCTTAATATAATATAAAATGATGTTTGAATAACCGTATAATACGCGCTATACCAACTCGACTAACAATAGCGTTTTCGGCATCTAAAAGGGCGAGCAGTCGAATAGCTATGGAAATAGTCGAACGAAGCTGATGATTCACGAAGCAATAAATTTCTATCTTCTTTTTACATTACAGATTTGACAGTGTCATAGCACTGATTTAGATATTGACATTGATATTCGCCTATTTCCGTACACATTCGGCTACCCTGCTCCGGGAATGTATATGAATGATTATTGAATAATAAAATTAATAATGTTATAAAAAATGCAGAAATTAATTCATATTAATGCAGAAAACGCCCTAGATAGGTAATAATAATATTAAAGTTATTCTGGCAACCCTAGACCTGTCAAATCTGTTTACACGCAATTGACATTTGACATGTGATTATGACAATGACATTTAGCTTTAGCGAGCGATTGCTGCAAACATAGATATCACTGGGGAGTTTTTTTTGATTTACCATTACCTTCACCAAAGTCTAAACAGTGCTCATATGTTTTGGACGCTAGTACATTTTAAGAAATGTCGCTAAGTGTGTCAAAGTAATTTAAATTACACAATTTACGATACTAAAGGCATTATTTTGTTTACGCACGCATATCGGATCCAGATATTTTCATCGAGGTGTACTTCGGTACGGAGACACATTCTGATAAAGGGAGGATCATCTCGGCTTTCCGGTAAGTGAAGATTTTCTTTTCGCAGAAGTGAAAATTTCACGTAACACGATGCATCATTTTCCACTCGTTTTCTCGTGAATACATAAACATATCGGAAATGCCTAATAATAAGTTTCCAATTACCAAGCATCTTCACTCGTACGATGATGGGTGTTTTACTGCAGATTTTACAGAATTATCATTCAGGAAATGTATACGAAAGTATTCCATCTGTGTCTATGTACTCTGTCGAAATTATAATCATAAATAACTAAAAGTAAAACTATTTGTGTCCGTGTGCGACAGTAAAAGTGAAATTATATATAAAATCGTGTCGTTCAATTCTTCAACTCTCTCTTTGAGAGTGACCTTGATTTTTTTGACACACTAAGAAGCTTAGTATGCCGTTGATAACTTATTATTATATATGGATTATGAATTATATATTAATGGTTTATTATGAATGGTTAATAAATAATTATTTATTAATATTATGAATGGCTAGAAGGAAATTAGGAAAATATTACTATAAATTCCATACAGGAATTCATTAAACAGTTTGCTATAATATGATATTTTAACTAATATAAGATAATTTTGAAGATGTATTTCTATAGACAATGCCTATTATCATGTAATTTAAGGATCCAAAGTTGTTAATTGTTATGACATAAATTGTGCTGAGATGCAATCTTATTTGAATGATTATATAAATTGTTTAGATAAGTTGTTGTAAATTGTTTAGATAAGTTTTTGTAAATTGTTTAGATAAGTTGTTGTAAATTGTTTAGATAAGTTGTTTGTAAATTGTGTGTAAATATCTTACAGACTATTTTTATTTATTATTCAAATGTGTTTCATTATTAATCTGAATTTAGTAAACAAAATAAATAAAAAGAATAGTGTCTCATAATCTATGTACGTACCATCAGATTAGTAACACATTAAAGAGCTTATAGTGTGCTTCTCATAAGTGTGTAATAGATAATAATAAAGTGCAGAAATGTTGTGAGGTGTCCAATGCCATCCATTAGTCAATTTTATAAATTAGAACACAACCAATTTTTAGTGTTAAAAAAAACTTACAGTAATATTTGCATGTGTGTTTACTCATTTATAAAATGATTTAATAGTTTTGCATTGTATTTCAATTGTAATAAATTTTACAAAAGTAACAATCTGCCTAAATTTTATATCAACAATGACCTTTTGATTATTTTGTAAGATATTGTCAGTTGCAAAATAATGAAGTTACATATATATAATATTATACATTATTCTAAGTATAATTATTATACATTATTCTTGTATTAAGCAGTCTTATAATTTATTTACATATTTATATGATTGCTATGATATATAATACAAAAGTTTATTATATTAATAATTTATAATTGTGAATTATTATCTTAATAATAATATTTTTTAACTTAGGCATCTTTAAAACTAAGATTAATTAGATAGTTTAACTTATTTTCCGAATGATTTTCAACAGACTTCCAAAAAAGAGGCGGATATCTTGTCTATGTTATTAATGACTCATTGGTATATTTAGCATGATTGGAAAAGTTTTGAATGATGATGAGAAAATTATAGACACTAGAGCAACAAATGTTATGTACATTCAACTTGTAGTTTTCTTCTTTATGTAGTTTTCTTACTTCACATATGGCGAAGATACTATAATATTTTATCTTAAGATGACTGGACATATTTCATATTACATTATGTAATAATATGAAATATATGTATTATAATATTTTAGCCGTCTGTGATATTTCTTACAAACTGTACGGCAAGGGATATTTTATCTTAACATAAAATATTATAGTATCTTCGTCATCTGTGATGCCCTATAATATAATACTCGTAGTCATAACTAAGGAACCAACCGATCATATCTAATTCAAACCAAACGTAAACAAAAAGATGAAATACGGCCGAAATTATGTGTTATTGAATTTCTTTATTGCATGATAATTAAGTGTCATTTAAATTGGTAACATTAAAGCGCGCTATTGTTTCTTTGTTTACATTTAGATTAAATTGGATATGAACAGAGTATATGCGTTAAGGCCCTTCTTCACGTTGGGGACAATTATGACGGATATTGTGGCCGAGGTTGGATGGTACAGCCATTGGCCACAACCCTTTGATCTTTCGTAAAAAACCAACACCGCACAGATCTAAGCCAAGCCAAGCAATCCAAGTTGTGTGCCATTATTCCAACACGCACAAATCCCTAATCTACACGATGGCCAATAGCGTTATAGCAATCATGATAGCAGACGTGAAGAAAACCTAAATAAGCGCGACTGCAAAATCAAAGTTACAGCCTGGCTTAAGACCCTAAATTATGAAGAAACTGAATATTTTCTAGTATAAATTTTAAGTTTTAATTTTTAAAGCTTACTATTACATTATTTTACTATAAATTACACCATATTTAATATTTACACTATTTTTACTATTTACACCATATTTAATATATACACTATTTTACTATTTACACCGTATTTAATATTTACACTATTTTTACTATTTACACAATATTTAATATTTACACTATTTTTAAAATGTTATTTTACAACTAGAACTTTATCTGCTATTCACGATTTTGTTTTATCCTAAGGCACACTACACACACACACATACGCGCGCACACACACACACACAAACACACATACATACACACACAGCACACACACACATCCTCTGCTGTTTTTTCTATAGTTTTAGTTTTAATCTAAATTGCTGTAACTATTTCATCAGTAAAATATAAGAGTGTGGTAAGAAAGAGTGGCCTTTCCTGACACAGGTGCTCCTAGCACTTAATAGGGAAGGTCAACCTCTGTTTATTATTATGTATGTGCTATCTTGATGATGAAATAAAATAAATATTATTATTATTATTATTAAGACCTATTATACCTATAAGACCTATTAGCCTGCACAGTGTCGTGATTGCCCATCATCTGCGATGTGTCCCTAGTATTACGTTGATGTGTAGGTGTTGTGAAACAAACTCATCGTCAAACATTATTATTTTGTTAATCGAGATGGCCTCGCCGGGTGTTAGACGTCAGTTGCAAAATAATCAAGATCAATATGAACGCCGGCCTTGCTGCCTGCTGGCTCCATTCACTGTATTAACTGTCCCCCAAACTCATTAACCTCCAAAACAGTCCAATTTCAACAATACGCTCTAGCGTCTTCAAAAACTTGTGGGATTTCATAACGTATTTCCTAATAGCGAAAAGAAATATTGAAGTAATTTGAATTTGGTCAGCTTATCTATGGGAATACGGCTTAAATACCTCTTGTATATCATTTCTTGAGTATAAAGGTTCGGCCGAATGCGGCATGCCGCATGAGCGAATTGTGCGGCACTTGTGCATATCGTGCGTACTGCGTAACTAAACGAGCCTTGGCGTGCGAAATGAGAGATTTGCTGAGCAGCGAAACGAATTCTTTAAGACTGTCTGACGATTTCGCGAAGAATGGAGTCTAAAAAGATCATTTTAGGGTACCGTAATACTCAAGAAATCCTTATAGTTCTGTCCGTCGCTGGCATCAAAAAAATAAAAATATTTTTTATATTTATATAGGGGTGGCTCTCTAATATGTGAAGTGTGGTTGAAAAATATTTTTTCGTACTACTCTATCGTCGACGGGTCTTTTTAAATAAAGTCACAGAATACATAATAGTACAAGTACAAAAGACTCACTCCGAAAAGTCATTTAAAGAAATAGGGACTCTTTGCTACGATTCGATTAAGTTCGATTTAGATCGCGCAGCGTTTGGTTGCCTACGGTTATATTTACCTAGAAGTTGCGTCTCTTTTATAGCGTAACTCTTATATTTACTGACGAAATCGGGGTTGTCTCCTTTTAGACAATAATTGAATTTCAATATTTAATTACATTTTTTTTCTAGTACCTAGCTACTGTACTTTAGTGAACAAATTACTTTCCAAATAAACCTAAGGTAGGTGTTAATAGTTCTTTAATTCTAATAAATTCGCGCATACCTACTTACGCTTTCGATACCTTCACGGGAAGTGAGACAGGTCTGATATTACTCGAAGATGTAACCACGCCGCCTTACTATTACTCTAAGTACTTTTGTCAACAAATGACTTTTCAAATCGATCTATGGTTAAATCCAAACCATAAAACTATGCAACGAACAAATCTCGCGCATACGTCACTCACTGCTTGCGCGTGAGTCCCTACTAACCCGCTCGAGTTGGCCGCCGAACGTACTTACATTTTCGATACCTACGCGGGGAGTGGGACAGGCCTGATAAAGTTAAGGTTTTGTACATCATATAAATTTATATATATATATATTAAAAATTTCCGTCCTGTCCCGGTCAAGACAATGCTCGTCCAGTCACTTATTTTTCCCATCATAGACTATGGTGGTGTGTGCTATTTCGATCTCAATGCCGACAAACTTAATAAACTTGATCGCCTTCTCAATTCTTGTTTAAGATTTATTTTCAATCTGCGAAAATTTGATCATGTTTCCGCCTATCGCTGTAAGCTGCACTGGTTACCAATACGACAGCGCCGCTCTGTACGGGCCTTGTGTATGCTGTACTCTCTGTTACATCATCCAAATACTCCCAAATATCTAACTTCATCATTCCAGTATCTTTGCAGCAGTCACGACAAGATCCTCCGATCCTCTAACAACGCACTTCTTTTTTGCCCTTCCCATAGATCCGGTATTGTTCACTCGTCTTTCAACATCTGGCTATTCTTCTCTGGAATGCTCTTCCTCTAGAAATCAGGATGTCCAAAACCAGAGACACGTTTAAGCGCAAAGTCCGTGAGTTTTATGCGCCACAATTGGCAGAATCCTAGTATATTATATTATTATTATTTATATAAGTATGGTATTTATATTTTTATTATATGGCATATTATTTATATTTGTTAGTTATATACATATATTTTGTGTATATTACACTACTTGATGGTATGTGTTTTAGATCTTATTATTTTATTTAGAGCTGATTATTGACTTGTTTTCTTTTTCCTCTATTAACACCTGCACAATTTTGCTTTTGTACGCCTAAAGGTTGACTGGTAGAGAATGCCATATGGCATTAAGTCCGCCTATGTACCTGTTTTTATGCATTAAGTGTAAATAAATAAATAAATCATATAATGTGCCTTTTTTACACAGTCATCAATTTTCGAGTAATCGGTCTCCAAAGTGATTTATAAGTCGGTCCCCCACCCCTGGAATTTCTAAATTATGAGAGATAGAAACTTGCAAGTTTCGATGCTGAATAGAAAAAGAATAAAGAACTCTCCTTAGACATGCCCTGTATGCTCTTGGTTAGGTTATTTTATGGTAATGGTCACACGAACACCTGCAACACGAGCTGTTAAAAATTACATTGCTGTTTTATACAGGAGTCCATCTTACCTTTCACGTTGGAAAATCTGAGTGACAATTTAGTTGTAGATTTCTATCCGATGATTAAGTTAGGTTAACCTCGACCTAACCACTGAAACCTAACTCAAGTTAGTTAAGGTAAGGCTGTGTATTAATCAGCCAAATCACACCTCAATGTTCCGGGACTCTCGTTTTGCCTCTGTCCGATAAGGCTTAAGAGTGTTAACGGCTGTCTTGAGCAAGCGAAAAGCTTGGAATTAAGAAATTAATGACAAATATTATGGCGTCGCGACTCGCGTCGCGTCGGTCGCAACCCAGCTTTTTATTGTAATAATGTACATAAATATCTAATTAATTAGCTTTTTTATATTCAAATCGTCAAAATTAACTAATGTGTATAGTTTCCTCTATTACGGTCGTGGGAAGGATTAGGGTGTCGTCCACGGTCCAACACATAGGAAGACCACTGCAGGATGACCTTGCTCTTTAGAACATAGGCATTAGGCATATCTAAAGGGGAAAAAATCCTTTTACTTATTATGTAACCAAAACCTATGTGGATCTACATAATATTATTATAATTTGTGATTGCTAGATATTGCCAAGTTGCGTTGGTTATTTATGAACGGCGTTCTCCAATCTCAATCAAGAATCTCAATGAGATTCTTGGAGAACGACGAGTTACAAAATATTGTAACGATGAATGAGTAATGACTAACGCCCGAAATGAATAACGTATTTAAAATCTTAGATTGACTTCAATCTTAGATTCTCAAACAAAAATTGACGTGAAGTTAATCCTAGGATCGTTGAAATGTATTGAAATCTTCTGAATCTCAGATAGCTAAAACCTAATCAAGAGCATGTCAAGACATGTCTAAGGAGGGTTCCGTAACTATAAACGCGTAATAAGTTTTTTAAATGCTTCAAAAGTTACTGTCTACCAACCTACTGGCAAAGAATAATTAGGTCCTTATATATGAATTTTGTCGTACTGGCCACTTAGATCTCAAATATATCTTCTTTGGTTAGGAATTCCAATTTCAAATTTATACCGCTATTTAATCATGCATTTGTGTTTCGAAAACCGTAATTCATTTGTTTTTTCCTCTTTTGGTTTTTTCTTTGCGTCACTCTGTTTACAAAATGGAAAACTTGAAATATCGTATTATTTTCGAGTACGAGTTCCACCGTGGCACCAGTGCTGCAGAAACAGCTCGAAGGATTAATTGTGTGTATGGCGTTGGTGTCGCAAAAGAAAACACAGTGCGTTTTTGGTTCCAACGTTTTCGTTCTGGAAATTTCGACCTGCAGAACAAGCCCTGTGGAGGGCCGGACACTAAAGTTGATAATGAAGAATTGAAGGTTATTGTGGAAGCGGATCCATCGCAAACCACGTCCGAGTTAGCTGCAGGCTGCGGTGTTAGTTTGAAAGCAGTGCAGCAAACCGACAAACGCGCGTCGACTGCTGCGTTACATTACGCCATATTGTGTAATGTGTCAAGCTAGCGAACGGTCGCGCTCCGCGTTATACATAATATGCAGAAAAATATATTAATAATTAGTTAATTAATATTTTTGTTAATCTCGCGGCTGATTGCCGCTTCAGAACAACGCCAGGCCACAAACTGCACAACAGACGGCTACCAAATTAGAGGAACTTCAATTGGAATGTCTAAGACATCCACCGTACTCTCCGGACCTTGCTCCAACAGATTACCATTTTTCTTCGAAATTTGGATAACTTCTTGCAAGAGAAAAAATTCAACTCCGATGGGCAATCAGTCCAAAGCGCAAAGATTTTATTGATTCCTGTCCGAATGGTTTTTTTAGTAAGGGAATCAATGAGCTACCAATTTATTAATAATGGCAAAAGTGCATAGATAGCAATGGAATATACTTTTATTAAATAAATATATTATGTTTAAAAAAAATCGACTTTATGTTCCTCCTTTACAAAACGCCAATTTCATATGTAATGACCTAATATATTATTACCAACGACTCTTTAAGTCGTCATTCCACCGAATTACACGAATGACGGCTGTGCGTGCGTGGCTGGGCGAATGCGGAGGCGGGCGGGGACTTTCTCACCCTGGTTTATGGCACACGGGGCTGGTTGCTGGTCGTCTCGTGCTTTGACATAATTGACAATTTAATTTCATAATATTTATGTTATTAGAGAATCTTGAAGACCGTCTTACGACCCTAGTAAAACATGTCTATGGGTCACTATGGGACAACAATACACTCTGCATAATGTTTCCACAGATTATATTTATTCTGTGATATCTGTGCTTACCTCCAAACAAGCGTCTATAATGATTAATGAGCTACTTACTTTGCACTTAATTGTGTCTATCAGCTAACTTCACAAAATGATAACGCCTGCGTGGCGCGGCGGTAAAAAATAAGTAGCATAAATTGAATATTGCTTATGCAACGTGCAGTATCATTTTTCGAAAGAGCAAAGCTGCAAGTTCGCATATTTTCTGATTTGCAGTTTGGATGACAGATAATATTATGATGTTATTATAGCGTCAGCTCACACTAAGACACGACGCGACGCGACTCTGCATTTTTAAGATAGCGATTCAAAATTTAACTACAAATATTCACTACTTATATCAGCCAATTGGCGCACACGACATCGAAAGCGTCAGAGATTTTTCGCTATTATCCTAGTACAGTCGGGTTTTTACGATCCTGAAAATTGTTAGCAAGATGTAGTGTTGCTCAAATGCAAGAACAAGACGTGACTTAGGCAGTCTTGGTCTTGCGCCAATACACCTGGTCTTGGTCTTGGTATTGCGCTCTCAGCTTGGTCTTGCAGCAAGAGTCTCGCAAGTCTCGCAATTGCCTATTAGCCTATTGCTATTTATAAACAAAAAACCCGGGTTACGCGGTTCACTTGGTTCAATGGTTCACTCGTATGAAATTGATTCGGTCACTAGTGTTTGGTTCACTAATTTATTACCGAACCATATGAACCATGGCTCGATTGGCTCAGTTAGAGCCAAACGAACCATTGGCTCACTGATTTATGAAACAGTCAAACAAACCATAGACTTCGTGTTCCGTTTACGATAGTGCGATTTACTATATCATATCGATCTACTGATTGATACGATATAGTTAATCGGATTAATAAAGTATTTACTTTAAGCAAGTTTTGCTAATGAATGAGAGAGATACCTATTACCTAGCAATATTTACGTTGACCCTACTTCGCTTAGGAAACGCTTCGCTTTCGCTAACAGACAGAATACTAGGTTTAAAAATTTATTTTCGAAATAATTTGAAATTTGAATTTCTGTCCGATGTGTGTCTATGTACCTTTTTTGTACCATTTTCAAATGTTTAAATATTATTGAATAAAGACAAAATCGGGCCGTGGGCCGCGTGCTTCGCGCTGGGGCGTCGCGCTATGCCCTGGCACGCGATATACGAGGGCGGCACTGAAATTTCGGGAATCAAGGAAGTGACACAACATTACTATTTAAAAATGTATTTATTGCTTTTCAAAGTATTCTCCGCGAAATTTGACACATTTTTCCATACGATGGAACCAATCATTGAAGCAACCATTCCATTCGGAAGTTGGGGTCTCCAAAATGGCCGTTTTGTAGGCGTCCACAGCTTCTTCAGGTGATGAAAATCTCTGACCACGCAATTTATTCTTTATTTAAGGGAAAGTATAGAAATCATTAGGGCTTAGGTCGGGGCTGTACGGCGGATGGTCTAATAATTCTATGATTTCTTGCTCTAAAAACTCTTTTGTTCTGTGCGCGGTGTGAGAACTCGCATTGTCGTGATGGAGGATGATGCGGCGGTTGCAGTTCTCTTTACGGAGTTCAGAAACGACCTGTGGCAAACAAATGTTAGCATACCATTCTGCATTAACCGTTCTTTGTCCCTCAAGAGGAATAGTCGCAACATGGCCGGTTTTGGAGACAAACGTGGCCACCATTTTTTTTGCAACACTCCGTGAACGAACAATTTTTGTTGGCTTTAACTCATTTTCGAACACCCAAACTCGTGACTGGTTTTTTGTTTCGGGTTCGTAGGCATATATCCAGGATTCATCACCTGATACGATGTTGTATACAGCATTTGAGGATCCTGCGTGGAATCTTTCGAGAGTTCTGACGCACCAAGTAACGCGAGCCGCTTTTTGCTCTTCACAGAGCAAATGCGGTATCCATCGGGAAAACAACTTTTTTACACCTAATTGTTCATGCAAGATTATTTGTATTTACTCATGCCAATGTCTAAAGTTGCCTGAATTTCGCGGTATGTCACATGTCGATCTTCCTCAATCAGCTTACGCACATCATCAACGTTTTCTTGGGTGACTGCAGTTTTTGGACGACCTTGACGGGGATCATCACTGAGCTTGACACGTCCACGTTGAAATTCAGCAAACCAGCGATAAATTGTGGTTTTGGATGGGGCTTCATCACCAAATGCAGAAATCATCCGGTCAACACACTGTTTTTGTGTTAAACCACTTCGAAAGTCATAATAAATCATCGCTCTAGAATTTTCTCGAGTCAATTCCATTTTCTCAACGACTAAACAAGTTTGACAAGACCTTGTGACAAGACCGAGAATATTTTTTTTAAATAAACGGTATTCGATTTTTAAAACCAAGGAGTTTTAAATTAAAAAGATTTTAATATGACAGGAACAGTGGAAATATTCCATTCCCGATACTTTTAGTGCAGCCCTCGTAGGTTTTTAACTTTTACCAAAAACATTATCCTATATTCTATTTATATATATCCTATGTTCATCGACGATAATGTAGGCATAGATGTAGGATTCTAATGGTGAAAGAATTTTTCCAATCGGTCCTATAAATTCCGTGTTTAGTAGAGAAATATATTATATAACTTACTTATATTGCAAGTTATTCGTGTTCGTGTTGTCTTTTGTAATTGTACCATTTATTTAGGCCCACTTGCGCAGATCATGATTAAAGTTAATCCTGGTTAAAATAGCATGCCTTGTCTTTCATAAATACGAAGAACGAGAGAGATAGTAACATGTTTTTACCTAGGGTTAATTTTAATCCAGATCTGCGCAAGTGGGCCTTAGAAGTTTAAGCAATGTGCAAGTCGAATGGTGAAAAAAATATTTTTTTATCGGTCCTGTAGTTTCCGTGTTTAGTGGACAAAAATGTAAGTTAGGTACTAGATTTTGCGCGCGGCTCCGCCCGGGTAACACAGTAGGTACCTTTCCCGCGGGAACACCGTTAATTGTGTTTGTGTTCTAAATTGTTTTTTGTAGATGCCTAGTGCCTACCCTACCCTTACTTTACCTACCCTTTACTTTAGGAGTTTACAATATAGGTAGGTAATCCTTATTCCTTACTAATTATATTATAAATAATGTGAGTTTCTTTGTTACGTTTCCACGTGAAATTAGGTTTTAAACTTTCATCCCCTATTTTATCTTCTTAGGTGCTTAATTTTAGAAAACGCTGAAATACGTAACTCGTTATTTTTTCCCTACCTACTCAATTCATACGAAATACTATTCAAATATGTCCAAGGAATAAACTTTTATCACCTATTTTACCCCCTTGGGGGTTGAATTAAAAAAAAATCCTTCCTTAATTAATGCCTACGTCATATAAGAAATACGTGTTCAAAATTTCAATTTTATAGCCTTAACCTGTGAGTTGTACATCAGTCAATCGGCTTTGCCTTTTATATATTATTATATATATATAAATTTGGCAGACGTAGAGTAGACCACGGGGTAGGACATACCTAGGCTTTTTGTAGCAGGAAAATGTACTGTTCCCGTTTGATAGTGTATTTACGCGGGCGGAGCCGCGGGCAATAGCTAGTATGAAAAATAATTTAACATCTTACAAAGAATATGCGTCAAACACACTCGGCGCGTGGGAGCGGTTCGCGCGCTCACGGGCAGTTAAAAGGTTTTATTTATAACCAAAAACTATAAGACGTATATTCTACCGCCTGTATTCATCGGCGATAATTTAGGTTTATATTTTATAATAGTGAAAGAATTTTTCAAATCGGTCCAGTAGTTTCCATGTTTATAAAAAAATAACATAGCTTTAAAGTCGCCGACAAGATAGTTAAGGTAAATTACGCTTCGGTAGCTGTAAGCTATGTCTGTGCATGGTCTGTGCCTAACGCCTAATTTCATTTTTAATTTCATCCCACGGGAACACTGTACAGTATACTTTTTCGGGATAATAAAGTAGCCGATGTGTTAATCCAGAACTTATATAAAGTAGGTACTTATAGTAGTATGGTAGTACATAAGAAATTTCATCAATATCCGTTCAGTAGATTTTTCGTGAAAGAGTACCAAAAATGTTTTATTTATTTTTTCGCGTCTCATAGACTATAGAGGCCCTAAGCGTATACCCCGAACTCCTATACTCCCTGAAGCGACACTCAGTCCTTACTGCAAGATGCAAGCGTCTCGCAGACTTAGTCTTGTTCTTACTCAAATCTTGCACAAGGTCTTGGTCTTGCTAAAATTAGGCGGTCTAGGTATTATGTCGTAGGACATACGACATATATACGTTTAATTGCAAGAGTCGGAATTACGAGTTGCACCGAGCTGCGTAGCGCGACGCCGCTTATGCAATGAAAGGTGTATCTTGTGTATGTATGTGAATGGACTAGTGACTAGTGAATAAAGTTATATATGCAGCGTCGCGTCGCGTCTCGGTGTGACTCTAATCTTACATTTCTTACAAAATTGAAATTACTTAGTAGTTAGTGCATAATACTTACTGAATATAGTTACATATCACTTAAGAAGACTTGTAAGCGAATTGGAGTCTCTCACCGGCCGATTGCCGAATCCTGAAACGCCAGATCCTTTAATTAAGTGGCGCTTAAGTCACCTGTTTTTGCCAATCCGCCAAGTATGTCCTGCTATTTAGGAAGGCCCTAATTTTAAGTAGCTTTTCAGCCCTCGTCCGTAAGTTTTTTATCTTCGCGACCAAATTAGTAATTTTCTCTCCGTATTAATAAATGATACTATACTCTATAGTCCGCGATACCCCTGTAAAAGCAAGAATTTAGAAAAAAAATCAAAACTCTCTCTCTCTCTCTCTGGTCGAATGTTTTGACTCCGCCCGCCGCGCCGCCGCCGCGCGTATACTTGTGAGCGCGCAGTCCCTTTGATAAAAGCCGCCTCTGAATTAGACACTATAGTTGTGAACAAGCGACTTTCGACTCTAACTTCAAAACATAAAGTCGAGATTGTTTACAACGCATTTTTTGTATTTCTATTTTTATTTCCGCTTTTTGTTTATCAAAGGCGCCGACTCGAGTATTTTTGAGAATGTTCGAGATCGAGTCTAGGACTAAGTATAAAAGCGGCGATCGCGCGTCGCGCCTCGTCAGTCAGTTGACGATTAGCGTTCGGAGCGATAAGTTCCTACCTACCTACTAACAAGCTGGCTAGCGAATTGCGGAGTTTAAACGTGATATGTAACTAGTGTTTATTGTTCTACTGCCTGCTGTATTCTGATTGTATCAGATTTGTACATTTCTTCTTTGGACTAAACTTAGTCTCTTATAAGCAGTAACGATTGTGCATTATTTTGACCCCACCATCCTGACGTGTAACATTATTAATAAAGAAGAATGGAACGTTGGCTTTAAGGCGTTAAACGTGTTGCAACAACATCTTCTAATGACGCTGAATGTTCAAAAGCAGTACGCGCAGAGAATGCAGCAATTACCGATGCAAACGATGATGCCACGACGTCAAGCTCCACGGTTTCAAAGACGAAAAAAAGGAAGTATGATGAATCATATATCAGTTTCGGATTTGTTGATTCCAACGGCTCACCTCTCTGCATGCTTTGTAGTAAATTGCTTCCTAATAGTTCCATGGCATCTGCCAAATTGCGCTGACATTTAGAAACTGTACACCCCGAGTCTGAAGACAAGAATAAAGAATTTTTTGTTCGCAGAAAAGAACAGTTATTGGAATGTCAAAAAAATATGATGCATGTAACACAAACTATCAATGAAAAGGCCACGGAGGCATCATATTTAGTTAGCTATCGCATTGCACAAGCAGGTGAAGCGCACACTATCGCTGAAAATTTAATAAAGCCATGTGTGTTAGACATAACAAAATGTATGCTCGATGAAAAATCTACAAAGCATCTTTCTACTGTGCCGCTATCAAACGATACTGTTTCACGGCGAATCCATGATCTGGCAAGCTACGTCAAACAAGAACTAGTTACACGCCTACAAAAAACACGATTCGCCTTGCAAATGGATGAGTCAACTGATGTCGCTGGTCTGGCTATCTTGCTGGTTATCGTGAGATATCCATATGAAAGTTCTTTTGAAGAAGACATGCTTATGTATTCACCGCTGCCCACAAACACTACCGGGGAAGAAACTTTTAATAAAATAAACATATTTTTTGAAGAAAATAATCTCAGTTGGAACGATTGCATTGACATTTGTACAGATGGGGCCAAGGCGATGACATGTAAAACAGCAGGAGCAGTGTCACGCATAAAAAATAAAGCGCCTAATTGTAGTTCCAGCCATTGTATTCTGCATGGACAAGCACTTGCGATGAAACAAATGCCGTCAAATCTAAAATTAGTTATGGATGAAGCGGTAAAAATAATTAATTTTATCAAATCACGACCACTACAATCCCGATTGTTCTCATTATTGTGTGAAGATTATGGCAGCAAACATAAAACACTGCTGCTTCATACAGAAGTGCGATGGCTGTCTCTGGGTAAAACTTTAACAAGGCTATTTGAACTTAGAGCGAAGTTACAAATGTTTCTTTCAACTGATACTTCTTTTAATTTGAAAGACCGTTTGTATGATAAAACTCGGTTGTTCCGAATGTCTTTTATGGCGGATATCTTTCAAAAACTAAACGAATTGAATTTATCATTGCAAGGTAAACTCAACAGTGTTCCAGGCCTATACCAAATTAACTGCCTTCAAAAGAAAATTAGATTTTTGGATTGTTTGCGTTGATAAGAGAGAAATAGAAAGCTTTACGTCTCTCAGTAAGTTTGTTAGCGATAACGACTCAGAAATGTTTCAAGATGATATGTTTGAAGAATTGGTCCAATATCTCACTTCGATGCGCGCATCATTTGAAAAGTATTTTCCCGAAGAACAGAATACAAAAATAAAACTGAATTCATGGATTCATAATCCTTTTTTACCCAACTTGCAAAAGCCCGAAAGTATGTCAAACGAGATATATGAATCTCTTTTAGAAATGACATCAGACACAAGTATGGAGTCACTGTTCAAAACGATGCCTCAACGATTTTTGGTGCAGAATTCGTAATGAATATCCAATGCTTGGCAAAATGGCTCTGAATATTCTTCTCCCGTTCCCAACAACATATTTGTGCGAAACGGGATTCTCAACGTATGCAGCCACGAAAACAAAATATCGCAATAGACTGGACGCCGAACCTGATATGAGACTGCAACTGTCTTCTATCAAACCTGACATCAACCAATCAATGAAAAATAAAAAACAGTTTCATACCTCCCATTAGTTAGATTTTTTCTTTTTTAATATCTTGTAATAATGTACTTGCCATGTGGCATGTTAAAGTAAGTAATAATCAGTAACTGTTACATTGTACTTTTATTATGTTTATTAATAAAGAATACACTTTTAAAAACTATTGTTTTATTGTAGGGTTCCGTCAAGTATTTTGCTTTCCAAAAGGGTTACGTCACCATAAAAGTTTGAGAACCGCTGGTCTATAGTAATTAGGAACGTGCATATTACTATCAGCTGTTTTATTAGATTTTTAATCCTCATCAAGTTTTCGTTGTTAAATTAAGTTGTGTTGAGTTATAAATACATGTACGTCATACTGTACATTATTGTTATTTTTGTATATTTTTGTGCAAATTGTATTTAATAATGCACTTTGAAGTATTAAAATTATATTATACCAAATAAAATTTTTACGACCTCTGTGGCTCAGTGGTTCAGCGCTTTGCCTCAAGCCGGGGGTCACGGGTTCGAATCCCGCCGAAGGAACAAAAAGTTTTTCTGTGTTCCTGGGTCATGGATGTGTATTAAATATGTGTATAATATAATACGAGGGCTGCACTAAAAGTATCGGGAATGGAATATTTCCACTGTTCCTGTCATATTAAAATCTTTTAAATTTAAAACTCCTTGGTTTTAAAAATCGAATACCGTTTATTTATTTAAAAAAAGATTCTCGGTCTTGTCACAAGGTCTTGTCAAACTTGTTTAGTCGTTGAGAAAATGGAATTGACTCGAGAAAATTCTAGAGCGATGATTTATTATGACTTTCGAAGTGGTTTAGCACAAAAACAGTGTGTTGACCGGATGATTTCTGCATTTGGTGATGAAGCCCCATCCAAAACCACAATTTATAGCTGGTTTGCTGAATTTCAACGTGGACGTGTCAAGCTCAGTGATGATCCCCGTCAAGGTCGTCCAAAAACTGCAGTCACCCAAGAAAACGTTGATGCTGTGCGTAAGCTGATTGAGGAAGATCGACATGTGACATACCGCGAAATTCAGGCAACTTTAGACATTGGCATGAGTCAAATACAAATAATCTTGCATGAACAATTAGGTGTAAAAAAGTTGTTTTCCCGATGGATACCGCATTTGCTCTGTGTCAGAACTCGCGAAAGATTCCACGCAGGATCCTCAAATGCTGTATACAACATCGTATCAGGTGACGAATCCTGGATATACGCGTACGAACCCGAAACAAAAAACCAGTCACGAGTTTGGGTGTTCGAAAATGAGTTAAAGACAACAAAAATTGTTCGTTCACGGAGTGTTGCAAAAAAAATGGTGGCCACGTTTGTCTCCAAAACCGGCCATATTGCGACTATTCCTCTTGAGGGACAATGAACGGTTAATGCAGAATGGTATGCTATCATTTGTTTGCCACAGGTCGTTTCTGAACTCCGTAAAGAGAACTGCAACCGCCGCATCATCCTCCATCACGACAGTGCGAGTTCTCACACCGCGCACAGAACAAAAGATTTTTTAGAGCAAGAAATCATAGAATTATTAGACCATCCGCCGTACAGCCCCGACCTAAGCCCTAATGTTTTCTATACTTTCCCTAAAATAAAGAATAAATTGCGTGGTCAGAGATTTTCATCACCTGAAGAAGCTGTGGACGCCTACAAAACGGCCATTTTGGAGACCCCAACTTCCGAAGGAAATGGTTGCTTTAATGATTGGTTCCATCGTATGGAAAAATGTGTCAAATTTCGCGGAGAATACTTCGAAAAGCAATAAATACATTTTTAAATAGTAATGTTGTGTCACTTCCTTAATTCCCGAAATTTTCAGTGCCGCCCTCGTAATAATCTTAAATATATGTATAGTATCAAAGTATTTAATATACTTCCCGTTGTCTGGTACCTGTAACACAAGTTCTTCGGATACTTAGCACGGGGCCAGATTGACGTGGTGTGTGTCGAAATTGATTTCATGGAGAAACGTCCATGATATTATTATTTAAAAAAAACTTAACTAATCGTCGTATGTTGATATCGGGCTAAATTCATTTATGACAGGACTTCCCTCATAGGACTGCAATACTCAAAGGTACTTTGTTTTTTATTTCTCGATATAGTCGGTCTATATACTCGATATAATCTATAGTCGAGCACGACTAAATTATTATGGGTAACCAGTAACTACCCTGTTTTGGGCAAATTGGGCTGAATGCCCATAAATTTCCGATAAATTCCAACACTTGGGCATTTATCTGGGCATAAATGTTTATTGGAATGTAAATATATATTCATATTTGTTTCCAAAGTTGGCCTAAACTATTATTGACTTTTTATTTTGATTGATAAACTTTTTGTCGTAACCTGACCATTTCATTTAACATACAAAAATGCCCCTTGTTCTTTTGCATACATTTGATAAAAACTTATGAATTTGTATCCAGCTAGATCTCAAAATAACAATGAACAGTATGACTAGGATCATAATGAACGCTTACGACAGTCAGTATGTCGCTAGTATCACATATGAAGCTATTTATTTATGCCCTGTGACTGGGAATTTTTTTGGGAATAAAAATATGTATGTCCAAAATGCCGGGTTTCTTCCTTATTCGCCCGGCCGGCAATAAAACTTTGCCCATCTCTAGTCACGAGTCACGTCTGACATTGCCACAAACGTCATTTGTGAAAATTTCACCTGTCTAGTTATCACGGTTCATGGGGTAAAGCCTGACAGACAGACGGACAGCGGAGTCTTAGTAATAGGGTCCCGTTTTTACCCTTTAAGTACGTACCATAAAAAAGTTGACTTAGAATTTTCCTGGAGTAATCTAATAACAGCACAGTTTAATAAATAGTAACTACGTAAACAATAGTGCGGTCGATTAGATAGCTAACAATTTTATACAACGACATCCAACGCGACGGTCACTACTCGCTGTGGTGGGCGCAGGAACCAACATTGCGAAAGAGTTGATAGGGCCCAAACAGACTACACCGAAAACTCTTATAATCCAAGTTCAAAAATCAATTCGACCTTAAGGCCGTCACGGACGAGAGGCCGATCGTTTCAGTTAGAACTTACGTAAGTCGGCCTGAACGGATTCGAGCACATACACGGAAAAAATCGTATCCGACCGAACTGACGTCAGTTCGGCCCTTAGATTAATAACGCCTAGATAGTCTTCAAACAAACGCATCGTACAAAGTGAAGCAAGCAACAGATAGGTGTAGGCATAAGCATTACATACCGGACATCACAGACACGCACACAAAACTTTAATGTTGTGTATTGTGTACAGTTTTAAGGGACAATTTCCACGGAAAATATTGCTCTTAAAATTAGAATTGTTGTATTTGTTTTTCTTAATATCGTGAGATGTAAAAATATAACTTATATTTCATTTTAAGCCATCTAAAAACGATTTGTAAACATTATTTATATTAAACTGGTATTAAGGAATATATTAAGGATTATCTTAATACTGATGAAAATATTTTAAATTGAAAGTTAAAAAAATCAGAAACTATTAAAAAACTTTGTCTTAGTTGCAACTTTAGTTAGCCATGAAAATTTTGAAATAAATTTCTACTAGTAACTAGTAACATTTTCACAATTCACAATAGGGCAGCAAAATGGCGACAAAATGTGATTTTATTTTCAAACGTTTTAAATATTTGGCTTAATACAAGTCAAGTTGTAGTACTTACATATGAAATGTTATGTCCCAAGCTTTTTAAATTATTTTCCGATGCATTGTGACACCCAATAACGACACAAACCGTCATTTTGTTTTTAATAGTCGGAGATTTATGCACTAGCGCTTGACAACATATGGGTCGTTCGAACAAACTGAGCCGATATGGTTCAGTATGATTTGCTCAGTTTGAGCGCTCATGCGCGTACCCGGTTTCTAGGCGTTTTAATCTAAGGTTCGGCCTGAACGGATTCGAGCACATACACGGAAAATCGCATCTGGTTTGCCACGAGCTTCAGTCGTATTTTTAGGGTTCCGTAATACTTAAGGAACCCTTAAGTTTCGCTATGTCCGTCTGTCTGTCTGTGCGCTCTCCTAGCTTCTGTAATAACTTTTGAAGTAATTCAAAGAAAACCTATTCCGCGTTGATAGTTACGGAACCCTCCTTAGAAATGTCGTGACATGCTCTTGGTTAGGTTATTATTTTATTTATTAATTGTATTTTGCTGCTATCGACGAAACCGACTTATTGTGCCGTACATTTTTCCAGTAATAATTGTTATAGAAATCATTTATCTTTGTTTTATAGTAATAGTCTTAAGATTTTATCAACCATAGTGGCTCTAAAGTTTTAAATACTTCAATGCACTCTATTAAAATTCTTTAGACCACAATGCCATTTTTAGGGTTCCGTACCCAGAGGGTCAAAACGGGACCCTATTACTGAGACTTTGCTGTTCGTCCGTCTGTCGCCAGGCTGTATTTTAACCTTCTTATACCGTGATAGCTCGATAGTTAAAATTTTCACAAATTTATTATGTAGGTATTTCTATTGCCGTTATAACAACAAATATTAAAAACAGAATAAAATAAAAATTTGGGGTCACATACAACAAACGTGATTTTTTCCGTTTTGTACGGAACTCATCTTGCCGACTCGCACTTGACCAGTTTTATTTTACTCGAGTTTTATTACCGTTCAGTCCATCCGTACAGGTCAGAATTAATGTTGCCAACTTAGTTGTTTTACAAAGTTTTACTACTCAATTATGTATTTTATACCCTCTTTAGTATGTATTTAGTTGTGAGTAGTGGTTTTGTAGAAAATAGCCAGACAGTTATCATAATATGCAAAATGGCCTGCTTCTATGTGCTATTAAGACACCTTAATCCTTATCATAATAGCACATAGTAGCACGCATCCGTAAGTCGCTTTAATCTACCGATTTAATTTCTATATTACGTAATATCTCCTATATATTTTTTTTATTTTACGGAAAAATTATCATATTTTAAATATATTAAAACTGAACATGCAGTGGTCTTTTGTTGTTTTTTAGGGATTTCTAAGTTTAGTAGCTTTTTTATAGTTATCGGTACTCTTTTAGTAGGTTTTAGTAGAAAACTACGCGAGTTTAGTAGCTTCGCAAATACAGAGTTGGCAACACTGCACTGGACCGATTCGCTTCAGTCCGTACGGCCGACTGATGCGATCTCGAAATTGCACACAGACGATACGATTTTGTATCCGTTCAGGCCCAACTGAAGAAAAACCGGACCGTGTATGGGCCCCTTAAAGGCTCTCACAGACGTGAGGTCGATCGTATCAGTTTTCAGATCGCGATTTGTCGCACATGGTCCGTTCAGTCCAGAATTAATGTTGCCAACTTAGTTTTTTTACTAAATTTTTCAACATAATTAAGTATTTCATTCCCTCCTTAGTAGGAATTTAGTTGTTAGTAGTGTTTTAGTAGGAAAGAGTCAGACAGTAATCATATGAAATTAGGTTAGGTCATATGGTTAGGCATAAAAAAACGAATTTTTTTTTTTACACTTTATCATATGAATAAATCGTGGCATTCATCCGTAATTTGCTTAAAACTACCCGTTAATTACTATATACGTAATATTTCCTACTATATTTTAATTTAACGATAAAATTTATAATATAATTATAAATTTAATAACAAAACCTAAAATGCAGTGGTTTTTTGGGGGCTTTAGGGATACCTAAGTTGAGTAGCTTTTTTTATAGTTTTCAGTATTCTTTTAGTAGTTTTAGTAGAAATCAACGCGAAATTAGTAGTTTTGCGAAAACAGAGCTGGCAACACTGGAACGAATCATTTCAATACATCCGGCCGACTGATGCGATCTCGAAATTGCACACAGACGATACGATTTTGCATCCGTTCAGGCCGAACTGAAGGAAAACCGGACCGTATATGGAGCCCTAAGGCTACGTTCTGTCTGTAGATCTGTAGCGTGTAGATTTGTCATTTGACACTTGAACTTCGATTTTCGGCTCTATTGTATTATCGCAGAGTTCTATTTACAATTTTTTTCTGTCGCGACCACAAAACACTTATGGGTACGATGAAACGTCAAAAGTTGTAAAATATAGGTATTATCCTTTGAAGCCGCGATTGTGGGTAGTCATTTAGAAATTTGGTGATATATCGAGTCGACATTATTTGCTGGTACGGCGCGGTGGCTAGATGCGATATCAAATACAAAAACAATAATAATATGTATTATCGTGCCCGTTGCGTGCAGACCGCAGCCGCGCATCGCGCAGACATACCGTAGTCCGTATCGCATATTACGGTATTGCGTTGCGTAAAATTACAAGTATCCAATTTGGTGCAGTTTATTGGTATAGTAGTTAGTATTATATAATTATAAAATGATTTATTTCACTTAAAATAATAACGGAAAATGTTACCGCGTCGACAAATTAAATTGTAGATGTCCCGGATAGAACCACAAAATACATAGCCCGATAGATTCAAGTACAACGACTTGACAGAATACTACATTTTCTACTACCTGTGAGCGCCCCATCAAAGGTAATATAAAATACGTGATGCTGAGCATACAATTTTCATATAAAACCTTATTTAAATCGACGACGATATGTATCATCTCGAACACACGTCGGTACATGGCAATTGGCGACGTCGTCTGCATGTGTTATGAAGTGAACAAAGGCTGTGTCTGAGTGCACGTCGCGTCGACATAATATTATTAGGATTACTTAAAATATGCTTTGCAACCATACTGACAACACAAAGTGAGCCCTATCATGAAGATTATGTATCTAAGCTGTATGAAGATGCTGCATACATTTGACAGGGCACTAAACCCCGCTAATAGGTACAGTTTCCCTTGTTAAGTGCGAGAGAGTCGAGAAATTGTTATGGCAATTTCTTTCTTGATTCGTAGCGAATTATGGTGCTAGCCGCTAGGGTGACCCCGCTGACTACTGGCCGCCAGGCTGGTGTAGCTAATAGTCAGCGGGGCTACTCACAATTCCCGCTCGACTTGGATTGGAAAACTTACCGCGCTGTTATTGTTCCACGCTTTGCATTGGTTGCGGTGAAGGGAAGTTATGTCGAATTGTGAATAGACTTATAGCTGTCCCTCCGTAACCCCATTTTGTCATGCGTCCTTGGCACTCCTTGGACCTTGGTGGCCTTACATCAGGCCGACTCTACTGTAGGTATTACCATTATTAGTATATTGTATATGTAATATATACTTAAAGTATATATTACATGTACAATATTAGTTATTGTTATTAATATTAACAATAATTAAACATTTACTCTGTGTGTAATTATGGACATTTGAATAATTTGTTATTTATATAACATTTATTATCATTCCTTTAGTGTTTATGTAATGTATCTATTGTTCATATGTACTTCTTTGTTTCCTGACATGGTTCTGCTGAAATTTCTAGAAAAAAGTTGTAAAATGTGGTAAGACGTTACTTGTATCATATGCGGTCAATTATATAATTATATGTAGCAACCGCTAAACCACAATACTATTTGTGGCTTACGAATCAGAATAGCTCGTGCTTAATTCAGCTATGACTATGAGCACTAATTTCAAAATATTATAGTCATAGAAATTATATTCAAATTCAAATTTATTAACTTGCTTTAAATGTGGTAAATTTACAGGTTTAGGAATTGAAAACATAGAGTTCTCACATTCAGCTACAGCAAGCATGCAAATATTACATAAGTCAAAATTAGTACAATTTAAAAACAAGCAATACCAGAATGTCATTTAATTATTACAATATATATATATTTTTTATTGAAAATATTATAATCTAAAATTGTTCAAATTTTGTCACTTATGTGTATTATTTACGATGTGAAAAATATTCGGTCACGGAATAAAAGCACTTATCCATCAACCACTTATTAAGTGCCCTTTTAAAAGATGTCATTGATTTTTCTTTCAACTCTGCGGGTAAGTAATTATATATTTTTATGGCCATAAAGTATGCATTTTTCATGAATTTTACGCTTTTTGCTAGAGGCAATACTAGTCTATTGGGAAATCTTCCCCTATAATGATCTAGATCGTTATGTTTTTTGGTCAATAGGTTCTGATGAGCATGCACAAAATTACTTATTTCATATATATAGATACACGGGAATGGCTGCAGGTTCATTCAGCCTTTGTGTTCTTGGCCACCAAGCTCAATGGTCGGTTCGGTGTCCCTCGCTAGCGCCTCTAAGGAAATTTTAGCACCTCCATATGGAGGGTCAATTATCTAGTGCCACCTTGGTGACGCCATTTGCATCTAATACGACTGGCCTACAATCAGCCGCCATTTATTCCGCGTTAAATCTAGCGGAGATTTTCTACCCTTGTTACGACGTTACGTAAAACGAGGCTTGAAAATCTAGGGGTTGAACACGGAATAATCCTCAGTAGCTGGTGCCGCTGGTGGCGCCACCATGACATCCTAGTCGACTTAGGCATCAAGTCACGCGTGAGTCTAGTGCTGTACATCAACGCCGCGGAATGCGATACGGATCTCGTTCGTATGCCGCGCGACATCGCGCGTCACACAGGAAGCCGGGGCAGATGAGATCACTGTAATTTACATACGCGGGAATACCCACCCGTGCCGATCCCGGAGTCCCGAACCCGAATGGAACCTGCGGGGCTAGCAGGAACATCTGACAGCGGCGTAAACGTAACGTTAACGAATAAGGATTGTATGAAAATCTGTCAAATTTATGACAGCGCGGCGGCCATACAGATTTCATTCGTTAAAGTTACGTTTACGCCGCTGTCAGATGTTCCCCTGTTTGTTCCTAGGACCCTAAATTGGGATGCGTCAAATCTGTTCTTTCCTATATTCAGGGCCCAGGGCAGGGGAACTGGGGAGAGCCGTAGTCAAACCGGTCCAAAATCCCAATATGGAATGTGCTGATTCGTATTAGTTCCTAGGATCTAAACTGGAATACGAAGAAAACTCTTCGTTTCTAGAACTCGCGAAGTAGGATTCGCCATAGTCCGTATTACAAAATTTGGACGTTTCTACGACCCCAAACCGCAAACGGAGGAGATCCTAGCCGTTGTCAAACCCAATCTTTCCTAGTTTCTAGAACACAAAACTTGAGGGTCAATTAAATGAGTTTATTATAGCAAGTCGCTTCACTTGTAATACAATCAAAGTAAAATGAAATTCTATACACGAGAATTGAGCTTCAGGACTCACCATAGCTTATGTCACTCACGGCCCATTCATTCCTTGAATTTGCCGTTTGATTGTGTCATCACTATCAGTCATCACTTATCGTAATTTAAATTTTCATATTCCACTACGAGAAAACCCACCGCGCCCCGCAGTCATCCGTTCCTCGATTCCTGTATTGAGATTCCTTCTCATTTGGGATTCGAGGAATTCATATTCTAAATTGGTTTGATTACTTTATAACTGTAAATTGCAATCTAAATTGTAACTTATCGTATATTTAGATTATCTAATGATCTATGGACGCTTTCACACCACCTTAATCTGGTCCCGTGGTAAGCACGAAGAACTTATGTTACGGGTACCAGACAACGAAAATACTTTTTAAACGACTTCCAGAAAGGAAGCGGTTATACGTTCGGCTATTTATATATATAAACACACCGGCATATTTAGCGGAACACAAAAAAAGGTCCATAATTAAAAAAAATATGGTTTTATTTTAAAATCGACTTACTACACTTCTTTTGTTATTTAAAGTTTCATTTGTTTTACTTAAAATGAGATCACATTAAGAACAGATTTTCGAGTAAAGGCTATTTGTGAAAAATGGTACATTTTTGAACTTTTCATGTAACCGGGGAAAGTGAAAATTACTATTAAAATAACAATTAATTAAATTAGAAAAATGGTGATTAATATCGCGTATTTCCTCCACGTGCTCTTATTAAAGTTTCTACCCGTCTAGGCATACTGAGAATGATGTTATCGATGGTCTCCTGGGATAGTCTCCGCCATTCCTCAACTACGGCGATTCGCAGTTCACCCACGTTGGCAGGAGCTGGAATTCTGGACTTAACTTTTCTTTTCAGCAAGTCCCAAACGTGCTCTATTGGGTTCATATCCGGTGATCTCGCCGGCCACTCCATAACAGTGATATTCATATCATTAAGATAAGCTTGAGTTACCCGAGCGGTATGTGGCCGAGCATTATCCTGCATAAAAACAAAATCGTCACCGATATATGGGGCAAACGGTACGACATTTTCTTCTAAAACTTCTCTGATATAGCGGCCTGCAGTCAGACTCCCTCTGTCAATCACTACCAAGTCTGTGCGAGCTCCCTAACAAATGTCCGCCCAAACCATTATTGATCCACCACCGTATGCAACTGTAGTTTCAAAATTTGTCTGCATGTATCGTTCTCCTTTGCGTCTGTATATTCTTTGCCTGCCGTCAATTTGATTTAAGAGAATTCTGCACTCATCACTAAACAATACCTTACTCCATTGGTCAGCGTTCCAAAGTCGATGTTCCTGAGCAAAAGTTAACCTGTTTCTACGATGATTTACCTCGAGCCTTGGAGCCTTGGCTCAATTTGTGCCCAAATGAACCCAAACCAGCTTCTTCGAACCTTCTTCGTACCGTACGCTCACTTACGGTTACACCCCGCACTGCTTCTAACTCATGTCGGGCTTGGACGGCCGTCAAACGGGGGTTCCTACGTACACGAAGCCGAATGAAATGATCATCCCTACTCGAAATGCGTCTTTTTTGGCCTTGTCCTGCTCTTCTCACATAAGTACCGGTCTCCCTGAACCGTTGGATACTGCGATGAATCGTTGAAACTGGTCGACGAAGATCTCTGGATATCACTCTGTAGGTTTCACCATTTCTTCGCATTTCGAGTGCCCTGGCAATCTCCGTTGGGGCTAAGTCAGGCATAATTCAGTCCTCAACTCCAAAAAGATACGCGATTAAAAAAAAACTAACAAAAAACAGTATTTCAATTAAATTTTAAATCAAACTCAGAAGGAAGAAATACTCGAAGTTCGCTCCAGATAAGGTGTATTTGAATAAAATTAAAACAATTGCATTAAATGTGATGTTCAGTGTTTTCTTAATTTGAAAATATTTCTTTTTAAATTAAATGACGTATAAACCAGTCAGCAACCTTATATGATACTGATATCAAACCTTTATTTTATGTTCCGCTAAATATGCCGGTGTGTGTATATATTTTTGTCTGTTCAACGCTTATTATCATTGAATACTATTTATACACTTACGGTACCTACACTATACATCATTAAGATTTTTATTATATTATACACATAATATTTAATATATGTATTATATATCCATGACCCGGGAATATGGTTTTTTTTTTGCTACTTTTGCGGGATTCTAACCCGCGAGCCGCAGAGTTCGTCGAGTATTTCTTATGTTATATGTTTATGGCGTGTTTATTAGTAAAGTCATTTAAATGGCGTATAATATTTCATGCGGCAGGCAAAACTACGTTGGCGATGTAACGCTATGTTATCTGCTGGCCCAGGTAGATGTACTGGCTGACTTATTCGATGATTGTGCCTTCCAAGGCAATTGGCCTGTGTTCGCCATTAGTCATCCATTTAGTTTTATTTAGATTCATATGCAGACCTATTTTTCTAGCATGTATTTTAGGTCTCTATGTGTTTCAGCTGTGATCACAATATCGTCAGCAAAACAAAGGTGTGTTGGCTGTTCTCCGTTGATGTGAAGCCCACGTGACGACCAGTCTAGTCTACGAAACATTGACACGAGAGTGGCTGTAAACAGTTTTGGCGATATGGGATCTCCTCGTTTTACACCTCGCTTTACCTGAAATGCTGGCCCAATTATTTCAGTCTTGATTTTAGCTTGACAGTTTTTGTAAATCTCTTTGAGAATGGCTATGTACTTATCCTGTATTCCTTGCTTACCACGGTATTAGGTGCCAAATATTCCAGGTGGTTCCTAACTCCGATGTTATACCGCAGAGTTAAGGATTTCATAGATCTTTTGTATTTTTCAATTCTAATTGCTGTTTTTAATGATACGTGGCTGCTTGCTTTGAATATAAATACTTGGATAACTAATTAATATGGAACTCTAATTCCGAGGTACCATTTAATACCATATTCACTAATTATATCATATTAAATGCGCAGTATTTGGAAACTTTTTACATTTTATGTATGGAAATATAAATCTTCTAAAACTAAGATTGCGCATATTTCGACGTAATTATTAATGATTATTGTATTTTATAATTGATATTGTGGCATTCATTTGTTTATGTAATATGCAAATAATCTTTTATTTTTTTAACACGCGGAGTTGGAGAATGTGATTTTTGGTCACAAAACGCAACTCCGAGGTAAATACCGTGGTATGAGGTTCATGGGCACCATATACCGTGGTAAAGGTGTGTGTTAGAATGTATACCGGTGGTATACATTCGAACTAAATAGTATCTAACGGCCAAAATTAATAATCAATCTTAATCTCATTTTAGCTATCTGAGATCAACATTTCAATACATTTCAACGATCCTCGGATTAACTTCACTCAATCATCGCGTCAATTTTTGTTTGAGAGTCTAGAAGAGATGTCTTTGTTTGAGAGATTGAAGGCAATATATTATTAATTTTGGCCGCTAGGCCACATTGTTACGAAACCCAGCAACCTGTTCACCGGACTCCAGTAATACTTGACCGGCATTTTGCGTACGCCGCGAGCATGCGCACGCGCACGCAGGCGTGACGTCACTCATCGATATGGGAGCGACAGGGCGAGGCGCCAAATGCGCGACGCGATCTAATGAGCTTTAAAGACGTCAGCCAGGTGTTTGACGAGAGTCATATTATGATTATGGCCTAGATTCAAGAGCCCATGTCAAACCTTATATATAAAGTGTCGTCTACTATTTCTAAAATTGGACCATACTATTTTAAGATTATGGCGCTAATTGTAAGTGTACCTCTATATTCTGTGTGATTTTAAACTTATCTGTGTAAATTGAATAGTTATTTCTAGTACCCGCCCAAACTTATTTGCTCTGTCTATTGAATTAGTTGCTCAAATACATTGATGCCCTTGGAGGACAACGTTTAAGAGTTTTTTGTCAGAGCCAACATGTTTAGCGTAGGTTGAAGGTTCAGCTCATAAAGTAAATCCTTAATGATGATTAATAATAATTACTCGTGGCACGTATTGAGTGTTAAAAAATAATTATCAAAATCGGACAACTCCGTAAAAAGTTATGCGTGGTCAATGTCACAATTAACTAAACAAAAAATTAAAACCGACTACCAAAGTAAAAATGCACAAATGCACAAAAATGTATGAAATAAATCTTACTTTTTAAAAAATTCTCCTTTTAAATTCGGCAAATTTTTTTATATTTCTCTATACAATCTTCATTATTTTGAAATCGGTACCAGCCAACTTAAACATGCAAAATGTTACTATTTGGTAGCATATTATGCTTGAGTTACTTTAGAAAAAGTCATAATCACTATATGTGTCCATATAAACTTCGAGGAGTTCACTTTACAAAAAAAAAGCGTTTACTTGAGAACCTCCTCCGGGTTTTCCGTCGGTTAATTATATTAAAATCGTAGGTATTTAATTACTATGTAACTACTAACTAGTGTATGTGAAAGGTTCCAAGTGTTCTGACTTCATGTTAGTGAGATGCTATCGATGTAACTAGTAGTGTTGTATTAACGTTTTTAAATTAATAAGAGAGGAGTGGTGACGTAGCGCGTAGCTGACAGCTGTTTACGGGGTGACGAGACGAGAGTCCGAGAGCCGAGACTCTTGTCTCCTACATACATAAAAATACTTGTGCATTAAAGACCTCTTCGTTGTGTACTTCTATACTAATATTATAAAGAGGAAAAGTTTGTTTGTATGTTTGCATTGAATAATCTCCAAAACTACCGGATCGATTTTGATGAAATTTGGCTGGCACAGATATATCTACGTGGTTTACTCTATAGAGTAGACCACGGGGAAGGATATAGGCAACTTCTTGCCGCGGAAAAATGTATGGTTTCCGTGAGAATAAACCATTGCGCGCACGAAGTCGCGGGCAACATCTAGTTTAATATAAAATAATTCGAGTATCTTTTTACTATAACAATGTTACGTTTCGTCACTCGATTGATGTCGGCGAGTTATTAATGATCGCCGTCCGTCACGGCCTCGCGTCATATGACGCCGGACGCGTCGCCGCGCCGCCGTGCAAAATGACAACACTGTCCCGCGACTACGTTCGTGTTGTCTATCCTTAACAGGGCCTTTAGCCAAGATGCATTCGACAATTTCGACGGCGAAGTTCGAAAACAAAATGTATGGGATTGTAAGCGACATGTCACTTAACGATGACTTATGTCTAAATCTTGACTAAGGGCCCTGTTGTTATTGTGATTATAGCTTTGTTTGTACCGCCCGGCCCGCGCCCGCGCCCGCGCCTGCTGGATGTATAAAATGACAGCAAAGAAACTCTTGTAACAACTGTCAAGTTCCAGGTGTATTCAAAACCAAAATAGATATTCAAAGAGTGGGATTAGTATTCGATTCTCGTTCTAAAATATATGTTACATTATAATATTGACCAGATTATCCTTTAAAATAATTAACGTCGATTCATAACGGCCGATACTACGCGATGGTCGCGTGAATTATTTTTTTTTAATTCAACACGTATTTCCTATTTGACGAAAGCATTCACTAAGGATTTTTTTCAAAATTCAACCCCCAAGGTGGTGAAATAAAGGATAAATGTTTGTATGAATCTTTTTATTCCTTGGACATATTTGTATAAAATTTCGTATGAATTGAGTACGGAAATGATTTAAATAATTTATGGAATATGTATGTAATAATATGGAAAATGATTTAAATGCAAGTGCATTTAAATAATTTATATATGTATTAAAAGAAATCAATAATCTGAATATTTCTACACCTCTAAGAGGTAGAAATTGTGAAACTAATTAAACTTAAGAACACTGTACACCAAATTCTCGTAAATAAAGATTATTATTATTATTATTATAAAACAATGAGTTACGCATTTTAACGCTTTTTAATATACCCCTAAGAGAGTAAAATAGGGGATGAAAGTATTAAATTATTATAAAGAAATCGTTTAAAACCCTTGGTATACATATTATAATATACATGTCTATGGTTTCCACTTTCCAGTGCTCAATTATGTATTCAAATAAATAAAATTAAAGTGTCTGTTTGTAATTGTACACTTAATGCAAATGAATGTATATAATACGGTACTTAAATTAAAAATAAATTTTTAAAATTTTTGCCTGTTTGTCTGTCTGTTTGTTCCGGCTTATTTTTTACATGGCTGGACCTCGGGACTTTCACTGGCAGATAGCTGATGTTATAAGTTCTAACATAGGCTACTTTATGCAAACGAAGTTGCGGGCACCAGCTAGTAGTAATGATCACGTCAATCACACATAAATGGCAACACTTATGTGTGATTTGCCTACGTAAACACACTAATTAATGCAATAATGTACATTCCATCATTAATTAATTATATTAGTAATATAATTAATTAATATAATTATATAGTATCTTTATAGTAATTGAATCGGCCTGTTTATGGAGGTAGAATAGGAATTTGCATACGTTAGACTCCAGAGAAATCTTAACAATGAATAAACTTCTGCATCAGAGCCAGGAAAGGCAATGAGTTCAGATGGTATAATATACGTATTAAGTACAAGATAAATTAATTAATCTTCACATATTATGTAATATTAATACCTACAGCTACGTGACGTGAAGCAAGAACTTTGTACTCTGTTTTTTGAAAATTATGCGTACGGAGGGGTGTGAAATTAGGCACAGTTAAAGTTTAAGTTTATATTTAATGGAGGATGAGTAAGCTGAATTGATACCGATAAGGTTGGATTTACATTCACACACAAACTTGGGAGAGCCATGCATCCGCACGAATGGGCCGGCCGGCGTGAGATAACGCGTGCGTTGTGTTTCGCCGAGGGAGTGAGGTTACCGGAGGCCCAAGGGGGGGTTAGGGATTAATAACCCTTAGGGTTAGGGTAACCAGAGGAGTTACAAGTGTTCATGTTCATGGGCGGCGGTAATCGCTTAACATCAGCCGATCCGTCTGCTCGTTTCCTGGTCAATTTCCAAAAAAATTTAAATATTTAAACAAATTCTTAAATGTTTTAAGATTTTTAAAAATATTTAGTGTTGTGAAGGTTTATAAAGTTAATGTTTTGATAAATATTATACTGAAATGTTTTAAAACTGGTCGGGTGTCAGTTTAAGTTCTCAAAGCATTCACGATATAATAATTTAGTGCTGCTTAATATTCCTACTACTATTATTATAATGTGACAGTTTGTGAGGATGGATGGATATTTGTGATTCGGTCACGCAATACCACTGAACGGATTTTGATAAAATTTGGTATGGTGGTAGCTTTACTTTTTATCCCGTAAAAGTAGAGTGTTCCCGTGGGATACTGTATTAACGCGGGCGGAGCCGCGGGCAAAATAATCTCAGTGGTGGTCAAAGTTTTAATGGGTTGCCGGTTGCGTTGATTTCCCAGAGGAGTATTACCTAATAATAGCGAATATGAAAATCATGACAGCGCCTATTCAGATTTAATTCGATAACGCTACGAATACGCTGTTGTCAATTGATCGTGCTAAGCCCCCAGTGCTCTGAAACGTTGTATAAGTACAACACGCTGTACGGGCGGAGCGGGTCGCGCACGCACTCATGGTCCACGGTCCAATCCGCGTCGCCGGCCGTGAGACGATTTTCTAGCGCCTCGCGAGTCGCGTGTGTCCTCGTTCCGGGAGCCCGAACGGCCACGGCCGCGGGTCTCCCGGACTGCTGTGGAACCGGCCTAAGGCTGTGAGTAGTCCTAGCCGTGGGCCGGTTTCACAGCAGTCCGGGATTTCATTCGGCTCTATTGTTGTAGCGCAGAGTTCTTATTCAGTGCTCTGAATTTTCTCGGGCCCACCGGATTCCGGATCATACCTGCCTTAGCTCTTGCTTTCGACTCCGTCTGTGTGGCAATAAAGTAGAAAATAAATTTTTTGGTAAACTAGCGAATTTTTTGTACCTATACGATGTTAGTACAGGAGCAATTAGCACGAATGCGTGTCAACTGTTAACGGTCAGATAGTGTGGTTGCGCAACCCGCTACCTGTGCGGAAGGTCAGGCCTTGACCGATTAGACGCAAGTCGCAACCACTCGCCGACAACCAGGCGTGTCTGGCATGAGGCGAGGCGGGTAAGGCGCAAGGGTTGACTGCACACGCGGGATGGTACCATGAAGACAAAAATAAAAAGAAATACACTATTCAAGTGGGTAATGACTCAAGTCAGCTGACAAGTTCAGCTGCTTTCTATCCGGGTTATATCGAAGAAAACTTCCACGTTACACGTAATCGAGTGGCCCAGTTCATATACCTCTAACTGTAGCTTGAAATCTTAATCCTAACCTAATCAACAATTCTACACTTTACAGCACTTTTAGACGGTACTATGTAATAAAAAAATCTGTCGTCTAGCCAATTAGGCAGTTTGAATTATCGTCCCCATTGCCCACTGTCTCTCCACAATGTGTGGATTAGAATTGTTCACTACGCTAGCCCCACGCGTGGATGTTACGGCTTACGAGGCCAGAAACTCTTGACTTTAGCGAGTAGGTTGTATTCAGCCACGCTGGTCAATACTTACGAGACCAGAAACTTGAGGCGCGATCGGTGATTCGCGAACGGGCGATGATATAAGTTTACCCTTGTGCAGCGCGTGTTTATATAAACCGTGATATAATTGTACAACTGGAACGGAACGCACCCGTATGGTGGCGGTGCGTGTGCGCATGTGGGTCACCTCACACTTGTCTGGTTGAGCCAGCCCACTGCCCACTGCTCAGCAGTAATCCCACAGAAGCGCTCAAACACTCGTTGACTCTCAAACGCGTCAAGCATTTTCGATACTCTCCATGTAGAGTTGGCAGTTTTCTGTTTTGTTACTTACGATACTCGGCGAATCAAAACGTCGAAAATAGATGAAAGTGTCTAGTGATAAGTCTTATGCCGTTATGCCGATAAGTTTTTTTTGTGAAACTTTGGTGTTGCACTATTTCCGTGTGTAAACAAAGAGAGAGTAGAGGTCCCCTGCGCCAAAAACCCGGTAATCTTCATCTTCTGAAGACTTCGGATACATTTATTACCCATAAAAACCCGTAAAATATCGTCGTCAATGGCTATTAGCAGCTTTGTGAAATTAATAAAAATAATAACGACAGTGTGTGTCAATTATAACCACTTACCACACAATTTTATACAATTTTGATACACGTTGACGTTTGTTAATCTACCACAATATCTGATACAAAAGAAACCTTCAAGTTTAAAATACAAACTATATGGATTACTATGGGTCTATATCGACACCCGGGCGACCTCTAGTCAATTGAAATTACCGTCCGTTTGATTAATTTGGTAACAATACGACGCTTATCGTTATGTAGAGCGAATTCTTTTCCAAATATCTCACACTCGCCACGGTAGTACTGAGTAGATGCGACTGTCTCCTGTTTTCGAGCGGAAAAACATCAGTATTTGTTTGGAAATCTTATCGAAGCTATCGACAGACCCCGCAGATATGTAAAACAGATCGCGATTAAATCTGAATAAGGAGTTTAGCGTCAGCGGAACATTTAGTCCATACTGAATGTTCCTTATAATATTGATGTTATGGCCGAACACAAACAGTATGCAGTTCTCAGCCGGTTTGCTCGGAACCATAGCCGCTGAAACCATAACAACAGATAATCATATTATGAAAAGTGTTCAGCAGACGCCAGGCAGTGTAGTGTCGAACATCACGGGCGTCGGTCGTGTGATGTTGGTCTACGGGAAGAGCATCTACTCCCATTACCTGTCTCTATGTGATAACACCGGTTCAGTGCTCAAAATGATACTACAGTTCACGAAAAAAGTGGTATGGTTTCTTTTAATCCGATTTTCTACACTTTTATGATTCGGTGATTATGAGATAAATGAATGTAAAAAAACTTTAAGAAATAATTTTAAATTTATTAATAAAATTTTATATATTAATAAAATTTAATTTATTCAATATAAATTATTAATAATTTAATAAAAAACTTAATTATATTTTATGCACTGCATGTGCATCAAATATAATTAAATATAAAATAAAATATAATTTGCGGAATTGTGATTTTATTACTTCTAGCAGTGATGAAATGTCAACAGAAATAGAAAAATATATTTTAAATTTTTACATGAGTCTTCAATTGTATTGTAAATACAATTGTAAATCAACTTGCATAATATTATCGAGGCAAAGAAAGTAAAAAAGGTGTTAAACTTATTTTAAAATAGAGAATATCTAAATAGCAAGAAAAGAGGGGATCACGACTTTTTTTTTTAAATGTTATATAACTTGACTTCCTGAGCATGAAAATATGAAAAGTGTATCTAGTCCTTGGATCTTATTTATTTCCCAGATTATTCTCATATTTTTTACTCTGCACAAATCACACACATTTGTATCATAATTTACTTAAAGTATGATTTAGAAGTCGCTAAAATATGATTTAAATCTAATTAATTTTATTTGAAATTACTACGACTTAGAAATTGTTAAAATCTGTTGGTGATAAATACATTTGTGTTGTCTACACGCTACTTGTACAATACGGAATACCTACTGTAGGTCAAATATCAAACCAGAAATTTCTTCCTGAATTCATGCATAGATTTATAACTGATTTATCCTAAAGTTATGATCTAAATTCTGAGTTCAATTATTACAACAAAATTCCTAGATATATGTTTGTTTTTAACCACAAAAACTTTTCGCTGAGTTCGTAATAAGAATGCGTCTTGGACCATCTTTTTTTAGTCTCGAAAATCAAACCATGTTGAGGAGGAGAATAATTTGCACATGCAAATACATATTTTATTCGTTTATTTAATTAGAGTATCCTTGAGGTATGTAATGGCTTAGTTATAGTTATTAAAAATTATGTTTTTAACATAAACACACCGGTATATTTAGCGGAACACAAAAAAAAGGTCCATAATAAAAAAAAAATGGTTTTATTTTAAAATCTACTTACTGTGTAGTAAGTAGACGCGCTCTTATTAAAGTTTCTACCCGTCTAGGCATACTGAGAATGATGTTATCGATGGTCTCCTGGGATAGTCTCCGCCATTCCTCAACTACGGCGATTCGCAGTTCACCCACGTTGGCAGGAGCTAGAATTCTGGACTTAACTTTTCTTTTCAGCAAGTCCCAAACGTGCTCTATTGGGTTCATATCCGGTGATCTCGCCGGCCACTCCATAACAGTGATATTCATATCATTAAGATAAGCTTGAGTTACCCGAGCGGTATGCGGCCGAGCATTATCCTGCATAAAAACAAAATCGTCACCGATATATGGGGCAAACGGTACGACATTTTCTTCTAAAACTTCTCTGATATAGCGGTCTGCAGTCAGACTCCCTCTGTCAATCACTACCAAGTCTGTGCGAGCTCCCAAACAAATGCCCGCCCAAACCATTATTGATCCACCACCGTATGCAACTGTAGTTCCAAAATTTGTCTGAATGTATCGTTCTCCTTTGAGTCTGTATATTCTTTGCCTGCCGTCAATTTGATTTAAGAGAATTCTGCACTCATCACTAAACAATACCTTACTCCATTGGTCCGTGTTCCAAAGTCGATGTTCCTGAGCAAAAGTTAACCTGTTTCTACGATGATTTACCTCGAGCCTTGGAGCCTTGGCGGGCACAAATGAACCCAAACCAGCTTCTTCGAACCTTCTTCGTACCGTACGCTCACTTACGGTTACACCCCGCACTGCTTCTAACTCGTGTCGGGCTTGGACGGCCGTCAAACGGGGGTTCCTACATACACGAAGCCGAATGAAACGATCATCCCTACTCGAAGTGCGTCTTTTTCTGCCTTGTCCTGCTCTTCTCACATAAGTACCGGTCTCCCTGAACCGTTGGATACAGCGATGGATCGTTGAAACTGGTCGACGAAGATCTCTGGATATCACTCTGTAGGTTTGACCATTTCTTCGCATTTCGAGTGCCCTGGCAATCTCCGTTGGGGCTAAGTCAGGCATAATTCAGTCCTCAACTCCAAAAATATACGCGATTAAACAGTAACAGTATTTCAATGAAATTTTAAATAAAACTCAGAAGGAAGAAATACTCGAAGTTCGCTCCAGATATTTTCAAATTAAGAAAACAACTGAACATCATATTTTATGCAATTGTTTTAATTTTATTCAAATACAACCTGTATTTGAATAAAATTAAAACAATTGCATAAAATGTGATGTTCAGTTGTTTTCTTAATTTGAAAATATTTCTTTTTAAATTAAATGACGTATAAACCAGCCAGCAACCTTATATGATACTGATATCAAACCTTTATTTTATGTTCCGCTAAATATGCCGGTGTGTGTAGTTTACATAATTTTAATGAACCATAATTGTATGTGGATACCATTCTTTGGGTTATTTATTAGCATTGCTTTGTGGCGGTTAAATTCGCCTAATTCAAAATTCTACTTCTCTAACTCTAATGTCATTATATAAAATTTTGGCTGCCTATAAAACTCAACGAGGCCAAAATTATGAAGTATCTAGAAAGTAGTAGAAAATAATTATTAAAATTAAATAATGTTGTTGTATTTGTCCGCAGATACCGATGTTCAAGTCGCCGACCAACATGAAGGTGTGGGGCGCGCACGGCGAGTTCTGCGCGCGCCACCAGTGGGAGGTCATCGTAGCGACGCTGGCGCTGCTCGCCTGCGCGGCCAGCGTGGAGCGGCACGGCCCGGGCACGCGCGCCGAGCGCTGCGCCGGCTGGGCGCGCGCCTGCCCCGGATTCGAGGCCGAGTACCAGGCCGCGGACGCTGTCATCATGACCTTCGTGCGCTGCACCGCGCTCCTCTACGCCTACTACCAGATCTCCAACCTGCAAAAGATCGCCTCCAAGTACCTGCTCATCATCGCCGGCGTGTTCTCCACATTCGCAAGCTTCATCTTCACGTCGGCGCTGGCGAGCCTGTTCTGGAACGAGTTGGCAAGTATCAAGGACGCGCCGTTTCTGTTCCTGCTGGTGACGGACGTGGCCCGAGGCGCGCGCATGGCGAAGGCCGGCTGGAGCGCCGGAAAAGACCAGGACAAGAGAGTCGGCAAGGCTCTCTCCCTGTTGGGACCGACAGCGACGTTAGATACACTTCTAGCGGTCCTCCTTGTCGGAGTCGGCGGTCTGTCGGGCGTGGAGAGGATGGAACACATGTGCACGTTCGCGTGCTTAGCATTACTAGTAGACTACCTCGTTTTTGTAACATTTTATCCCGCGTGCCTGTCGCTGGTCGCGGATTTTGCATCGGGAAGGAAGGAAATTGCCCCTGATAGCCCATTCTCGGAAGCAGATCTGAAGCCGAACCCAGTGGTGCAGCGAGTGAAGATGATCATGGCCGCGGGCCTGCTTTGCGTCCATCTCACCAGCAGGTGGCCCTGGACCAGAGAAAGTGGTATAATTGAGGGGTCGTTCAGTGACAGCTTCAAATCTGCCGCAGAAGACAACATGCTCTTCCACAGCTACGTGAAATGGTTCTCCGTGAGCTCGGATTATATCGTCATAGCTACGCTCCTCTGTGCCTTAATAATTAAATTTGTATTCTTCGAGGAACAGAAAAATTGGATTATTGATATGAATGATTTAACGGTAAAGGAGGTCGTCCCGACTGAGAAACAACCCTTGTTCTCTGTTGGCGAAGAGGAAAAGTCTGATATGGGTACTCAGACCGAGGAAGTGAATAAAATCAACGAATCTTTGTGGCCGTCGCTATCACCTAGCTCCTCAGCTTCTATGCTCACCTCGAAGAAGCGCCCGATGACCGAGTGTTTGGAGATTTACCGTTCCGAGGGAGTTTGTACTTCTCTGAGCGATGACGAGGTTGCCATGCTCGTCGAGCAATCGCATATTCCTCTACATAGATTAGAAACTATACTCTGCGATCCATTAAGAGGCGTGAGGTTGAGGAGGAGAATAATATCCAATAAATTCCAAACCGAGGAGGCCGTAAGACACTTGCCCTACCTCAGCTACGACTATAGCAAAGTGTTGAATGCCTGCTGCGAGAACGTGATCGGATACGTCGGTATTCCGGTTGGTTACGCCGGTCCGTTGTACGTTGATGGTCAGCCCTACATGATTCCCATGGCGACCACCGAAGGAGCATTAGTGGCGTCCACGAACAGAGGAGCTAAAGCAATCGGTACGAGAGGAGTGACCAGTGTCGTGGAAGACATCGGTATGACGCGAGCGCCGGCTGTCAAACTGCCCAATGTGGTGCGAGCGCACGAGTGTCGGCAATGGCTAGATAATAAAGACAATTACAACCTAATCAAAGACGCGTTTGATGCGACATCAAGGTTCGCTCGCCTTCAGGAAGTTCACGTGGGCGTCGACGGCGCCACTTTATACTTGAGATTCAGAGCTACCACGGGCGATGCCATGGGTATGAACATGGTGTCGAAGGGCGCAGAGAATGCTCTCAAAGTTTTGAAGGACTTCTTCCCAGATATGGAAGTCATAAGTATATCGGGCAACTACTGCTCGGACAAGAAGGCGGCGTCTATCAACTGGGTCAAAGGCCGAGGCAAGAGGGTCGTGTGCGAGACGACGATCTCGGCCGAAAACTTAAAGAATATCTTCAAAACCGACGCGAGAACTATGGCGAGATGCAATAAGATTAAGAATCTATCAGGATCAGCGCTGGCGGGGTCCATCGGCGGCAACAACGCACACGCGGCCAACATGGTGACGGCGTTGTTCATCGCGACCGGCCAGGACCCCGCGCAGAACGTCACCAGCAGCAACTGCTCCACCAGCATGGAGGTGTGCGGCGAGAACAACGACGACCTGTACGTCACGTGCACCATGCCGTCGCTGGAGGTGGGCACGGTGGGCGGTGGCACGGTGCTGCCGGGACAGGCTGCGTGCCTGGACATCCTGGGCGTGCGCGGCGCGGGCGAGCGCCCGGCGGAGAACTCGGCGCGGCTGGCGTCACTCGTCTGCGCGACCGTGCTGGCCGGCGAGCTCAGCCTTATGGCCGCGCTGGTCAACTCCGACCTGGTCAAGTCGCACATGCGACACAACCGCTCCAACATCAACATCCAGAGCGTCTCCAGCCACAAGCTGTCCGACGTTACGCTCAAAGTGCCCCACTTATAACGCAACCGTGCTTAACTGTACTGATAAGTCTGATCGTATGATTGTTAAAGAGTCTATTTGCTATAAATTGTTATTTAATAATATATTAAGTTATTGTAGTCCGTAGTCGTGTGGGGACGGGATGGGGCATTTGTTTGTCTCGATCGATTACTTAATTTTAGACTTAGATTATATATTGACTACAACGAATGGCTGCCCCGAGATGTTCCCAATGATATTCTACATCGTGTATTTAGGATTATTATTTAAAATAATAAAACTGTTTTTCTTATATTCCTTTTTATTTTACGATAGTATCGTTCGCTGAAATGGAAGGCAACAGCCGATATTATTTTTTATTTTATTTTATTCAGGATACCAAACAGTCGTTTACATCTTATGTATGATATGTCATAGTATTGAGAAAAATAGAAGTTTTCAAAATAGGACATTGTTAAACCATTTGAAAGGTACATAAGATTGTATTTTGAATGTCTTGACAGCCTAGTATTTTATCTAACGTTTATGGAGAAGAAGAAGAAGCACGATTGCTGATAAGTAGCCGAATTATATAACCTTATTAGTACTCGGGTTGTAAACTTTAAATTTAATTAACCTTACCAAGAGCATGACTAAGGAGGGTGGTCCGTAACTATCAACGCGCAATAGGTTTTCTTTGAATTACTACAAAAGTTATTACAAAAGCTAGGAGAGCGGCGGACAGACAGACAAACGGGCGGACAGAGTGAAATTATAAGGGTTCCTTAAGAATTACGGAACCCTATAAACACGACCGAAGCTCGCGGCAATTTTCCGTGTATGTGCGCGAATCCGTTCGCCGCCTAGAAACCGGGTACGCGCATGAAAAGTGAAGTAAATCATACTGAGCCATATCGGCTCAGTTTGTTCGAACGACGCGTCAGTTGTCAAGGTCAAGCGCTAGTGCATACATCTCTGACTATTATAAACATGACGGTTTGTGTCGTTATTGGGTGTCACAATGCATCGGAAAAGAATTAAAAAAGCTTCGGACTTCGGATAACATTTCATATGTAAGTATGAAATGTTATGTCCGAAAAATTTGACTTGTATTAAGTCAAATATTTAAAACATTTTAAAATAAAATCATATTATGTCGCCATCTTGCTGCCCTATTGTGAATTGTGAGTGTTACTAGTAAAAATAAATTTATTTCAAAATTTTCATGGCTAACTGATAGTCGCAACTAAGACAAAGTTTTATAATATTTTCTGATTTTTTTAACTATTAATTTAAAGTATTTCCAGTATTAAGATAATCCTTAATACCAGTTTAATATAAATAAAGTTCACAAATTGTGTTTCGATGGTTTAAAATGAAATATAAGTTATATTTTTACATCTCACGATATTAAGAAAAACAAATACAATAATTCCAATTTTAAGAGTACACACTCCACAACTTTAAAGTTTTGTTTGTGTGCGTGTCGGTATGTAATGCTTACGCCTACATCTATCTGTTGCTTGCTTCACTTTGTACGATGCGTTTGTTTCAAGACTATCTAGGCGTTATTAATCTAAGGGCCGAACTGACGTCAGTTCGGTCGGATGCAATTTTCTCCGTGTATGTGCTCGAATCCGTTCGGGCTGAACTGACGTCAGTTCTAACTGAAACGATCGGCCTCTCATCTGTGGAGGCCTTAAGAGTTCCTTGAGAACCCTAAACATGTAAAAACGTAAAGTACTTACTGTACTTTTACGTTTTTCTTTTATTTTATTATAGTTTTTGCCCGCGGCTTCGCCCGCGTGGTATAGTGTTCTTGGAGAAAAAACTTCTTCAGCAAATAACTCTACTCACTGCAAGATACTTCTGTATACAATATTGAAAATGTTTTTTAGGGTTTCGTACCCAATGGGTAAAAACGGGACCCTACGACACGACGCGCGAGACCGCTTGATATATATTTTTCGCGCTTGAATATATATTTTTCGATATCTTCTTAATCTTATGTATAATTTAAAAAAAAATTAAAACCGACTCGGTCGGTAATGCTTATTTGGAGAAATACCACGGCCTCTCAGAAAACTGCCATAAAATAACGCTTGAGTTTGTTTTGCCGAGAGAGTCAGAATAGCGAAGGCTTTTTTGTATTTATAAATTTTTTTAAACATGTTAGTACCTAATAATATAATAAATAATACCTAACTAAAAAAATATTATTTTTAAACAAGAAATTAAAACTGACTCAAAGTAAAATGGACAAAAAAGTATGAAGTAAAACTTATTTCCTAAACAATTCCCCTTTTAAATTCGGCTAAAATTTTAACCATTTCACTACTCAATCTTCTTAATTTTGAAGTCGGTACCAGCCAACTTGTACGTGAGTTCTATAAAAGAGTCGGCGGAAAAAATGTAGCAGTAGGTACCTAAGCATTAAATAAATATATTATAGTGATGGTGAAGATCATGAATATAATTTTAGCAATAGCAAAATTTCAAAGACATTGATACCGGTGCACAAAACTGATGAGTAGTGAGTACCTATGTCATCATAATAATATGTTGGTGTTTCTTGTGAATATGGCGGTGATGATGATGATGATTACTGTAAGTGGTATGATGGCATATGCTTGCAGTTCTTTAAACAACGCCGGAATCCCCAAACATTTATCTATAAGGACTCGGGAGTTCTGTTCAGTACTTTTGGATCCAGGGTATACCTTGGTACAAAAGCTTAGTTTTTGGTAGCATATGCTTTTAATACTTCAGAAAGGTCAAAATCACTATATGTTTTCGTATAAATTTCAAAGAGTTCCTTCGATTTATCATGGATCTCATCATCAGGTCACTACTTGGTAAAAACGGGACCAACTTGGGATTATACACTTTACATCAAAAAAGAATTTGGATAATCGGTCTACAGAAGGCAGTATTATCGTTGAACATACAATAAAAAATAAATATATATATACAGCCGAATGCATAACCGCCTTCTTTTTTTGAAAGTCGGTTAAAAAAGGATTTCAATTCCAATGTCTCGCTAAAACTCGAGAGCAGCTGGACCGATTTGGCTAGTTTTGGTCTTGGAATAATTGTGAAAGTTCAGGAAAGGTTTAAACGGTGAAAAATATTAGAAAAATTGCGGTAATAATCATAGTTTAGGCAGAACAACATGTGTCGGGACAGCTAATATAACATATTAATTTTAACTGTTTGGTTTAAAGGGTTAAAAGGGGTATAATGTGTAGAAAATGCTTCAAGTGAGTAACGTATTTAATTTCATAAGGATCATATTACAGTATCCGTTTAAATAGCTTCTGTAAATACCATACATAAGAATGAACTGGGCACGCGCAACTACTTTTATTTAAGTAAACCGCTGTCGCTGAATTTTAAATCTGTAATATGTTCGAAAATATTAATTTAAATTACATGCTGTAAAGGGCCATATTGCTCTATATTAATTGCACAATGTATTTAAGGTCCTTAAGGACTTAGGCTGGGACTATATGATCCGGAATACGGAAGGCCGTAGAAAATTCTGGGTATTAAAAATAGAACTCTGCGCTAATACAATAGAGTTGAAAATCGAAGTGTCAAGTGTCGAGCTGTCATATATGACATTGACATTTGACTCGACACTCATGTGTTCGATTTTCAACTATATTGTATTAGCGCAGTGTTCTATTTTCAATGCTCTGAATTTTCACCGGAGTTCCGGTTTCCGGAGCATATAGTCCCAGCCTTAACTATATGGGGCGTTTCACGAGACTCACAAAAGTGCTTCAAACAATCCGCAATATCTTTGAAACTGTTGAATTTTAGTATAGGTACTATTCCTTTTGTAACTGTCTTATTTTTCAGAGCACTATTCATTTATGTAATAAAAAAAAAACAGAAAAAAAACTTGAGAGGTGTCAAGCGACACCCGGATGGAACGAAGTTCCTTTCGATTAATTAGTGAAGGAATTGTACTTAATAATATTTTTTTTTTTAAGTTATAATATTTTTTTATTATTATTAACAAATATAATGTAATATAAACTTAATCAGTAGGCTAAATTTTAGTAATAATTGAGAGAGAGAGAGAGACAGACAGACAGAGAAACACGCGCACGCCGCACGGCTTACAACTATAATAGCAAAGTGTCGTTACAACTTTTAGTCTTAATTTTTTCGGTCTAACCCCCTTTCGCAACGCGCGATAAGGAACTTCGTTCCAATACCGTATTACTTAATAGTTAACACCTTTAGATCAATGTCTATGGGTGCCTGCAAGTTTGCACTTTCGTTAATAAACCTCGAATCTGTTATCTAAGTAAGTAATTATTACTTACTTACCTACTACGTACTTATGTATAGTGTAGACAGTCGTATACACACTTAGCCAACAGATTTAATCGCGGTTTATTATTTTACTATACGCGTAAATAATAGAAATCAATGTGCAATAACTGTGACTATTAACTATTTATTAACTACTAAACTGTGTTAATGTACTCAAGAAAACTCTCATTGGTACATTTAATACTGAATCGACGTCTGCTGGAGTCTGGATAATCTGGATTAGAGCACAAGAGAGTCAAGCCGCAACGTCGGATCGTCGATCGATATTACTTATCGAAGTAGTTTACTTTATACGAAGCCAAAAAAATAGGTCTATATATGCATGTTTCACCTTAGCTCCTAAACTACTGGTCCGATTTTAACAAATGAGGCGTCAATTGTTTCGTAATAATGACCCGTGTAAGGCTGGGACTATATGCTCTGGAATCCGGAACCCCGGTGAAAATTCAGAGCACTGAAAATGGAACACTGTGTTAGAACATTAAAGATGAAAATGGATGTTTCTAGTGTCGAGCTATCATATAAGACATTGACATTTGACTCGACACTCATGTGTTCGATTTTAAAATCTATTGTATTAGCACCGATTCTATTTTCAATGCTCAGAATTTCCCCCGGCCTACCGGATTCCGGATCATATAGTCCCTTGCCTTACATGGGCTATATAATTTACTTAGTCGGGAGTTAATAAAAAAAAAGTACTTATTTAAATTATTCCTGTAAACCGAGTACTTTGACTTTTATCAAATTTTAGTTTTTGATTTGAAAATTAATTTGACTTTTATCAAGTTTTATTCTTACTACCTACTAACTACCTACTAGTAGGTTCCAGGTAGGACCCTCGCACCTGTTTCAAATTTGTATTTCCTCAAGATTACCTTTGATAAATCGCCTCGATACAATAAGTAGCAGTTGCGGAAACGAATTTTGTGCTGGCTGGATATATAACAAAGGTGTTTTGTATGCACATAATATATTGTTCGTACGTCATGGTTTGCTTGAAATATTTCGATTATGTTTAATATGCGAGTCACGTGCGCTGCGCTCCCGCGACATGACTGCGAAATATCTTGTTTTGTGTGGCAATTATTTCGTCCTGATTAGCATTCGTCACGATGTATATTTCTAAATGCAACATAAATCTCCAACTACAACTCTATCAACAAAATTAAATTATAAGAAACAAGTCTATGGTATTGTGTAGCCGAAACAAACGTAATTAAAGAGTGTTTTGAATTAAACTGTTTATAGAGTAGAAAGAGAAAGTGCTTGTTCCCTTTAACTTTTAAACGTCCTCTATTCTTGTCTATTGGTGAGCGGTTTTACTGCGCTCTCCTGAGCGCAGTAAAACAAAAGGGACAGCGGCGTCTTTGCCCTGCCCGACCCTGCTCCGACGCACCGTGGTACTGTCCTTTAATTAGTGCACTGGACCAGTGACTAGACCGATACTTTTGTTTCTCCTAGTAGGTAAGTAAATAGCCTAGATAAATGTAGGATTAAGGTAGATACTACATGATCGCACTAAATGGAGTTTTGTAGTCATGTAACATATTGAGTTACCTATCCTAAAGTTGAGCATCTAAGTAGGTAAGTTGTAAGTTGTTCAATTTATTTTTAAAAGGAAAACTAAAAGAAAGGCACACTCCGTAGGTCTACATTCAATTGTTAGTTCTTTTCGCAACATGTATGGAAAGTGACGTAATTCGAAATAAGACAATAATTAATAAAAAAAGCAAAATAATGGGTAACGTAGCTAAAATAGAGATCATTAAAAATATTTTATATTTGTCTATATACTGGGGACATCATACGTTGGTTAGTTAGTTTAAGTTATAAACTAACTAACCAACATAAAAAAGTTAAAAAAAAACGTTTAAGGGCCACTTGATCCAGGGGGGATCAAGTCTCCCCGAATGACTGTGCCATGTGTAGTCACTGGGGAGTAAGTAGTTTTATGATATAAACAAATTACTTAATGATAAAAGTCGATTGAAATTAACACTTTATATTTTTTTGTTTAATTTACACTTTCATTTTATAGTCATACACATCTTAAATATTGTTTGTAAGTTACTGTTAAATCAGATTTAAAACTTGCAAAATAAAAGTTGATTTCAATTTCCAAAAACAAAAATTCGTCTACCATTTCAAAAGTGCCATATCTGACGATTCTAGTCATTCGGTAAAGTTTGCTGGTATCGCGACGCGACGTAGCGACTGTAAAAGTAGGTATTCCCCGTATAGGATCAAGTCTCCCTCTCCTCCCGTAAGTCATCCAAAAGAATTTATAATAATATAAAAATAAGAAATGTCGTTACCTAGGTAGGTATCTAGTTATAACCAATCTTAATGTAGCATATTATAATATAACGAACGATATTTTTATTTGCCTCTTGAAATATGAAAAAAAATATTTCCAAATGAAACTTAACAAGCTTTTTTCGGAAAGTCAACAGACAAAGCTACCACCGGTTCAACCCTGACCCGCCGGGAAGAACCAGCGCCGCGGCGTAAGAAACTCGCAACACAATAATTACTTAATAATCTTTTTTATTATTTCTGCAAAACAAATCGAAAAAAATAAGCTGTCCACAAAAACCCGGACAGCGAATTATTTACGACCCAGACGCTCCCGGGACGCCCACTAAATCAGGACAAATCCGGGAAAACCCGGACGGATGGCAACTCTAATGTCAGGACATGTCTAAGTAGGGTTCTGTAACTATAAACGCGTTTATAGTTACAGAACCCTACTTAGACAGTTTAAAAAATACTTCAAAAGTTAGGTACTGTCCGATTTCGTTCAAAATAATTTTCCTGAAGAGTATTTAGCATGATCTATCAGCATGGAAAATTATAAGTTTCTAAGTCTCATAGTTAAGAAATGCCAGGGTAATCAAAATCAAATCGTCTTCCAAACTTGTAAATCAGTTTGGAAGACGATTACTCGAAAGTGGTTGACTTTGTAAAAAAGTAATGTACCTATTGCCTTTATTTTCAAAGACCAATTAAACGATACCCCACACGATGGGGGAATATAAAATTATTATTTTATGATATCTAAACCGGCACCTATACAAAACCTTTAACAATAAAAAATTTCATCAATGTATATTCATAATTACAGAAGCTATAAGAGCTTATTGTTTTTCGTTATTTTTGTACAAAGTTTTCCAAGTAAGCACTTTACAAGTTAGGCAACTATAACTCCTAAACTAACAAACTGATTTAAGATTTCATAGTTTTCCCTCTAAGTTCATCACATTGGCCTCAGACATGCTGGATTATCATCGCCTCCGCAAGAAATCGTACCTCTGTGCTCTGTTCGTACGTATAATGTACAAGTAGATACACACCTACACAATACACACCTACAATATCAACACTATAAACAAAAAATGTACACCAACTTCTAAAGTAAAAATGCACAAAAAAGTGTGAAATTAAACTTATTTTCTCAATAATTCCCCTTTTAAATTCGTTCAAAATTTTAACTATTTCTCTACTCAATCTTCATATTTTTGAATTCCGTACCAGCAAATTATTAGTTTAAAAATGATATTTTTTCTCTTTTTAGTTACATTTGTTACTAGCAATATTAGATTTTAGACTTTCATCCCCTATTTTACCCACCAAGGGGCTGAATTTTATAAAACGCTGAAATATGACTCATTATTTTTTCCGTAGGTGCTCGCTCAATTCATACGAAATTTGATGCAAATTCGTCCAAGGAATAAAAAGTTTCATACAAACTTAAATCTCCTATTTTACCCCCTGGGGGGTTGAATTTTGAAAAATCCTTCCTTAGTGGATCATACCCGTCATATGAGAAATACGTGTGCAAAATTTCAAATTTCTAGCCTTAAGGGTTTGGCCTGTGCGTTGATACATTAGTCAATCAGCTTTGCCTTTTATATGTATAGATATTATTACTAACACATTTATGAAAGTTAGAAATACAAAAAAGCCTCGGCTATTCTCACTCTTTTAAACTTTTGCCGACGAAACAAACTCAGGCGTTATTTTATGCCAGTCTTTTAAATTTATTTTCGGTATTTCGAAACGCATACCCACATTATACCATCATACCACATTTTTTATAAATGCTAAATCAAATATATATATACATATATATATATGAATTTTTATCCTTCTAGGATGATTGCAACCCATGCCGACTGAGCCACAAAGTTTACAAAAAATCGCGTTCTGTATTGATATTTTGTTCTTCTACAAAACAAATATAAGTGCCAAAATTAGGTAAATTAGGATCAAAATAAAACATGGATGACATGAATACTTATTTAAACTCATAAAAATAACAACCAGTTCGGATTACTTCTCTTTAGGTCAGTTTTTACAGGCCTGATACAAGTTTCTATGTTGACGACACAGCGCAACAAGAACCTTCTTTTTTTTGCCGTGATTTACGTACTTTTTTATTGATATTCCTGTCAAAGAGTGCAGTTTAGACGTCTTTACCTTGATCTTTCCCGATAAGCTCCCTAGTTTTTTAAGTCCAAGATGCTGTTCTCCATCGTCAAATGTAGCAATAATTTTTCACCTTGATAGACTGAGATTACTTGAAATAAGTTGTTCTTAAAGACATTTTGATTGCTTCTGCAGTAGATGATTAGTAATTGAGAAAATCTCGTCCGGCAGGCTGCGTCCAGAACTCAGAATCTGTTATATGACGGAATCTTTTTAATATTCCATGTTATTTACAGAAAATGTAGAAATAACAACAAATAACTCTTTGTTGTAAAACATTATTTGATATTGCACATCCTAATGCCTTCAAAAGATGAAGAAACAAAGGTATCCAGGTCGAACGAAACCATTGTTTAGGCGGTGTAGACAAAAAAATATGAAATAATAAAGAAAAGGACAAGAAATTAACTTTCTTTCTTGTAATCAGTTTTATCTACATTTTTTCTTTCTCCGCAAATTTTTTGTCTAAACCACCTGAGCAATATGTTATTGATTGTACTGTAGGTTCTTGGTGGAAATTCATTTTTCACAGTAATAACACACAGGACTTCTTGCACTATTTCCACTTTAATAAGTATTTTACATTAATTTTAATATATTACACGACCGGTTTCGACAAAGACCTGATGATGACTTTGTCGAAACCGGTCGTGTAATATATTAAAATTAATGTAAAATACTTATTAAGTGGAAATAGTGCAAAAAGTCCTGTGTTATTACTGTGACATCTGAGCAATGATTTGTCTTTGTCAATTATAATCATATTCAAGTTGTCAGAATATGTTTATAATCTTATTAGGAATATAATCTTATTATTATTACGTTTCTTTAACTGGCAGTCAGTTTGACTTCATAAATAATGTAAAATCCACGTATGACTGCCAAAACTTGACGATTATTTGTTGATTTTGCACCATTTTTTTGGTGGCTAGACTGTATTTCTTTACCACTCTTGGATTTTATAGACATCTTTAGGTACGCAATAAACGTACGTAACGTATGTACGCGCACAAGATTAATCTCAAAAACCCACCTATGAAACGACAAATGAAACATTTAATTGCAGGACATAGGGTTGTCCTCTTGTAACTTGTATGTAACCCTTGTAAAATTAAAATCGCTATATATAAAATAATGTAGGTAACTTTTTATAACGCTTTTATTAGTTTCACCTGTATGTTTGCTTGCTTGCTTGTTTGTTTGTTTGTCCCGACTCCTTTGGGCTTGATTTTGTCCTACTTTGAACGATCAGATTAAATTCAAATTTTGCACACCTGTCAAATACCGATGACAATGCAATAATTCGATTAAAATATCCGATTATCCTGATTAAATTCGCCAAGATTCATCAATTTCTTTCCTTTACATGAGAGTAAGAGATATAGAACTAGGGCGCGAACTACGCATGCGTGCAGTTCCAGGCTTACTCTTTGGCAAATCGTACTAAAAAGCAAAAAATAAATTATAGTTTAAAAAAACTAAAAAAACACGCTTTTATAGAAAATCTAACTAAAAAAATAAAAAATAAAATTTAATAAATTTGGATTAAGAATAGTGTAAATGAGAAATAAATGTTTATTATTGTAAAAAAGCGTGGGGTGCATAGTGTCAATAGTTATAAACATTTTATTGGCAGATATGAGAAGGATCTTCACTTTGATAATATCTTAAAAATCACTTTAAACGAAATCTGACCGTTTGAAGTGGATCAAAATCAAATCCACTGGAGTCGGTTACATACAAACAAACGTACAGGTGAAGACACTGCACCCCACGCTTTTTTACAAAAATAAATATTTATTTTTCATTTACACTATTCTTAATCCAAATTTATTAAATTTAATTTTTTATTTTTTAGTTAGATTTTCTATAAAAGCGTGTTTTTTTAGTTTTTTTTTTAAATATAATTTATTACTATAAAAACGTATCGGGTCGATTAATTCCGATATCGACAGGGAAGAATCTTTTTTCATCTAGTGCGGATAACAGGTCCTTTCATCCTTATACCCGATGACCCGATAGCCGCACTAGATTTAATTTAAGGACAGTTTGTCTAGTGTAGAGCTTAAGGCTGGGACTGGTACGCCCGCGCCAGTGAGAATTCACAGCATTGAAAATAGAACTCCGCGCTAATACAATGGAGTTGAAAATCGAACACACGAGTATCTAGTCAAATATCAATGTCATATATGACAGCTTGACACTTTTCAACTCTATTGTATTAGCGCAGAGTTCTATTTTCAGTGCTGTGAATTCTCACTGGCGTGCCGGATTCCGGAGCATATAGTCCCAGTTTAAGTGTAGTTGCAACACGATATATACGACTACTAATAATTGAATTGCCAAGTTTATAATTTTATAATAATAATCATCATCGTAATACTACTATAGTACTTTATTTCATATTAATTGTGGTTACATATTATTATTTTCGCCATCATGAAGCGGTCCAGGAGGAGCGTTTGATTTCTACTGGGGATGATAAAGTAATTGAAAAGTGAAATATTTTTAATTTTTAATAATTATTCTGATAGAAAAAGTATGCAATCAGTTAAGTTTTAATAAAAAATATATTATTTTATCGTTATTTTATTTGCACATCACTAAAATTTTATCGATAATTCATCCGTTCTACACGGACATAAGTTCGAAAAGATCTGTTTTCTGTTGTGTTGTTGTGTGTTGATTTTTTTACATGTTTCCAATTATCCGATTTGAAAACGGCTCATGTGGTATGTTGACAATTTCATTGAAAATATGTCAGTACATTAAAATAAATTGAAATGATTAACTCCAGCAAGTAAATTGCATACCTATATACTTATGCAAGTCGAACAGATCTATTCGGGTACGACGCTGCATGGACTAGTTTACAAATAGGTCTAGGATGCTTGATACATTTCCAACATATTGTTAACGAAATAGGCTGACGCAATGAAATTGTTAAGAGCATACACATAACGCATACCGCGTTAAAATAATATATAGAACTTGAAATTTAACAGACACCCTACTATTTAAATGTGTCTCATGACTCATTATGTGTCCATAATCCATATAAATTTCGAGGAGTTCCCTCGATTCCTCTTGGATCCCATCATCTGCTGTATATATATATATACGAACGTATAACCGCCTCTTATATAATAACGCCTTTTAGGGTTCCGTAATACATAAGGAACCCGTATAGTTTCGCTCTGTCCGTCCGTCTGTCTGTATTTCTGTCCACGCTTCTAGCTTCTGTAATTATGAATATAAATGGATGAAATTTAGCATAGTTATTAGATTGTGTACAGATCTCGGATTTGGCATCAAATAATAATAATAATTTTATATTTTAGAGGTGGCTATACATGTGAAGTGGGGATGAAAAATATTTTTTCATTCTAACCTAGGTCTTTTAAAATAAAGGGAAGGTTTCATACATGACATTGTTACAAAGTCTACCATTTTCGAGTAATCGGCCTCCAAAGTGGTTTGTTATTTTGAATGAAATCGGACTGTAACTTTTGAAGTAATTTGAAAAAACCGATTACTTACGGAACCCTCCTTAGACATGTCCTGACATGCTCTTGGTTAGGTTTTTTTCGGAAGATGGTTAAAAATGACATCCGTTTTGTTATTCCAATATTATGTCGGACATTTATTTTTATTTGCTCGAAATACCTGTCCCTAGATAATAATCACAACCTTTTGTCAAGGATTAATATTCATGTATGCAGTATGATTAAGTAAATGAATTTTAAAAGTACGCTTACATGAAAATCTCTTTGAACATATTATGTCGCAGTTAAACGGTTTGTTGCCTGATGAATTTGTTTGTGGACATTTAAACAATACTTTCGTGCGAAACTTTTCGAACAAATATCACAGCTAAATGGTTTCTCGCCTATTGAAATACATGAAATTCCCGTTTTTGTCCTGTGCTAATAAATAATTCTAGCACAATTTTCTAGGCGTGATTCCGAATCCAAATATCATCACGCATATTTTTTGGACTAGTATCTCTTTTTGTCACCATTTTCAACTGGTCGAGTTGACTATTACGTATTCTTATAGCCGCAACAGATAGGTATACTGTATACATCAGGGGTCTCCGATCTTTCCAGCCTTAGGGCCATACTGATTACTCCAGTAAGTTCCGAGGGCCAAAACCATATTATCATTGTTGCCGGTGGTAAAAAGTGAAATAGTCCACTGATGAAAAAAAAAGTCCGAAAAAGTACGCAACGTTTAAAAAAGGCTGCAAATCGGACTAAAGTCCGGAAAACGGCAACACTGCATATTATTAATTTTCCTGTCATTATCTGTAATTTCTAGATTAGTCGTAGAGTACGAGCTACGAGATGAGGAGTAACGTGACACGACATCTGCTGGACACAAGCGGAAATAGGTAGTACCTTCTATCGCTAACAGATGGCGCTAATAGCACGTACAGAATAATCTCGTTGGTTTGAGAAAGTTCTGGTGTCTTCCACTCACTTCTAGATGGCAGTAATTGGAATATATAAGAAGGCTAGTGGCGCAACCACAAGTCAGTTCCTATGACACTGTTGTGAAATAAAATAGTGCGTACCTCCTTAAAACGTGTTTGTGCGTGTTTAAGTTTAAGACATTTTTGTAACAGTATTTTGATTTGAATTGTTGCTTTTGTGTGTGATTTAGTAGTATGGAAAAGAAGCGAAAAATTGATAGTGAATGCAGAAAATTCAAAGATCAGTGGAACATTCAGTATTTCATAATTGAGTCCAGTAACAAGGCGCTATGTTTGATTTGCAATGAAAGCATAGCCGTTCTCAAGGAATATAACATTCAACGTCATTATGAAACAAAACATTTTCAAAATTACTCAAAATATACAGGAAGTTTGCGGACAGAAAAATTAGAAGCTATGAAGCGCGGATTGAAATCGCAGCAATCTTCATTAACAAAACTCAAAACTGAACAAGAGGCTGCAACTCGTGCCAGCTTTCGTGTGGCTCTTGAAATTGCAAAACGTGGAAAACCATTCACCGAAGGAGAAATGATCAAAGAATGCATAATTGCAGTAGCCGAAGAAATGTGCCCTGAAAAGGTAAATTTATTAAAAACTGTCAGTATGTCAGCAAACACTGTGGCTCGAAGGGTAGAAAACATCGCTGAAAATATATCCTCTCAACTGTTCGACAAAAATGGACATGTTGAGTGGTTTTCTTTGGCCTTGGATGAGTAAACGGATGTGTCAGATACTGCTCAGGTGTTGATTTATATTCGAGGAGTAGATAAAAGCTATGAAGTGCATGAAGAACTTCTTGATATGTATAGTATTCATGGCACAACTACTGGTACAGATATTTTTAAAGGAGTTGAAATGGCCATTAATCAAAAGAACCTTCGATGGAAAAACTTGAAATGTATTACAACTGATGGAGGCAAAAACATGAGTGGGAAAGATAAAGGAGTGGTCGCTCTTGTGTCAAAGGCTGTAGAAAATGACGGTGGTTCAAAACCATTAGTCTTACATTGTATCATTCATCAAGAGTCTTTGTGCGGAAAATGTTTGGATATGTCTGAAGTTCTGAAACCAGTCATATCAACTGTTAATTTTATCAGATCTTTTGGGCTGAATCACCGACAATTCCGACAATTTATTGAAGAGATTGGAGAAAATGACTTACCTTATCATACTGCCGTACGTTGGCTTAGTTGTTGGAAAGTCCTTCAGCGCTTTTTTGAACTTCGAGCAGTGATCGAAATTTTTTTGAATGAAAAGCATCGCCTTCTTACTGAATTACAAAACAACGCATGGCTGTGGAAGTTAGCATTCTATGTTGATTTGACAAAACATGTGAACGAACTGAATTTGAGATTGCAAGGAGAAAACCAGCATCTTCCTGATTTATACACTAATATCAAATCATTCCGGAAGAAATTGATACTGTTTCAATCACAACTACGAAGTAAATGTTTTTCACATTTTAAAACATGTGAAATATTCAGCTACACCACTGAGACTGAGTTTCCTATCGATTTTGCAATCGAAACTTTGAGTGCTTTGAAAATAAATTTTGATACTCGTTTCTCGGACTTTGATGCCATTGCGAATCAAATTAAGATTTTTCAGAATCCTTTTGATACTGACATTGAAACCCTAGCCCCGGAACTTCAAATGGAAATGATTGATCTACAGTGCAGTGATATAATTAAGAACAAATATCAATGTTTGTTGAAATTTTATAAGGATCTTCCACTGACACAATTTGATAATTTGCATAAATTTGCTCGTGGGCTGTTTTCTGTTTTTGGTACTACTTATTTGTGTGAGAAGACCTTCTCCAAAATGAAGAACACAAAAAATGTTTACAGATCTAAATTAACTGATGAGCATCTTAAATCTCTTTTAATAATTGGTACAAGTAAAATTAGTCCACAACTAACTATTGTCAGTGGAAAATCTCAATTACATAAATCTCATTAGTATTTCATATGTCATTATGCTTGTTATAAGTTATGTTTTTATTTAAAAGATATAAAATGTTAGTTGGATTCATTTCAATAATTTGTTAGTTAGTTAGTTATCCAACTTATCACAAAAACAATAACAATAAGCCTACAACAATGTTATGAGTAGTTAGCCCATGACCATATCAATGTAGATGTCATATTAATAATTATTCAACATAAAATTAGACTACTTCAGTAAACTAAATTTAATTTGCTATAAAAAATATGTTCTCTAAAAGGAGTTTTCAAGTATGATAGCTCTCCGCGGGCCGGACAAAATCTGTCCGCGGGCCGGATGTGACCCTCGGGCCTTAGTTTGGAGACCCCTGGTATACATCATCTGTAAAAATTTTAACTGTCTATCATGGTTCATGAGATACAGCCTGGGACAAACAGACAAACGGACAGTGATGTCTCAGTAATATGGTCCCCTTTTTACCCCTTGGTAATGGGTACGGATAACGGAACCTTTAACATGTTCATAGAAATCATAGCTATTAGTAATATTAGTGTAGCACGCAACTATCATATCTAAAAGAAAAAGAAACACAAAAACATAACTTACCTGCTGGAAGCCGCTGCACTAACTGGAACCACCGCTGCAACACCTGGAAGAAGAGCTTAGAATAAGGTATTTACATTTTTATTAGATTAGTGACCAGTAGCCCCTATTGGAGCTACTGATTAGTAGTAAGACTAGCTAGTAAGGACAAACTACATCATTTGTGTAGTCGTAATTTTTAAGAATTGTTGTACAAGCGCATAGGGAAACCCTTAACACAACATAATATTTTATTTTAGCTAGAATAGGTCAGTTATCCCCCTATTGGGGAAACTGTTAGTGATAGGAATTTTGACAATTTTAATATTGACTTTTACATAATGACAATCATTTTATAATTCAATTCTATTTATTTATTATTCCCAATTTTATTCTATCTTTATTTTAATTTTATTGACGAGTCCCCCTATAAACACAACCATGTTTCGCACCCCCCATAAGAGTTTTAGCGACACTTATACGGTGACATCACCCGAAAAATACGTAGTGGACGAGGATAGAGCTCAGTCACAACCGACGAAAACCTCCGCAGTGCGAAAACGTATCGAGCAAATAGAGGCTAACAATACACCGGTCTTACCCCCAAAGCCACAAAACAACCCTTTAGCGCCCAAAACAAAAACCAATAAAAAACAAGTGGTAGACAAGGCGGAGAGTCCCTCCATGTCTTACAGGACAAGAACTGAGGAAGGTAGAGCCTGTCTGAACAAAGCAAAAAACCATATAACCGGATCTAAAAATCTAAAAACGGAGATAAGAGACGGAGTTATTGCTATGTTAGACAGGCTCTACCAAATCATCAAAGAAATGGAGTCAGAACTTACCAGTCTGAAGGCAGGGACCAGCGGAGGGCTGGGAAGGGACCCTTTACATCCCCCCCAGCCACCCGTGAACGCGGCGAGCGCAGCAGACGTTGCGATGCTAAGGGACCTGAAAGATAAGAATATGTTAATGGAGAAAGGTATGAATGAGGGAATGAAAGAGATGATGAAGAAGGAGAATGGAAAAATTGAACTCGCTCTTGGAGAGCACCACAACCGTCGCCAAACCGGCGAGATATGCGAGCGTTGTCTCAATAGGGGTCGCTGAGCGTACCCCCGAGACAAGGGCGCTGCACTCGGTTGTGGTGTCCTCCAAGGACACACAGGACTCGGGAGACGAGTTACTGGACAAAATAAGAAAAACAGTGGATGCGAAGGATGGATGGGTCAAGGTTGAAAGGACTAGGAAAGTTAAAAACAGAAGGGTAGTCGTCGGCTGTGTGAGTAAGGAAGAAAGAAATAAGGTAAAGGAAAGACTGAGTAAGAATGAGGGATTAGTGGTAGAGGACGTAAAGAATAAAAACCCCCTTCTGGCCTTCAGGGATGTAATGAAGTGCGACAATGTCGACTTCGTTACCGCGTTCAACAATCAGAACGCGGCCATCCTTGAGGGCTTGAAGGGGGAAGAGAGGAATGTGCAAGTAGTATTTGGGATGAAAGCTAGGAACCCCCTACAGAACCACCTAGTGGTTAGAGTGAGCCCACAAGTGTGGAAGAGGCTTATGAATGTAGGATATGCCCACATAGGGATGGGCAGAGTAAGAGTGGTGGACCATAGTCCATTGGTACAGTGCTTCCGCTGCCTCGGGTATGGGCATACGAAGAAAGTATGTAAGGAGGAAACGGAACGATGCAGCCACTGCGCAGGTCCTCACATGAGGACTGTTTGCGAAAAGTGGCTGCGGAGAGAAGTGCCTCAGTGCATAAATTGCACTAAGGCCAAGAGAGGCAGCGTGGAGCACAGTGCCCTCGATAATGAGTGTGTAGAAAGAAAGAGGTGGGACGCTCTAGCCAGATCGGCTGTATCGTATTGCTGAGGTTGTCTCTGGTGAGTACTTCCAGTACCGAATATTGCAGGCCAACCTCCAGCGGAGCCAAATCGCCACAAGGGAGTTACTACTCGAGGCCACCAAGCGTAAGGCTTGCGTTGTCTTGCTGCAGGAGCCCTACATAGGTTGGGCTCGGAGTATGAGTACATACAATGGGGTGAGAGTCTACCAGAGCGATGGGGAAGGGGGAGGTGTTGTGAAGGCGTGTGTTGTGGTACTCGACGACACGTTGGATGTCGAACTACACACGCCTTGGCAATAACAACATTGTTGTGGCCACCCTCCGAACCAAAGCCTGGGAGATGATTGTAGTGCCTTCTACTTCGAGCCTGATAGGCCTGTGGGGCCCTACCTGGATCATCTTATGCGGATAGGAAGAGAGTTAGGTTCCGATAAGATGATCCTGGGAGGTGATGCAAACGCAAAGAGCCCGTGGTGGGGTGGCGAAGCGGAAGACCCGCGAGGGAGGGAAGTGTCTACTGTACTGGAAGCAATGGGTATGCACATTCTCAACACCGGGGACATCCCGACATTCGATACGGTCAGAGGGGGAAAAAGGTACTCCAGCTACGTGGATGTGACAGCGTGCAGCGACGACCTGCTGAACCGAGTGGGCGACTGGAGAGTAGAGGAGAGTCTCACGAGCTCGGACCACAACGGCATATCCTTCGGCATCAGACAACAGAAATCCACAGGCACAAACATAATACGAACTACACGCATATTTAATACACAGAAGGCAAACTGGACTCAGTTTCGTGAGAAACTGACCCAGCTGATGTCGGACAGACAATTAACTATACAAGACATAGAGACAATACGCAGCACACAACAAATAGAGGATTTAATAGACAGATACACAGGAGCAATCACACAGACATGCAGAGACACAATGCCGACTAAAAGACACACACAAAAATTCACATTGTCGTGGTGGAATGATGAGCTCGCGCAGATGAAGAAGCAGGTTGCCACGAGGAGACGCAGGATCCGTAACGCGGCGCCTGATCGCAGAGACCGCGTGGTTGGGCTGTACCTGGAACAAAAAGGAGAAGTATGAAAAGGCAGTAAAGGATGCGCAAGTTGAGAGCTGGAAGGAGTTTTGCCGGAAGCAGGATAGGGAGGGGGTCTGGGAGGGCATCTACAGGGTGTTGAGCAGAGCCACAGGGAGGGAGGAGGATCTACCCCTTACGAGGGAAGGTGAAACCCTCGACGCCCGAAGCTCCGCGGAATGGCTGGCGGAGACCTTCTACCCCGAGGACCAGGAACCTGATGAAAGTGAGGAACATCGGCGGACGCGCCGGCGGGCGGAGTCCTTGGACACCGAACCGCCGGCGGGCCCGGACGATCCTCCTTTCATCATGGAGGAGTTGAAGAGAGCCGTAAGGTCCTTCAACCCCAAAAAGGCCCCCGGGGCGGACGGACTCACGTCTGACATCTGCCAACACGCTGTGGAATGTGACCCGGAATGGTTCCTTGCTCTGCTGAACAAGTGCCTCACTGTCACCTGTTTCCCCAAACAGTGGAAGCAGGCGACCGTGGTGGTGCTGAGAAAGCCGGGCAGGGAATCATATCGGGTACCAAAAACCTATCGACCGATCGGCCTCCTGCCTGTTCTCGACAAAATCTTCGAGAAGATGCTGGTCGCCCGACTCAGGTTTTACCTGCTGCCCAAGATTAGCCCTAACCAGTATGGCTTCATGCCCCAAAGTAGCACCGAAGACGCCCTCTATGGGCTGGTGAACCACATCAGAAAACGGAGAGAGGAGAAGAATATTTCTGTTGTGGTTTCACTGGACATAGAGGGGGCCTTCGACAGTGCTTGGTGGCCGGCCATAAAGGTTAGGCTAGCTGAGGTTGGGTGTCCGGGGAACCTGAGGCGGGTGATCAGCAGCTACCTGAGTGAATGTAAGGTATGCGGGTATGGAAGTGAGCAGGGAGACCAACAAGGGGTGCGTGCAGGGATCCATAGGCGGACCAATCCTGTGGGACCCACATCCGGCAGAGCAGGTAGAGCTGAGGTTCGGGTTGGTAGATGAGGACTCATACGAGTCGAACAGACGTGGTTAACAGCCACGTCCATAGGATCTATACGGACGGCAGGAAGATTGAGGGTCGAGTCGGAGCCGCACTCTCCGTATGGAAGGGTGAGGTCGAGACGAAGGCCGTCAAGCTTGCGTTGCCGCCGTATTGTACCGTCTACCAAGCCGAGCTTCTAGCGCTCCAGAGAACAGTAAGTATAGCCTGCAAGAGTGGAATGGCGAAGGTCGGTATCCTTAGCGATTCCAGATCGGCTCTCCAGGCAGTCACCCTTAGTTCCCCTCATCCCCTGGCAGTGCAAACAAGGGAGGCCCTCCGAAAAGCTGCATCGCAGAGGCGGGAAGTCTCCCTGTTTTGGATTAAGGCGCACGCAAGGTTGAGAGGGAATGAGAGGGTTGACGAATTAGCCAAGGAGGCCGCGCTGCGATTGAAGAGGAAGCCTGACTACGATCTGTGTCCTGTTTCATTCGTCAAGCGTATCTTAAGAGAGGACACGGTTGAGGAATGGGACAGGAGATACGAGGTGGGAGGGACGGCCGGAACCACGAAGCTCTTTATCCCAAGCGCTGCTGCTGCATACAAGATAGTCAATAAAATAGACATAACACACCACATTACACAGATACTGACTGGACACGGCGGGTTCGCCTTCTACTTGAACAGATTCAAGTTGAAGGAGGACCCGTCGTGTTCATGTCAGCCAGGAGTTGAGGAGACGGTTCCTCACCTGTTACTGGAGTGCCCAATTTTGCTAGCAATAGATATGATATTGAGCAAAAATTGGGCACATCCGTGACGGGTGAGAATCTGCCTTCTATCCTGGGGGGCAAAAATAGGGACACCTTCCTAGCCTTCTGTGTAAGGATAGTGAAATTTGTTAACCGGAAAAATTGTGATATATTGTGTGATAATAGTTAGGTTCTATGTATAATGTGTTCGCTGTGATATTAGTTTAGTCTTTTACTTTGTGCCGTCTTTTTATTATTATTATTATTTTATTTTTAATTGACGATAATTGTATTTCCATTGAATTTTATTTGAATTATTTTATTGATTATTATTTTATTGACATTTTAAACTTGTAAATTGAATTGTATTCTATGAGAAACATATCATTGGATTCTATTGAACATTATTGCGGTTTTTAAACGACTGCTTTATATATCTGTACTGACCTGTTACTAGTGTAAATAACTGACAAGCACATAGCTGTATTACTATGTAATATAAAATAAAATGTACGCAATAGAATAAGGAAGAGACAAAAGTATTGTAAATATTAGAAATAATCATAAAAGAAAAGAAAAAGTGTAAAATAGATATAAGAAAATAGTAAAACAAAAATAGAAAAAGATTTAAAACAGAGAAAAGATTAAAAAATAACAAAAACACTATGTTAGGGGGACGAAAAAAAAAAAAAAAAAAAAAAAAACTATCATATCTAATATTATTATAGTATATACTTTTACCTAAACTCCTATAAGCGCTACGTTTAGGAGTGGCTCCCTAACCTCTGTAAATCTAAACTGTTAAATGCGTCCAAAAGTGTCCATTTTATACAGTATACGTGTTTTTCAGTCAGTGACCAAACTTTCATGAGTAAATATACTGGAGTAAAAATACTTAACAGTATATTCACTATTGAAGGTTTGGTCACTGACATCATGCGACCCTTTTTTGTTTAGGGTACTTGACACTTGTCCATGCAACTTTGCTGCGAATTTAGCGCTCGTGTTGCACGCAAGTTTTCCTTTTCGGCGTGTTATGTAACGGCCCATGGATCCTTCATCAGCATTCAGTGGTGATACATCCTGATTGCGCAAGCGTAGGCATGGTAAACTGCTAATTATTATTATTATTGCCAGTAATTACAATTACTTAGTAGATCAGGATTTTCATTTTAACCTGACTTGAGATTTATAAGCGCTAACATAATACTTGTGGCGTGTAGCATAGCTACATTTTTAACGTATCGTTATAACTAATAACGATGCGTATAGCGTCATCTATTAGCAGTTGTCGATATTAATAATAGCTAATTTGTGCTATACAACGCCATCTATTGGCAAATGCTTCTAACTAGAGCTTCATCTCTAATATTTCTTTATTGTGGCATTTGTATTACGCATTACCGCTAATTGTCGGTTAAAAAAAAAACAAATGTCAGTAGAGGTATAAAAGGGTTGTCGCGACAGGACAACGCCCTTTTTCCCTGCCGAATTTTGGTTGTTCAACTTCTTCAAGATGTAGTCGTTTATAATAATTATAATATTATAACCCCGTGTTCACGGTGAGTATTTTGAAATATCTGTGTTGTGAATGTTTGCTAAATCACGCTGGTAATTTAAACACATTATTTTTTCCTGTAAACCTTTTGATTGGCCACGTGCTCAATTTGTAGTTTCATTTTTCCGATCTTGCATTATTAGATATTATTAGGATGTTTGTATCAAATTAATTGTCCTTAATATCATTTTATCTTTTTACCTTTTTTTTCTTATCCCTTATTTTGTGATGGACACACAGCCCATGGTTTGGATTGTTAGGGGCTAGAACCATGGCTGCTGTGGTCCACACTCTTCACACGCTGGTATGAATATTTCCAGGGAACTCCGTTACGGGCACAAGCACCGCCGACTTCGTTACGGGTTCAAGGCACAAGGTTCAAGGGCTTATACCCAACTTTTTTCCTACGTCTGGAGTTCAGAGAGCCGCTTGATGTTCCGGACTGAAACTTGCTTTTGAAATCGGACGAACTATCTACGACGAACAGACGCAGCGGTGACTGGAAGACGCTTCCAGAGGTTGGAGCCCCCATCCCGTTTCTCTTGCCACGTGCCAGACCCCTGGACTCAGGACCTGGATTCCTCAGCTAAGTTCCCACGTGGTTTAGACCCCCTACGATACCCTTCAGACACCAAGAGGCTAGACCAGACCGTACGGCCTTCTGCCCACTTCGGCCCACGACCCCTATTTCTTTTTTAATATATATATTGTCACGGGAAATCTCTTTTTATTTTAATTTCCCCCGTAACAGGCGGACCAAATAACGCCACAATCCTGAATCGCGCTATCGAAGTTTTCAGAGTTTGGCGCGATATACATATACGTGTATTATATATGTCGATAGTGTCGTGCCTTAAGCGCTCTAGAACGGTCGCGCTCCACATTACATTCAAGAAGCTAAAATTTAATTTTTGAGAGTCGCGCGGCTGATTGCTGCTGCACGTCAACCATGGCGCTGGTGGCCAATGAGTTGCTGGCGTTCATCCAGCACGCCATCGACACCATGGACGAGGTCAGCATCATGCAAATCTGCAAGCCAACCTTCACCAGTGAAGAGATTTGTATAGGCAAGTAGTTGCTGTACGAAACGATCGGCCAGAGCGCGAACATGCCATCACGGAGGAGAGATATAATATCCCTGCTGAAGCAAACGGATCCAGACGACGTGCCGGCCTTTGTGGCGAAAGATCTCCACCAGCTGCCGGTGGTAACGATGGACCACGTCGACGTCTCCGGCCTGTTGAAGAACTTCAACAGTATGAAGGCAGAACTGGACGAGATGCGAGGTAGATTGGATGCATCGGAATCTATCATCTGTGACTTGTGTAGTGAATTATTACAATTAAAATGTAATAATTCATTAAGTAGGTCACCCGATCATTCATCTGCCACGTCGTGGAGGCGCGCGTGTTGACACATTGTTTTGCGTGTCCACGGAATCTGAAGAGTCAGCTACCGCCCCCGCCCGTGCCCCCGCCCCCGCCTCATGCATTGCCCTCCGGGGTGTACCGACGCCGAGTCAACCAGCGATTCAACAGAGAAATTTTGCGAATGATTCTGGCCGACGCGACAGGTGTGGTCTACCGGAGGTTCCGGGGAAGACTCCGAAACGAAGCGCGCATCGCTACGCATCATATAAGCATCGCCGACAACACGTGACAAAGTGTAGTTTTTAAGTATATAATATGTATGTTAGTCTGTAAGGTATTTATAATATGGGCCTGTGCAGCCTGAAATAAAAGTTATTTATTTATTATATACAACATCTGAAAAAATAACTACTACTGTGGGGCTCTGGGCTTCGGCTTGACCGAGCATACCCGCTCCGGACCGGACCCACTCGGTCGGAGATCTCCCTTTGGGTTTCCACATCCCCACATACTTATTATTAGAGCGGATAGCCAGATTTATATTTTATATACCTACAGACAAAATTATTATTTAATTTAATTTTTATTTTATTTTATTTTGTTAGGAAGACCAACAGCTATCAGTAATAACAATATTAATCACACGAATTATTAAACATTAATGACAATCCCATTAACTCACTTAATGTGGTAAATACTTGTTTCACAACTATTGGTGAAGGATTGGCAAAGAATATTCTGATGAAATTGGGCAAAAGTGAACATGAACTAGCCGCATCCGCCAAGTCAGCAACAACACCAGCTAATTCCATGGCCTTTTTGCCCACTGACCCCCAAGAGATATTGTCCATACTTCTCAGCCTGCAGTCGCATAGTGCGCCTGGATGGGACAAGATCTCTTCCAATTTACTGAAGCAAAATATTAATTCTGTGGTTTATCCTCTGACTTATCTATGTAACCTAAGTCTCCAAACTGGTGTCTTTCCTAGGATTTTTAAAAGGGCAGTAGTGTGTCCCATTTATAAGTCAGGAAATAAAGATAATCCCATCAATTACAGACCCATCTCTTTACTTACAACTTTAGCTAAAGTTCTTGAAAAAGTAGTTAATAAACGACTTGTCTCTTACCTGGAGAAGAACAATTACATTAATCCTAACCAGTTTGGGTTCAGGGCTGGGATTTCTACTGAGGATGCTGTTTTGAAGTTTACTACAGCGTTAGCGACTTCTATGGATAGTGGAGAAAGGTGTATTGGTGTTTTTCTAGATCTTCAGAAAGCGTTTGATACGGTTTCACCTAACATCCTTTTGATTAGACTGGAGAATCTTGGTATAAGGGGCACTGTTTTGGATTGGTTCGAGAATTACTTGTCTAATCGACTTCAGAGTGTGAGAGTGGGTGATATGGAAAGTGACATGCTTCCTTGCACATTTGGTGTTCCACAGGGAAGTACTTTAGGACCTACACTGTTTCTAGTTTACATTAATGACATGTTCAATGTTGTACATGGCAATGTAGAACTCCAAATGTTTGCCGACGATACAGTCCTACTAGTGCACGAAAAAACGTGGACAGAAGCGCTACAGATAGCCGAATCTAATATGGCTAGGATTACGTATTGGCTCGAATCCAACCTTCTCACTCTTAACACTTCGAAAACTAAATACTTATGTTTTCATAAATCCCAAAGAAGCGGCCCAGATGACAGTATTAATTTAAAATATCACACATATCCATGTAACATTGCTTTAGATCATTATAGGTGTTCTTGTGCCGTTTTGTCGAGGAATGAATCCATCAAATATTTAGGAATATATATAGACGAGCGACTAGATTGGCGTAACCATACTCATGCTATGGTCGCTAGAATTAGAAAAATGGTATACATCTTTAAGAATTTAAGACAAGTTGCAAATGAAAAGCTTCTAATACAAACTTATAAAGCATTATGTGAGTGTCTGATTAGATATTGCATATGTGCATGGGGAGGAGTATGCAAAACTCTTCTAATAAAAGTTGAAAGAGCCCAGCGAGCAATCTTAAAGGTCCTTCTTAAATTGCCCCTCAGACATTCAACGACTGACGTATACGCCAAAGCGGATGTCCTGTCGGTGAGAAAAATATTCGTTCTGGAAATGCTTAGGAGATACCATAAAATAAGTGTACCATACCTACCTCCTTCATCAAAGAGACTTGATCGGTGTCCGGTTCCTTTTGCACGTACGACATTCGCGCGTCAACAATATAATGTCTTGGCACCATTTATATATAATAAAGTGCTAAAATTAAAACTAATAGATAAACACTATACAAAGTACACCTTTAAAAAAGTAATAATTAAATGGCTTAAAGAAAATACTTATGATGAAATAGAAAAATTGTTCTTGCCTGCTATTTGTTAAATAACATAACATACCCAAGTTGTACCTATTTACCTATCCAAGATTTACACATAACCACACACAGCCACACACACACACACACACAACCAAACACACACAACCACACACACACACACATCACACACTAAAATTATTATTTTGTTCATTGTGTAATTATTGTTTGGTATCATTGTTTTTGCCTACATTCTAAATTTAGCGCACTTCTAAGACCTACATGTTGTTAGTCAAATAACTACTTTTCATATGTCAATAATTGATATCATTTGTCTTCTCTTTTCTATTTCTTTTAAATTGTTTATATCTCTATTGGCATAACATGTATCTTCATGGGCGAGGACACTGGCCTCTGCAATACAGTTTACACTAGTGCAGGGGTCAGGGACTTCAGATATGTAAAACTCCTCTGTGTCAATAAAGAATCTATTTATTTATTTATTTTATGTACAAAGTACAAGATAATTAGGTTCGCCGTCTTTCGCCGTATGCTGTGTCAGCACATACATTCCACATTGTTCCATTCTATTAATTAATCAATCAGTGTACAAACAGCACTCGTTGGGTTTGGTCATTTATCAATCCCTTGTATTAACTGTAGAAACACTACATTCTTTTGGTCCTTCGTTACGTCAGGACCTTACTCGTGTCGCGTACATACAGTTTCTTATCATCCGCGTCGCGTAGTGAGGACACCAGTGACTTTTTACAATATTTAGCATATACAGTGTTAAACCTGTGACGGACGGACGGACGGTGACGGAAACAAACAGTTGCAGTGACAGACTCTAGTGACGTGTTCAGTGGACTCTATACCGTGAGGCTTCTGCAGCAGCAACAGCGACAACAGTCCCGCAGGAGAGTAAACCACACGAACCAAGTAAGATCTTTCCATATTTTTTATAACAAATCACAATGGACAAGCTAATTCAGCTGCAAAACGCGATCCTGGAAGAAATTAAGCGCATAGAAACTAATTTTAAGAAGGATTCACCATCCCGTAAAACGCGTGAATATCTCGATGAGAGACTTGCGAATTTAGACAGGCTCTGGGCTGAGTTTAATTCGAACAATGATAAGCTCAGTCTGTGCGGCCAACCTGACGCTCCATATTTCGTCGAAAATCAATACGAGGATGCACGTAAATTTTATAATGATGTCCGCTATAGAATTTCTTCCTAACCGCCTACAACTAAATTAGACCAGACAGGTACTAGTTTGTCCGTTAGTCAATACTCGACAACACATTCGCCGTCGCGAGAACAGGCACCGCAAGCACAGGCACCGCCAACAACACCGCGAGCACAGGCACCGCCAGCACAGTCACCGCCAGCACCGCCACAACAGGCATATACAGACGTTGAAAAAAAATTGTCGCTTCAACGTACAAACTTTAGGGCATTTGCTAGGCTAATAAACAACATTGACATCGATAAAATTTACGATAAATGGGAGTTAGATGACGAGTTGCGCAATGTTCAGTCACGCTGGACTAACATAGATTCCTTACATTTAGAAATAGATAATTTATTACAAGGCACAATGTTCAGTCACGCTGGACTAACATAGATTCCTTACATTTAGAAATAGACAATTTATTACAAGGCACTAATATAAACTACGATAATGAGTTTTCTTATTACGAAAATCGTTACAAAGATATTAAACGCTCATTAAATAAAAAATTAGCCTCTGCAGCTCACATCCAACAAGCCACGCCTCAAGTAGACATCCCAGTGTTTACAGGTAAGTACACACAGTAAACGTAGGCCACGTTTTACGACTTATTTTCTGAGAGCATACATAACAATAATTTACTTTCAAAAGGTCAGAAAATGCAACACTTAAAGGGTAAATTAAGATGAGAAGCTGAGCGTCTTATACAACATTTACATATTTCCGCTGAAAACTACGATACCGCATGGGAGCTTCTCACTCATCGGTACAATAATCGTCAATTACTGAATAGTAATTCAGTTATATTCAGTATATTCAGTACAGTTATATTCAGTATATTCTGAATATAGTTATTCAGTATTCATTGTGAATACAAAACAAATAGAAATATTTTTGAACCAACCAGCTTCTTACAAACAATCAGCTTACGAAATAAGACGTCAATGGAGTGTGTAAATGCCATACAAAATCTAGGTATTAACACTTCTACATGGGTCCGCTACTCGTGCACCTGATTACGAAAAAATTGGACCCTGACTCGTACAGTGATTATCAGGAAAATCGTAAAAATCCACGAGAGCTGCCTACGCTGGATAAGCTCATGAACTTCCTAGAAAATAAGTTTACAGCTTTAGAGCCCATACAAAAAAGAAAAGCTCAAACTTTCACACCAAAGCCCTCTTCGTCGCATTTAATTAATACACAATACAATACGAAATACATAAAAGGCAAATACATTGCAAAACCGCATTATCAGGCTGCAGCGGCTCGCACGTGGAACTGTCCGCTGTGTCAGCAAAACCATATTTTATTTAAATGTAATAAGTTTACTAATTTGTCGGCTGAGGAAAAAATGAGGACGGTATTAAAATTAAATATTTGTCAAAATTGCTTATACATACACGATGTCAATGGATGTACTTCCGCAAACGTTGTAAACAATGTCATGGGGATCACAACACCATTCTACATGATGGATATTACGCCGTTTTCGGAGCACATAAATCCTTACCTCATTCCACATATTCGACGTCATCGATTACGCAAGTACAGCCCGTCGTCACAACAGCTCCGTCGTCGAGTTACATACCTACATCTAACTTACCTAATAATCATTTTACACCAAATTAAAATCGTAATGTGAACTAAAGTAAGGCCAACCAGACGAGATAAAGAATGTAAATAAATTTTCAGGGGTTCAAAACATTTTTATTTGAATAAATTATTATAAAGTTCGAATTTTAATCGCTGTCGTCTGTACTAGACAAAGATGATTCGTCGGAAGAGTCCGAGTCAGCTGTGTTTATGATAAAACTATCTATTGTATTATCAATCATGTTGTCAATATTGCTATAAAAATTGTCCTCGACTTTTATTACATGATCCACACAATTTCGCCATTTATCAGCAGATACACGTTGGATCCCCTCTTGTAGCAGTTATTTCACATCTTCAAATTTAAATGTAGTATTATTGCGAGCTACGTGTCCCTTTATTAAAATAATTAAAATCAACAACTAAGCACTCACAATAACAGCAAAAATCAAAAATAAAACTAACCGAAACGGAATAATAACAACAAAAAACCAAGTAAATACGGAGACGAAAAAAAAAGTATCACTTCGAACGCAATCCAAACAGGAATGAACTTGTTCACAATTGTTTGGCGGACCAAATGTTGACAACTGCGGCACTGGCCGCTTTCCTGTACCACGAAACACGCTACGACAGCTGTCGTCGACCAACTGACGTCATTATTGCATACGAGTGATAAGGACAGATATAATATTAACTCACTTTCATAATGCAACTCAGTAGCGGTCCGTTTATTTACGTTTTTTATCTCGTCTCGTTGGCCTTACTTTACGTAGCTACGAATAATGAAGAGATTTTATTAACTACATTATTATTAAAAATACAAGCCTACGATGGTACTTACATAGTTTTAAGAGCACTTTTAGACCAAGTCTCTCAAATTTCATTAATTTCGGAGCACGCCGCCCAGCTGCTAGGTCTTCATAGACAAAACCATCACGCTTCCATTTCTGGAATAGGATATGGCTCAAAACAAGGAAAGGGAGTCGTTACGTTGAATTGCATGTCTATTTACGATGATTATCAATTTTCAACACAAGCTATTGTCATAAATAAAGTTATTAATAATTTGCCTAACGGAACATTTAATAAACAACAGTGGTCACACCTACAAAATATAAGACTTGCGGATCCTGACTACAACATCTCCAGACCTATTGACATGCTATTGGCTGCGAGTGTATACTCTGACATCTTGATGGGTGGCTTTATCAAGGGTCCTAACAGGGCACCCATGGCACAACAGACGCGGGTGGGCTGGATATTGTCAGGTGACATTAGAACATTTAATTGCTGTGTCGTGCTAAACAATCTTGCCGATATTTCGCAATACTGGGAACTTCAAGAGGTTCAGAGCACCTCAAGCGCCCGCTCGGAGGAAGAAGAGTATTGTGAACAGCTGTACCAGTCGACCACAAGGCGATTAGAAAACGGAAAATATGAAGTTACGATTCCAATGAAGCAGGATTTTGAGAAATATCTGTAGGCCTAAAACTGTGGCACAATTATACAATTTAGAATGCAAAATGTCAAAAAATACTGAGACATTCTCTGATAGTTATAAATAGTTTATGGAAGAATATCTAAGTTTTGGACATATGAAACCAGTAACAAAAAAGGTAGAGCCGTCATATTATCACCCGCTTCATGGAGTAATAAAAGCTGACTCCACAACAACTAAATTGCGAACGGTATTCAACGTGTCGGCTAAAACTTCATCGGGTTACAGTTTAAATGATTTAATGCTTCAAGGCCCGAATTTACAAAGCGATTTACATAGTTTAATTTTATCATGGCGTAAACATAAAATAGTCATTACAGCTGATTTGGAGAAAATATTTAAACAAACATATGTCAGAGAATCTGATCAGCATCTACAGAGAATTGTATGGCGAGACACCTTGTTGAACGTGAAAACGGGTTCAACGCCGTCACAAGGATTGCTGCAAGAATATCAGCTAACAACAATCACATACGGAACCAAAGCCGCACCGTATCTTTCCATGCAAACTCTAAAACAGCTAGCGATAGATAATAAGGAGGATTTTCCACTAGCAGCACATGCGATTATGACGTTATTCTACACGGACGATCTCCTTACAGGCGAAAGTTGTATAGAGAGAGCTAGGGAGTTGCAGAAACAAATTATTGATATTTTTAAGACAGCAGGTATGGACATTCGCAAATGGTCTAGTAACAGCACAGAGTTACCACAAAACTTGGCACCAGAACAGTTGGATATTTCGCTAGATTTCAAATGTGCTGAATCACGAAAAACGTTAGGGTTACGTTGGAGTCCTAGAACAGACTCGTTTACATTTCAGAACAAATTCCTAGATTTAGGCAGCAAAGATCACCTTACAAAACGTCAACTACTTTCTAACATTTCAAAGATTTTTGATCCGCTGGGCTGGCTCTCACCACTTACAATCCGAGCTAAGGTTTTATTTCAAAGAACTTGGTCGGAACAAAACATTACCTGGGATGATGAGCTGCCTCAGCAGATAATTTGTGACTGGAAAACATTAAACAGGATTTTCAACAATTAGACAGATTTGAATTACCAAGACACTTAGGTGATACACATAAATATATTATACACGGGTTTTGTGACGCCCCGGAAAAAGCTTACGCTAGCGTGGTATACATTACCACTACAAACAGTAAAGGCGAGTGCACAACGAGGCTACTTACGGCAAAAACAAAACTTGCTCCTCTGAAGAATAAGTTAACATTACCTAAGCTTGAATTATGTAGCGCATATCTTTTGGCATGTCTTTTGAACAAGGTTCTGGTTACAATGACAGACGTTCAGTATGAAGTTCATTGCTGGAGTGATTCTATGATCGTATTGGCCTGGATTCAAGGTGACATTAACAGATGGCAAAAATTTGTATCCACCAGAGTGCAAAAAATTATAGATATCGTAGAACCTTCTCGTTGGCATCATGTGAGCACAGACCAAAATGCAGCGGATTGTGCTACAAGAGGACTAACAGTCTCTCATCTAGCATCACATACGTTATGGTGGGGACCAGAATGGCTCAACAATTTAGACGTTAATTCAATCAAAAACATTTCTCATTTAGCGACATGCGACGTAGAAATTAAACCCAGTGTGAACGTTACCTTATCAACAATTATAAAACAAAGGACTTTAGTATTTATTACAATTATTGAATGAATACAGCTCAATGACACGTGTCGCAACAACAGTGGCATGGCTATCGCGTTACATACAGTGGCTTCGCAACAAACAGAATGTGCCACATCAATCATATTCGTCAGCTGTTGAAACGGAAAACGCTTATTGTATTATAATTAAAACAATACAATCGATAGAGTTTAAGGAAGAAATTAATTGTTTAAAACAGAATAAGAAATTACCTAGGAATAGTAAAATATTATGCTTAAATTCGTTTATTAGTCAGGATGATAGATTACTGAGGGTTGGTGGACTACTTAATAAATCTCATTTGGATGGTTGTGCGAAAAATCCAATCTTTTTTTCAAGTCATAGTCGTCTCACTGATCTCATTATACAACAAGCTCATATTTTAACATTACATGGCGGACCCAGACTTACCTTATCACACATTAGATACAAATACTGGATATTTAGTGGGCTCCGTACAGTCAAAAGAGAATTACGTAAGTGTGTTAAATGCAGACGTTACAGTCACCAGAATCATCAACAGATCATGGCTGATCTGCCAGAACCACGCGTTACACCGTCTCGTCCATTTAGCCATACAGGTGTGGACTTCACAGGTCACTTTGACATTAAGGCACAAAAGGGACGCGGAATAAAAACAATGTAAGGATACGTTGCCTTCTTCGTATGCTTATCGACCAAGGTCGTGCACTTAGAGCTCGTGTCAGACCTCAGCACCCCTGGATTTCTTGCCGCTTTTCGTCGGTTTTGTGCCCGGCGGGGCACCCCTAGTCATATGTACAGTGACAATGGGACAAATTTTAAGGGCGCTAACAGAATGCTGACAATGGAATACAAGGAGATTTAGGCAACTATCGACAGAAATTTCTTCGCGAACATAAACAGTTTTAACATTAAATGGATTTTCAACGCACCTTCATTCTCCTTCTTCTGAGGATTATGGGAAGCCGCCGTCAAATCTCTCAAATGTCATCTTCGACGAGTAATTGGCGAGCAGCGACTTACCTACGAAGAGTTTAGCACACTGTTACAGCAGATAGAAGCATGCCTTAACTCTCGACCTTTAGTTGCGTTGACAGAGAGTCCTGATGACGATTACCTGACTCCAGGACATTTCCTTATAGGGGGCCGGGGGGCCTTTGCTGTCTCGACCGCAGACTGAGCCTGAACATTTAAATCTTAACACCAGATGGCACATGGTACAGGCCATGAACAAGAACTTCTGGAAGAGATCGTCTTCGGAGTATCTTCAGCAGCTCCAAGTGCGATCTAAATGGCAGAGTCCGTCGAGGAACATTGAAGTTGGCGACATAGTTCTTGTCAAAGACGATAACTTACCCCCAGGGAAATGGGCTTTAGGTAGGATAGTCGAGGTACATCCAGGTAAGGATGGATACGTGAGAGTGGTATCGGTTAAAACTAAAAATGGTGTGATTAAAAGGCCAATTTTAAAACTTTCACGGCTTCCAATCAAAGAGAGCGATAACATACAGGTCAACAGTAGCTCTAGTGATCATCACCAACATAACGTGACTCCTGAAACAACGAGCAGAGTACATACAGAAGGCCAACCGAACCAGCTAACGCCATCTCGACGTCGACCTCGTAGAAATAATTTATGTAATTTCATATTAACTTCACTTCTTATGTTTTTTTTACTATTTCGCCCGCACAGGGTACCTACAATGTGACATATTTTAACTCGAGCCAAAGCCTTTATTTTGACAAACAATTTGATATGAACTTAATCAGAGATGAGTGGAAATTAGTTGTTTACTACAATATGTCAACGTACTGGACAAGTTTGGCATATTTACAGAAATACGTAAAACATATACAGAAAGATACATCGCAACTTTCACCACATTATATCAGTATAACAGAGCAACTGGAACATGAACTATTGGAGCTCGAACATTATAATGGGTTGTTGCAATTTAATAATAAGAAACGACAGAAGAGAGGCCTAATAAACGGTGTGGGTTATGTTGCTAACGCATTATTCGGAGTTCTTGATGACCGGTTCCTGAAACAATAATATGAAAAGGACATAGAGAAGATTTCATACGATTCCAATCATTTACGAAACTTACTGAAAAATCAAACGAGGGATATTGATGCACAGTCTAACATTTTACGCAGAAATGAAGATATAATGAATAAGCAATTTAGTATGGTACAGTCACATTTACATAACTTCACTTCTATGTTAAATCGAGTACAGTCAGACAATGAACATCAACTTAATACTATTACATCAATTTTGTCCGCACAGATTTTAATATCGAATCTGAGGCGTATACAAGATAATCTAATCGAAACAGTAACTGATTTATCTCATGGTCACTTGGACCCACATTTAATACCTTAAACAGAACAAGAACAGTTACAAGAGCAGATGCATGTTATTTCAAGTCAATTAAGAGATGACATAACTTTACCGATAAATGAAGAAAATATACAGGAATTATATAAGGTCATGAAGATAAGCTCAAAAGTCGGAAGGTCATTCTTAGTCATAGAGATAAAAATGCCTTTAATTGCTAAGGAATCATTCGAATTAGACAAAATATACAGTATACCTTGGAATAGTTATATCATAGAAACAATTACATCTTACATAGCTTTTAATTTTACAACAAGAAATATTTATCTTATTATCTGAAGAAGACACTCATTTTTGCATGCATTTATTGTCGGGAAAAGTTTTATGTGCCTTCGATAAACCTATATATGAGCAACAAATAAGTCGTTCCTTCTGTAACATACATACAGACAATAAAACACTATGTACAACTAAAACAATTAAGTGCGAAGAGCGGTGGATCAAATTACGTGCTAATAACAGGTGGTTATTCTCGTGCTGCGAGAATTGCCTAGTGCGACTATTCTGCTCGGATACAATGGAAATGATTAACCTACAAGGAAATGTACTCATGGACATAGCGCAGGGATGTATCTTAAAGAGTAAACTCGTAACAATTTATCTAATTAATCTACAAACCCTAACATAGTCACAATACAAGAATTTTATATCCTAAATCATATTATAAATTTACCTCTACCTGAAAATTTCATACCGGACAACCACAGTCATACTTGGAGTGAGATGAAGATGCAATTAGAGAACATAAAACAGGAAGCTGATGCGGTTTACTCTCCCGTCAGCGTACACGATGTACACCACTATACTGCTATTTACGTTACGCTGCTACTGATAATCCTAGCGGGGTGCATTTACGCCGTCCGTCGTGCTCGTAAGCAAACAGCAGTTCAGAGTATCTCCAGCAGTAGTTGGAACCGCGCCGGTGGTTCTGCGGGCCGTGGAGGCCACCAACGTGGAACTCTCGCAACTGGCTACAACGCAGCAGCCATCAATATCATCGGGGGTGGCTCCTCCGAGCACCAGTACGCAGTTTTGTGTGAACAAAAGTGAAAAGTGTAAATCTGTGCTATTTTCGGTTCCCAAAATTAGTGATAGTGAAATTAGTGTTTAATTTAACATTGACTCAAGTGGTTTAGGTTGAACATTTTATGGACATTAAGTTTTAGTGATTTACATGTAGACAACATTCTTTTCCCAGAGTCCCAGGATGTACAAAGTACAAGACAATTAGGTTAAACGTGTCGATCGCCGTACGCTGTGTCAGCATATACATTCCACATTGTTCGATTGTATTAATTCATAAATCAGTGTACAAACAGCACTTGTTGGGTTTGGTCATTTATCATCCCTTCTATTAACTGTTAACAGCCTCCGTGGTCTAGTGGTTTAGAGCTTGGCTCTCGACTCGGAGGTCGTGGTTCGATTCTCGCATTGGAACAACAAAAAAACTTGTTTCCAAGTTTGGTTAGGACAATGCAGGCTGATCACCTGATTGTCTGACAAGAAAGATGATCCGTGCGTCGGATGGGCATGTAAAAAGTCGGACCTGCGCCTGATATCTCACCAGTCGTGTCGGTTATTCGTCCCACTAGGTTACGAGAGTAAAGGAAGAGAGAGTGGTCTTGTGTACCGCGCACACACTTGGGCACTATAAAATAACTCCTGCGTAGCTGGCCTGATTTCAATTAAACCGGCCACCGTCACTGAAATCAGTGTGGGGAGCTATTATGCTATTATTATTATTAACTGTAGAAACACTACAATTATAAAGCTATTATAATCATTAGAAAGCCAATTACAGGTCCTCACGTATAGAAACTGAATAGGTTAACAGAAGTTAAACATAGTGTACACTAATCCACGCTACTTTGACACAGATTATAAATTATAAAGAAAGAAACAGTCACAAGTGTACAATTAACTATCAAATAGCTTATATGTGGCAATAGTACATTTAGGATAAAAGTTATAAAACTTATTTAGACCCTTTTAAATTTTTAAGTGCCTGGATAAAGTACAAAGATAAATTCAGCACTACGTTACTGGAGCAAATATTGGTAAAGTAATCGCTTAGCTGTCGCTGTGCTAGTTGTAAATAAATGTAAGTCCACAGATTTACAGATTTTATTGAAATTGTTACCTGCGCGCAACACAAACGAGTTCTTCCGATAGTTTGTGGTGACTACTGGTAGAAAAATAAGGGGGTTAGATTTAAAGATTCTTATAGGTGTATTTAAGTTATGTTTTTCCAAAAGTTCAGGCGAATCAATTTTATTGGAAGCTATCTTAAGTAAGTCAGCAACATCACGTCGGACGGTCCTTAACGCGACCAGGTGATGCCTTTTACATAGTTCTAAATAATTTTCTGAGTTATAATACATTTTTAAAGCAAATATAACGAACAAATTTCTTTTGAATATTTTCGATGCGATCTATGTATTCTTTGTACCTAGGATTCCAAACTTGAGAGGCATACTCCAGGTGAGGGCGGATATAGGTGCAGTATAATGTTTTTATTGTTTTGATGTCCTAGAATGATGACGCATATGGGGAGTTTCAAAAATATGGTACAACCGATGAAATTTGGCTTAAAAAATAACTTTCCAATAAGGCGGTTTTAAGAATTTAGTTATAATAGCATATTATTATTTTTTCTTGATTAATGAACTATTTACCAAACATAATACACAAAAATATGCGAGTTAGTATTGAATTTGTGTCCGTTTCGTTACTATAATCAAAGTTGAATAGAAATAAAACTATGATACCTTTTGTAACTCTGACGTATTTATTGAAGTAATACAGTTATTTTACGTCACTGACATGAATGAGTAAGGCACTGCACATTTTAAAACAGTTTAGAATATCCAATTTTTATTCGGGTTTGTTACTGTTGCTCCAAAACTACTATTTTAATGATACTTTTATATAAATTGAGCTATATAAAACCCCGAATACAATTAGAAAACGTTAAATATTTATTGTTTGTAACTTAAACATATAATTATAAAAAATATAACATATATATTTTTATCTAATAAGATAAAAATTTACGAAAAAATCTTCAAAATTTCCTTAAAAAATTCAGGGACAGTAACAAAAACGACAGTAACAAAATTGTAAGGCATAGTTTACAAGACCTTAGAATGTAATGTTATATAATATTATAATTAACAATAAACTATAAATAATTCAAAAACATACATGATCAACATATTTTATCTCGGATAAAAATCTCAAACTACCTGTCTTAAATTAGCGAAACAAGAAAATATCTATCATTGGTATTGTAGGAACTTACACAAATTATTCAACACTTGTAATAAATTCAGTCTTAATATGACATAACTCAACAAAATCACAGCAGTTTCCTTAAGTCTGAAAAAATCTATTAAAATAAAACAAAATATTTATAATGGTAATGGTAATGGCAATGGTAGGTATCTGCTTATATTTATGATATTTATTCAGCTAATCTTTATTTTTGCGTGTTATTCTGTGAAAACACATTCTAGTTTTCAGGTTACTTCTTACAAATTAATTAACATGATCACAATTTCAGTCTTATTTAGACACAAAATAAAATAAAATTAGCAGTCTTAAAAGGTGTAAAGAGAACATAATTAATTAAAAAAAGTAACTAAAGGCGGCCCCTGGCAGCTGTTTTTAAATCTAAGAGCATACAATACATTCATCTTTTGGATAATGATCGTAAATGGAAGCATTACAATGATCGCACCAAAATTTTGGATTATCAAGCAGCATCTTTATATCATTATTAGTCATGGATAAGAAAAAAGAAAAGGAAAAGTGAAAAGAAAAGAAAAGAAAGAAAAGTGATAGGGTCGAATCCCTTTAGCTGTGTTTTGCGATACGTTCTGATAGCACGCCAAACATTGATAGGAAAGGATGAAATGTGTCTCGAGCCATGGCCATTTTAATTCGTAATAATAATACTGCAGTAAATCTTCTTTTGTTAAGAGATCATCGATGACCACGACGATTGTCATCTTTGCCTTCGTTGAAGATTTTTTACTTTAAAAGGTTGCAGAGATCGTTACAAAAGTCATTCAATCTGAAACGTAATAAAAATAGTAGTAAAAATACGTTTAAAATTACCAATGACAATAATGAAAACGCATTTACCTGCAATAGTAGTTTTAGGACCAAATTATGTGACGGGGTTGGAATAGATAATCAGAATACGTAGATGAAAGTCAATCAGTAAAAAAAGTAGAATTTAACACTGTGAAAGTATATATTTTAAACACACAAAAGTATCAAAAATGTGATTACTTTAGTCACTGATTTGTAAGCAGTCATCACATATGTAATCAAAATATGTCGGACCATTAGTGCAATCCTCGCAGTAGAATTGTTTGCAAGCCATACATTTGGCTTTTTGACCTAGTATTGAACAATCTGAACATTTACTGCACATTAAGAATTTGGTCTCATTTTTCTTTGATTTGGTTGCAGTGTTCCTCTTCAATATCTTATATGGGCAGACTTTTGCTGGTGTTTGGTTATAAGTACTCGTACCAGGAGAGATTGATCTTTTTTTTCTGGTAAAATCATTAGTGGTAATAAGTTGATGTCTAGATCAGAATCTACTATGCTAGACGAACAATCAAAAAAACCTTTAATCCCTTCCATATCAACTGTATCGAATAGGGCGGTTCTATTAAGCAGCGCTACATGGGATGAGTCTGCTGGTGGTTGGTTAATCATATCAAAATTGAGTGGGTCAACTGGCCTAGTATACAATTTATCCTCGACTTCAACACTATCGTTTACGGTGGCCTTACTTGGCTCTACAAGGGATGAGTTTTGAAGTTCTTTTACTGATTCCGATATATTCTCTTCATAAAGAGGTGATTCTAATAGATTGACGGTAAGTTTGTAATTGCCAGTAATATCACGTTTTGTAAGGTTTTTGCCTTTTGTAACTAAGGCCATGGATTTTTTTTTAATGGTATTTTTGTTCTGTAAAGTATGTTGACCTGGAGAGAAACACGAACAGTTTCCTCTTAGAGGTTCGCAGAAACAGCTAACGTCTCTGTATTTAATTTTGTCTCCGTCGCTTGCAATGATCTGATGGATTTTCATGGTTCCAGGTAATGTTGGAATATTATCAGGAAGTTTATTCGAAATCTCATTGATAACATAATCCTCAATAAGGTGAACCTGAATAAGTGTTCTGGACTGTTTGACAGCTTCATATGCATCTTTGGCGTTCTGTATATCTGTACCATGCGATACTTTGAAATCTAACATGCGTTTTATAGTACCGCCAATTCCATCAGCCACACTCTTGCCATGCCCCGCTTCAAAAAACGACCAGGTTGAGTAAGACAGGTTCATTTGTTTTGTAAATAAAGATTGTAAAAAAAATTGTTTCTGACGATATTGGGAGCTTGGTCCATCTGAATAATAATGGATAACATCTACATCAGGGCATTTTTCTTTAACAGTGGCCAAAATTGGTTTTTTTTTTTTTTTTCTTTTTTTTCCCATCCCCCTAACATAATCAGGGATTGTTTTTTATCTTTTTGTCTTTTTATTTTGTTTTCTTTTACATTTTTAATTAATCTTAGATCTACTTCTTATATCTATATACATTTGATTATTTTCTTGCATAGTAATACTATGCAGTTGTCGATTTTTTCATTAAAAAAGTTAACGATCTTAATTTAAACACAGTAAATACAATAATCCAATAAAATAATATTCAATAAATTTAAATTCAAATTTAAAATGTCAATGAAATAATCAATAATTAATAAGTATACAAATAAAGTACAATTAAAATGTCAAAATAATACAACGGCACACACATTTAACTTAACCCTACTATCACAATCAAGACTTAATCTAGAGCCTACACTAGTATCACACCAATTTATCACAGTTAATTTTGTTCACATACACAGTAATTTCCTTACAAAAGGAAAGGAAAATTTCCCTCCTTTTTCCCCCCAGGATGGAAGACAGGTTCTAACCCGTGATCGATATGCCCAATTTTTGCTCAGTATCATATCTACTGCTAGCAAAAATCGGGCACTCGATCAACAGGTGAGGAACCGTCTCCTCAACTCCTGGCTGACATGAGCACGACGGGTCCTCCTTCAACTTGAATCTGTTCAAGTAGAAGGCGAACCCGCCGTGTCCAGTCAGTATCTGTGTAGTGTGATGCGTTATGTCTATCTTGTTGACTACGTTGTATGCAGCAGCAGCGCTTGGGAAAAAGAGCTTCGTGGTTCCGGCCGTCCCTCCCACTTCGTATCTCCTGTCCCATTCCTCAACCGTATCCTCTCTTAAGATACGCTTGACGAATGAAACAGGACACAGATCGTAGTCAGGCTTCCTTTTCAATCGCAGCGCGGCCTCCTTGGCTAATTCGTCAACCCTCTCATTCCCTCTCAACCCTGCGTGTGCCTTAATCCAAAACAGGGAGACCTCCCGCCTCTGCGATGCAGCTTTTCGGAGGGCCTCCCTTGTTTGCACTGCCAGGGGATGAGGGGAACTAAGGGTGACTGCCTGGAGAGCCGATCTGGAATCGCTAAGGATACCGACCTTCGCCATTCCACTCTTACTGCTCTTTGGAGCGCTAGAAGCTCGGCTTGGTAGACGGTACAATACGGCGGCAACGCAAGCTTGACGGCCTTCGTCTCGACCTCACCCTTCCATACGGAGAGTGCGGCTCCGACTCGACCCTCAATCTTGCTGCCGTCCGTATAGATCCTATGGACGTGGCTGTTAACCACGTCTGCATACGAGTCCTCGTCTACCAACCCGAACCTCAGCTCTGCCTGCTCTGCCGGATGTGGGTCCTCGATCGCTAGAGCCATTCGCTCCACCTCCCTGTCTTTCAACGCCGGGTGCGGTACTCCCTTCTTGATCTCATAGAGCCTCGAAGCTTCGAGTATCCTGAGATCAAGAGGGAGTATCCCAGCCAACAGCATTGCAGAGTTCAGGGAGACGGTCCGATATGCTCTGCAGATCTTCTGGGCAAAACCCCGTTGGACGGAGTTGAGCCTTTTCTGGACCCCCATCTTTTCCACGGTGGGTGCCCACGCTGCCGATGCATACAAAATAGTCGGCTCTATCACGGCCATATATATTGTTTTTACTATCTGGGGGTTAAGCCCCCAACCTACTCTTGCAGCCTTTGCGAGCTGCTTATATCTCGTTATTGCTTTGCTACATGCATTGCTAACGTGGGTGTTAAACGTGAGTGCGCTGTCAATCGTTAAGCCCAATATTTTTATATGGTCATAATATTTAAGGTCGACACCCCCCATCGAGAGTCTTGGCACGTCGAATTTTAGTCTTCTCGTGGAGATTAAGGCACACGTTTTTTGGGTTGCAAAATTAAGCTTATTTAGCTCCCCCCATTTCCTAATTTTCTCCAATATCACCATTCGCTTTTCTTTCGATATCGAGAGCAGTTTCTCCCTCGAAAACTAAGACAATGTCGTCGGCAAAAGCTTGATTAAAAACACTCATTTCCTCTAACATCCATAGCAGGGGGTCCAACAAGAGGTCCCACAGGATAGGTCCACCTATGGACCCCTGCACGCACCCCTTGTTGGTCTCCCTGCTCACTTCCATACCAGCATACCTTACACTCACTCCTCTTTCACTCAGGTAGCTGCTGATCACCCGCCTCAGATTCCCCGGACACCCAACCTCAGCTAACCTAACCTTTATGGCCGGCCACCAAGCACTGTCGAAGGCCCCCTCTATGTCCAGCGACACCACGACAGAAATTTTCTTCTCCTCCCTCTGCTTTCTGACGTGGTTCACCAACCTATAGAGGGCGTCTTCGGTGCTCCTTTGGGGCATAAAACCATACTGGTTAGGGCTAATCTTGGGCAGCAGGTAGAATCTAAGTCGGGCGACCAGCATCTTTTCGAAGATTTTGCCGAGAACAGGCAAGAGGCCGATCGGACGATAGGCTTTTGGTACCCGGTACGATTCCTTGCCCGGCTTCCTTAGCACCACCACAGTCGCCCGCTTCCACTGTTTGGGGAAGCAGGCGACGGTGAGGCACCTATTCAGCAGAGCAAGGAACCATTCCGGGTCACATTCCACAGCGCGTTGGCAGATGTCCGACGTGAGTCCATCCGCCCCGGGGGCCTTTTTGGGGTTGAAGGACCTTACGGCTCTCTTCAACTCCTCCATGATGAAAGGAGGGTCGTCCGGACCCGCCGGCGGTTCAGTGTCCAAGGACTCCGCCCGCCGGCGCGTTCGCCGATGTTCCTCACTTTCATCACTTTCCTGGTCCTCGGGGTAGAAGGTCACCGCCAGCCATTCTGCGGAGCTTCGGGCGTCGAGGGTTTCACCGTCCCTCGTAAGGGGCAGATCCTCCTCCCTCCCTCTGACTCTGCTCAACACCCTGTAGATGCCCTCCCTATCCTGTTTCCGGCAAAACTCCTTCCAACTCTCAGTTGTGCATCTTTTACTGCCTTTTCATACTTCTCTTTCGCTTCCAGGTACAGTCCAACTACGCGGTCTCTGCGATCAGGCGCAGCGTTACGGATCCTGCGTTTCCTCGTGGCGACCTCCTTCTTCATCTGCACGAGCTCATCATTCCACCATCACCACGACAAGGTGAATCTCTGCGTGTGTTTTTTGGTCGGCATAGTGTCTCTGCATGTCTGCGTTATGACTTCCGTGTATCTGTCTATTGCGTCTTCTATTTGTTGTGTGCTGCGTATTGTGTCCATGTCCTGTACAGTTAATTGTCTGTCTAACATCAGCTGGGTCAGTTTCTCACGAAACTGAGTCCAGTTTGCCTTCTGTGTGTTAAACATGCGTGTGGTACGTATTATGTTTGTGCCTGTGGATTTCTGTTGTCTGATGCCGAATGATATGCCGTTGTGGTCAGAGCTCGTCAGTCCCTCCTCAACTCTCCAGTCGCCCACTCGGTCCAGCAGGTCGTCGGAGCACGCTGTCACATCCACGTAACTGGAGTACCTTTTTCCCCCTCTGACGGTGTCGAAAGTTGGGGTGTCTCCAGTGTTGAGTATATGTAAGCTCATTGCTTCCAGTACAGCAGACACATCCCTTCCTCGCGGGTCTTCCGCGTCGCCACCCCACCACGGGCTTTTAGCGTTCGCGTCGCCTCCCAGGACCATCTTATCGGATCCCAGCTCTCTCCCTATCCGCATAAGATAGGGAGAGAGCTGGGAGATAGGCAATTCCTTGAATTGATTAGGTAAATTATTAAATATGTGTATAGCTTGTATGTATGCATTATCTCTGTATAAATTCAAGTTACACCAAGGGCGGTACAGTTTAAATTTATATCTTTCATTTTTTCTACCCTCCTCTGAGTTCTGTTTAAAGTATTCTGGATGTAGCCTAACAAACATACAGAGATCTCGAATATACATACAGGCTATTGGTAACAAAC